>KI547136.1:376847-405457 GCA_000497715.1 Spathaspora arborariae UFMG-19.1A
TTTGAAACTGACACACCTCACCAAAAGACAGTTGTTGTTCATGTTCCTGTTCCTACCACAACCACAACTACTACATGTGTTGGTGCTGCCACTTCTTACAGTACAATCAGTGCTAAACCTGGAGAAACTGCTACAGTTGTTGTGTATAACCCAGTTCACGTCACAGAAACTACTACTGAGTGTTATCTTGGAGATAAATTACTGACTGAAGTTGTTATTTGTGCTGAATGTGCTACAGACACAGAGATTGTTTAACCTCCATGTGAACCTGAAGTTGTTCTGGTTATTGAAACTTAGATTGGCCTGGAAACTCAGATAACTACCATGGACTTCGGGCAGGAAGATACCGTAGTTGTACATATTCCAATTCCTACTCTAGCTGATGTTGAAAAAGCTATACCTGTTCAAATAGGAAGTAAGCCTACTGAGTATGATAATTCAATGGAGTACAGATCCGAGCATGAAACACATACTGTTGAATCTTTTGGGGAAGAGAAATTTATGACCACTGAAACCATAATTTGCGAGGATTGCATAACTGGTACTGTCAAAAGTTTAATTCATTTCTCAACTGAAAGTAGTGCTCATGTCACTGATGCTATTGATGATACTGATGGAACCAGTTTGACTGCAAATACTAATGGGAAAGATAATGTTGGAACTTCTACTATTTCAAATGATGTTACAAGTAATCAAACTTACACCAATAATACAAATACCGGTTCTATCATCAACAACAGTAATAATACTACAAATAGCAGTGTAACTGCTGAACATACCAGAGTTGTAGGTAATTACCCAATTCTAAATAGAGAACAACCTGTTGCAACTACTGGTGATAATAATTCACCTAATGAAACGGCTACAACCGAGGACTCTTCTGTAACTGATATAATTGGTACTAATATTGATGAAAGTTTAAGTTTTAATACTGATGGAATTGCCGCTTCTGTTCGAACTACTATTGTACAGGCTACTAGTATTGTACAAACTATTACTATTAAAACTACTATTCTTCAAACTACTACTGTTACAGAGCTTAATGTACAAACTGATGATGCTGTTAGTGATAACTCAAACTCTAAGCAACAGCAACAACAACAACAATAACAGTAATTCCAGTGGTGACAAAAATTCTGGAAACTCAAATATATACAATAGCAATGGTGGTTTGGGCAATAGTGGCAATTCAGCTGTTAACAATAACTCCGGCGTTAAACATAAAAACAACTTAGTTAATTCATATTCTAATGGCAATAACTATTCGGAAAATAATGGTAATCGAGTTGACTCGGATTATGATGGTTCCGAAAAGAACAATTCAGATCAAGAGAATTATCAACCTTGTTCTATGTTTACTTCAATTCTCGCAAAGTTCCAAATTGAATCACCATCTAGCATTTCAATATATTCTGGTGATGCTACTACGCTTGTTACTTCATCTTCGTGGGTTCTAATTGTCTTTTCGTTAATTTCATGGTTTTTCTGAGAAGATATTACTTTGTTTCCCCCCCAGACTTAATTATAGAAATATTTGAATAAATATTATAGAATGTGTTGTTTTAATTTTAATATCTTAAACGCAAACTTAACTCACAAAGCCAATGACTGTATTGACTCCAACCCATAAAAACTACCATTACGATAACACAACAGTCGAAATGAGGCGTATTTTCAGTTAAATTCTTTTGCAACAAGTCCAAAAAAGAAAGTTACACAAAATCACCTCGTAAATGATTGGTATTTGTCAGCAAATTGAAAAACTTTTAAGATATAAAACGATGCTTCGTTTCCATATCCTTCTTCCCTCTGTAGATTTAAACAATGTCAGATACAGCTATATCAACCGCGATCCCCTATCGTCGTTGTAGATGTACCAAAACCAAAAATTCCCTAGTCATCAATGAACTTGAAATCATTTCTGACAGTGATTCTGAATCAACAATCATCCCCCAATTAATCTGTGTAGATTCTATAATCCCAGTCATCAGTGCTGAACCATTAGGTCTTCTCTCCACGGGGTTCAATGGAATTGTCATTGGTTTATGTTTATGTTTACAAATTCCAATAAATATCGCGGTGGGGTTGACTTTATTCTATAGCGGAATTGTTCATTTTTCATGTGGTGTTTGGGAAATGTATCGTGGTCATGCTTTGAATGCTACTAGTTTTACTAGTATTGGTGCATTTTGGATTCAATTAGGATTAATTAATATTCCAACAGTTGGAATTAGAGCTGCTTATGAAGATGATGGAATGTTTTATAATGCCATGGGGTTTATGTTTTCTGGATTTGCTATATTTGAATTAATGATGACTTCATTATCATTAAAGGGGTCGATTACAGGAATGTTAAATCCATTAACGTTTACAATGGCTATGATTTTCAATGCTGTGGGGAATTTCACAGAAAATAATCAAAGATATTTTATCATTGCTGGGATATTTAGTGTTATTAATGCTATGATTGGATTTTATGATGCCTTGGGACAGATTTCCAATATTCATAATAGTTATTTTCAATTTCCTAATATTACCATTCCTGATTTAAAGAATTATGTAATGAAGATAAATTCAAGATGGTTATTGAACCAACAAAGGTAATTTTAATAGAAATAGAATACACATAATACAACCGTTTAAGTTACTTGCGCTATCAGACGACTCTAAAACTATCTCTTATATTTAAACCCAATAGGCGAAACTATCTATTAGTTAAACAAGGCCTTATAGTATAAATCATAGGACCATATTACCAGCATGAATGAGACGAAAAGATAAACTGCAAAAGTAGGAGGATAAAAATGGCTGCGAAAAAAACAAAAAAAACAAATCTAATAAATATCATGTAGCATTAAACTAAACATTCTTAGTTTCTTGATACATCATTTGTATATCTAACAAATTATTAATTCTATCAATAAAATCCCGTTTACTTACATCAATAAACAATGAATCCATGAATAAATCTGGTCTTAAGGCTTTACCTGAATTATGATTCATTTCATATTGTTTTAATAATTTTATAGAATCTTCAAATTGATTTCTTAAAACCAATTTTAATTCTAATTCATGAAATTTTGTAAAATTCATTGTTTTATGAAATTCTTTAAATATTGAATTTGCTTGAAGAAGATTTATATGATCTTCTATGGTTAATTTATTTAATTGAAGCAATTCAATATTTCCCACTATACGTTTTGTAAGACCAGAACTAACTAATGTTTCCTGGTTATTTAAAGTTGAATTATGTTCATCTATCCAACGCTTAGGAGCATTTATGTAATCTAATATAGTTTGAGTTTTCAACCACATTCGGAAATTATTTAAATAGATATAATCACGATAATTCTTTTCTGTTAACCCATTTATATTATATTCATAATTTAAAATCATAAGGAAATTCAGTGGTATATAGCTTAATTGATTTTCAAATACAGTTAATATTAATGGAGATAATTCTTCATATGTTGTAAAATGCTCATTTCGACAATTGTATACTTTTAATTGTTCATTTTTAACTTGATGATTTAATTGTCCTGGTCTCGACATTTTTTTAACAATGGCAGATTTTTCTTTATCCATTGCAATAAAATTATCATATCGGGAAGGTGAAGGGGTATCAGTTAATGCTAATGCCGTAATATCAATATATAATCCAGTATCAATATCAATAAATCTCGCATCAATATTATTATTCCCATTTCCCTTTTTTCTATGAGTTATTGAAGAACCAACATCAACGAAATATCTTCCCATTCCATCAAATTCTCCTTGAGAATCAACAATATTCTCAACAATTAAAGTTTGGTTATAAAATCTGGCTAATTTATGTAATTCTCCTATGGGCATTTGAACATCGATATCTGTATCATAGGGGAAGCTTATTCCATTCCAATACCAAGAAAGTAAAGAACCATGAGCAATCCAAGTTATTATTCCATGTAATCGTGTAAAATTTAAATAATTTTTCAATAATCGATGTAAAACTAACAATTGTTGATCTTTACCTACTGTTAATCCATCAAAGAATCGCCAATCATAATGAGACCCTAACCAAGGTTCAGCGAATTTTTCTAATAGTTTAGCTTCATCAAAATATTTTGGAGGATCATCACACGAAATACTAAAGAATAACAGATCAAGATAATGTTTATCCATACTAGTTAAATATGGAGATCTGTTGAGCAGGTTAAAAATTTCCACAGGATGAACATTAAATGAAGATTCAGGGATATGAATTGTGGGATCTTTTAAGATTTGGGTTGATTTTGGTGCTTGATTCTTATTAATCATTGAGTTAAAGCTTTCTACAACATTTAAATTGGTAATTTGTTGTGAAGTAAGTATATCATTTATCATGCCATTTTCAAGTATGGAATTCTTTACATTGTTGTTTTTATAATCTTTAACATCAATTTGATATGAACCTCGTGTAGTTAAAAACACCAATTTTCTTGGGGATGGTGCGGTTGTATATAAATAAGATTTTCCTAATAATTCTCGATTATTTACAGTTTGGGGACCTGTGAATTGAGTTATCTTATACCCCAAATGTGTCTTTGGTTTAAATTGACAATAAGTTTTAACATCAACAATTTTCAGATCTTCAATTAAATGTTTTTGTTTTGAAATATCAAATAAATCTCGACATAAATTTGTCTTAGTGTCAGCTAAAATATATTTATCAAGTCGAGATAAGTCAACCCAATCTGACCAATGAAACGGTAATGCTTGTTCTGTACCTTGTATTTCTAAATATTTAAAATACACAGCTAGTGTAAATCTTGGATCAAAAGGTTGTTTAATTGGTTTTTTTGCTTCTTGTTGATAATAATATTTTGGTATTTGTATATTCAAAGGTAAATCTTGTAATAATTCGTCATTAATATCCCATAATTCATTTGTATAGTCATTTCTTAATTTCTCTAATTTGATATTTGACATCAGTTGTATAAATTTATCATTATTATCTAAATCTAATTTTGAACATAATATATTATAGAACCAAGTATTAAATTTATATTTGATTGATTGATTTAAATTAATTTTATATTGAATTATTGAAGGTTTTGATGTAAGTGATTTTAACATAATACATATTGTATATGTTATAGTTAATAATACTGAAAGTTTAAATATAAATTTTCGACTTAGTAGCTTCATAGTTATATGTGTTAAGGAAAGTCAATATAGAAGGGTGTTTGTAAATGTAAATGTAAATATAAGTGTAAATGTTAATTTTAATGTCAATGTGAATGTAAATGTTAATATAAACGTAGATGTCAACCTTTAATTCTTGAAGAAGTAGTTGTAAATTGGTAATTTTGTCTGTGGATGAATCGGATATTAACCGAGCAATAGAATCTGTAGATAATCTAAAAATAAAATAAAAAATCCCAAAATCTTAAATCTTGTCTTAAAACTGCTAACTATTTCTTGCTGTCTTTGTTATAATTTTACCCTGATGATATACCCTATACAAACAACACACTCTTCTTTAACTTGTTGGTCTTATCAAATTATTGTCCCACCACAAAAATTTTTACTCGAATCAAAAAAAAATTACGTTAGAAGTATTTTTTCTAAATCAAAACAATTCACAAAGACAAAATGTCGTGGCAACATAATGCAGAAGACAATCAACAAAAAAAAAAAGAATAAAAATAAAAAGGGAAAAAGAGAATACAAGAAAAAAAGAAATAAAAATATTATTTGTTCCAGCAACAAAATCTTACCACCCGAACCCGATGGTTCTCACAAGACCCATGAAACAAGGCTTGGACCCTTTACTTCCCCAATAGGAGAAACTATGTTGATCGTGCGGGGGTAATATTATCTGCCAAGATCTTTCAAATTTACTGTAACTTTAAGTGTAATTGTAATTGCAATTGTAATTGTAACTGTAACTGTAACTGTAACTGTTAACCTTCTGTACTTTATAGTACTTGTATTAGATCCGCTGATCTAAAGTTCATTTACAAAAAAAAAATAATAAAAAAATAAAAAAAAAAAGAACTCGAACCGAACAACAAAAAAAAATGTCGTTACAGTATATCACCCAGGGGCAGGAAATTGCATATCGAATCACTCGATACGTTTAGAGTTAACAATGACATTTATTGTTTTACACTTTTTCATTTTTGTACTTGAAACTTCAATGATTCCCCTTTCGCAAAAGAACAATGAACAAACTAGTTTATTAAATTCCTCCCATTGGTGACAAGTTCTATACAATCCCTCCGAAACGCGGTGACTGTAAATTATATCAGAAAATAATTCAGTAACAAAAAAAAAAAACTGACGGATGAACCGATTACATTTCCTGGGGATATAACTCCGATAGTAACGTTTACGTGTTTTGTGGTAATTATTCACACATATATTGTTTTATATATCAATCTCTTTAACTAATACTCCATCTTCAATTTCAGTTAATGACCCCAATACTTTAACACTAGGGTTATATTGATTAACCTCTTTATTATATTGTCCATTATTATTAAATTGAATTATACTACTACTACCACCATATATTACATCTTCTTCAATGCCAACTCTATTACAACATAATACATGAACAGGTTTTTTAAACCATTTAGGCATAAAACTATATTCATGAGATAAATATGGGAAAAATCTTAATATCCAATAATTTATTGTTTCTTGATTTGGTAAATTAGGTAATTTTAAAGTTTTAGCTATTTCAATTCTATCCTCTAAATCTATTGTTTTGTCAATGGAAGGAGATTTCGTCAGTAACCATGCCATAGGACATATAATCAATTGACAATGTTGATTATAACAACTTGAACTAAATTCATATAAATTAAAGGGAGCTTTAAATTGATATGGATTTAAGTCCATACATATTCCAAAATTGACTTGAACTTTTGTAGTAACACTATCGCCAAAATCAACTTCAATTGCTTTGAATCCAGGTTGAGGATTCTCTACAGCACCCCATTTTTCATCAGTTTCATAAAGAAATGTCTTGCGATAATTATTAATTAATTCTCCAGTTCGATTAAACATAGCACAGCTATTATAAATCAAATTATTATTGGATTCAGGATATCCAATCACGGTAAAACAATGATATCTCTTACTTAATTCACGAGCTAATTTTAATGAAGGTCCATGTTGACTAGAAGATTCTAAATATGGCTGTATAGTGGTTGATGATGAGAAATTATATCCTGTAACGGCAAGTTCAGGAAGGATAAGTAAATCAATTGGTGTGGTTATTTTGGAAATCAATTGATTTATCTTGGAAATATTTTGTTGAGGCTTTCCGAGAATAGGATTGAATTGTAATAGTGCTACTGTAAGTTTCATACTTGTCGTGGGAGCATATATAATTGTGTTTGAGAGTTGTTTTAATTTTTTCTTGTGTCAATTCTCTTGTCGCGTCAAAAGTGATGTCGTAATTAAAAGTATGGTATTTGTTAACTATCAATTTAACCTACTACTCGTAAAATGTTGCGGTAGTTTGAATTAATTTGAGAAATATTGTGTAACAATTCACTAACTCACTATAGTATTAGTGCGAAGTGTATAGTACTAGTGAAAAGTGTATAGTACTAGTGAAAAGTGTATTACTAAAAGTATATTACTAAAAAGCTATAGTATTACTGAAAAATGTATAAATCTTACGTTAAACTTTTACAAGAAACAAATTATCTTAACAGTTAATATTACAATTCAACCCCATACGACAAGACCAAAGTTTACAGTATTAATGCCAAGAAATACTATCATAGGTTATACACGTCCTTTTTTCTTGTTTATATTTCCTTTAATGTTACAACATGGAATGTGCTAAACACTTGAAGCCAAGACTTCCAAATGCAATATTGTCAGTTGGTGATGCTTAAAACTTGTCATTTATTGCCAAAGTTTCTTGTTTTTTTTTTTGAACCCTTATGCAAAAACGGTAATAATCTAAATATGAAAATATATAGTATGTGAAAAGTCTTGTCGTTAACAGAATACTTTAATAAATAATAATAACTTTGACAAATTACAGGTTAAATGGTATCTTAATCCTTTAATCCAATAATGATCTGACTTATATATTTACTTCATCATTTAATAACGTGATAAGTAATTTGTGCAACATATTACATAAAGTACTTCCTCAAACCGTAACCAATATACAGGATACTTTTACTGTACATACATGGGTAGAGATTTGCTCTGAAATTCTTGAGAAATCCGGTACTACATACAATCGATTCCCATAGATAATACATGAATTCATATATCTCGAGATATTTACTATCACACTTACGGCTCCGAATAAATTTCCTGTTTTTGACAAATCACTACAAAGCCTTGTTAAACTGTCACTTTCTGAAATTATCCAGGCTTAAAAGTAAAAGTCTTTAAAAGTCTTTTTCGTAATGAAGTTAAACTTTTTTTTTCTTTTTGGGGTAAGGGGTGTATAGAAACTTAGTTTAATGATGATGCAGGTACGCTTTTAAAAAAAATATAGCCCATCAGACGACTACTTACCTTAATTATTGAAATTCGGTGTGACCTTCAGACAAAAAAAATAATTATTGACTGAACGTATCACAGATGATGCATGACCTCATTGTAAAAAAAAAATAAAAAGACATTTATAATTTCTTGTATATATTAACTTTTTTGAAACAAAACTTTACCATTATGTTTATTATTTTGTATTATTCTTTATATGATTATTTTTTAGTCTTTTTCTATAAATATTCTTTTTTTTTTTTTTTCTTTTCTTTTCTTTTTCTTTTTTTTATATATATTTTTTTTATTTTTGCTGTTTCCAAATATTTATTTGATTATATTTACCGTCATTTCATTTCAGGACTAACCAACTACTTTGACAGATAATCAGACAGACAGTGTGAGTTCATAATGACGACTATGACTGCAATACATAAACAACATCCTAAAGTTAAACTATCACCTCCTTCACATAAATTTATTATTAGAAGTAGAACACGCACTAGAACAATACTTTTGATTCTTGTAATAATTATATTTAATGTCGTGGTATTTTATCGTATAAATCTATTACCTAAATCTCAACCAAATGTAATCCTTCCTATAAATGACGATCTCGACAGACAATTGAATGGTAAATTAAAAGAACTTGAACGACCGCAATCAATTTCAAATATTCCTCAGGAATCTTTCACAACAATAAATATCCCAGAAATAATTCCTGAAATACAACCTTATGATCCTAGATACACATTTGGATTACTCTTACATTATATAAACAATCAAGAAACACAAATAAAAACAATACCTGTTTTCCATTGGGCAGATTATGTCGATATGTCACCAATCAATGATCATTTCTTATCTCCTGAAAAGAAAGATTGTAAATGGTTAGATCAAACAAAACCAGATGCAAAATACAATGCTCAGAACTATATATTCAAACATACTCTGTATTGTATTGAAGATAAAGATATCCCAACAAAAATCGAAACATCGGCTAATCAAGAATTTGTTGCAAAATTAAAACAAATCCTAAAACAGAAATTTAGTACTGGTATTCATGTGTTTGATATTGTAGGAAGAACAAAACCTGATTTACGACCATTTGTGTCAAAATCATACCTTCACGATTTCATGCCTGTTCCTCATCGAATGATTATGTTATTCCCTAGTGAAAAAGCAGTGGTGTTTGATATAGCTACAGATTTACCTCATAGACAAAAAATCTCTCAAGGATTACCCTTACATCCTGGTAATATCAATATTAAACAAGAAATATCTTCAATAATGGAAAAAATACCAAGCAGAATAACATCCCTCCCTGCTGAAAAGGAACTTGTTCATGAACAATTTGTCGATATAACATCAAAGAGAATATCGGAATTACAACAATCCCCTTCCCTTCTGTTTACTGATCAACATTATCTCAATAGTTTAAAATTCTCCCTTGCTGAAAAAAATCCAACAAAGTATTTCTCCGAAGGTTATATTCTTAAAAATATCCCTGGATTCTCTCAGGGTGCACATTATGATTGGAGATTTATGAATGAACCTATAAACAAAACCCCTAAGCTTGCCATGTCTATACATTCGCTTCTCCATGCTTGGTTGAAATTCACTAATTTATATAATTTAAATACTTGGGTAGCTCATGGGTCATTATTAGGTTGGTATTGGAATGGAATGCAATTCCCTTGGGATGGTGATGTTGATGTACAAATGCCCATAACTGACTTACATAAATTAGCACAATTATTTAACCAAAGTATCGTAGTTGATTTTGGAAATGATTTAGACCAGGGGATAAGATATGGGAAATATTTTGTTGATGTAAGTAGTTCAATTTCACATCGAGATAAGGGGAATGGGAAGAATAATATCGATGCGAGATTTATTGATATTGATACTGGATTATATGTTGATATTACGGGATTGGCAATTTCTGAAACAAAAGGTCCAGAAAAGTATGATTCAGGATTAAGAGGAACCAAATTTGGAAGAGATAAAAAGGGAGTAACTGAAATTGAAAGAAATGAGCATTTGAAAATTTATAATTGTCGAAATAAGCATTTCAGTAAACTCGATGAACTTTCTCCTTTGAAATTAACATTAGTTGAGGGAGAATTTGCTTATGTTCCTGAACAATTCACTACAATCCTTATTGATGAATATAATACTAAATCACTTTCTGTAAGAGATTATCGTCTGATGGTATTCATTCTGTATATACGTAATTGGGTTGATCGAGATAAAGTATTGAATGTAATTACTCATGGAGATAAAGATCGAAAACAAAGATTAAGTAAAATTAAAATAACTCCTGATTTAAATACTCAAGATGCTATCAAATTATTAATAGATAATGAAGAAATTCTACAAGAATATTTAATTACAAAAGGATTAACCGAGATTCATGCAAGAGAATTACATGCCATATTAGGTGGTATATCATCACTGCTGGTTTTTTTCGATGAGGAAACTAATTCATTAATTGATTTAAGATTAACGGTACGTCAAGATTTATTTACTTGGTCAAGTCAATTAAATAATTATAATTGGGATAAAGAAATAAAAAAATACACAGAAAAGTGTGCCATTGCAGAAGAGAAATTAGGGGCTGTCAAAGAATCTCAACAATTACAGAAGTCTTCACAAAAACTTGATAAGAAATCTGAATTAGTCAAAAATGAAGAGAAGCCGGAAATTGTAGAAACCATTACACCAAATGAGGATCCAAATGAAGATCCAAACCAACCTAAAATATTACAACAAGCTAATTCTCCCCGTGAACGATTAGGATAGATATATATAATTGTATAATAAAATAGTTTAACATGTAATATGCGTTATTTAAATCTCCATCTTTTCATTAGTGAAGTTTGCAGTAATTTATAATTGAATTTAAAAATAAAAAGAATTCATGTCATGTGATCAGTCATGTTATCGATCACGTGACTGTTCACATGATCAATCACGTGACTAATGTCAAAACCAATAGAAATTGATAAATAAAAATCAGACAAAAAAAAGACCATCATTTCCAATAGGGGTGAGGTAAAAAAAAAACGTACAATTAAAACAAACTCTATCTACTTGCTATTACTCCATATATCTAAAAATGTTCAGAGCAGCACAACGTACTATCAGAAGAAACGCTCATCATTACGCTCCATCTAAATATCTTAATGAGCCAGCTTTCCCTGCTGCCAAAGTAAACAAAGCTGCTGGTGAAGCATTTATTAAAGAACATGAAGCAAAGGTTGTTCATTCTAAAGGTATTACTCAATTATGGAAGAAATTGACTTTATTTGTTGCTATTCCTGCTATTTTATTAACTTCTGTTCCTGTAATTAAACTTGAAATGGAACATGCTGAACATAGAAAACATCAACGTCATATGTCTGATGAAGAATGGCCAACTCAATATTCTTATCAAAATATAAGATCAAAACCATTCTTTTGGGGTGATGGTGACAAGACTTTGTTTTGGAACTCTGATGTTAATAGACATGTTCAAGAGTAAACTTTTTCTTTTATATTATTACAATTATTTTACGCATTTTTGACTTATTGAATAAGTAGCTTATATATTTTAAATATATGATTTTTTTACAAATAATCAATTGTATAAATTTAAACACTATATAAAAAGAGTATGCATAAATTAAAACACAACCTTTGTTTTAATAAGAATAAAACGCAACAGAAACCAAACACATCATGAAGAAAGAGCAACAACAACAACAAAAAAATGTAAAGTCAAATATATATCACCCTGGTTTATATATAAAAGAAATAAAAAAACAAAAATAAAACATTGTGTCAACTAGCAATTGTGCAAGTTAAAAATGTTAATATATGTAACCTCGGTTCCTCTCAGTTGATATAGTTAACAAACTTAATTGAGCGAAAGTTATAGCTAATAAAACTTAACTTCACTATCGCTGAGTTGATATAGTT
The DNA here is from genome assembly GCA_000497715.1 of Spathaspora arborariae UFMG-19.1A. Lineage (NCBI taxonomy): Eukaryota > Fungi > Ascomycota > Pichiomycetes > Serinales > Debaryomycetaceae > Spathaspora > Spathaspora arborariae. The sequence goes on from KI547136.1 coordinate 389,295, forward strand.
AACCTGTTTCACAACGTTGAAAAAATATACAAATTATTAGTAGCAGCAATTGCAACTGAATTTTCTCGAGGATGCCATGATAAATGTAATATACTTTTCTTAAAATCTATATCATCAAAATCTCCAGTTAATGTATTTCCACCTCCACCAACTCCACTCATCATTCTTCGTCTCATTGGATGATGTCCTGATTTCTTTGATTTAAATGCAGATTTATCAGCTTGTAATATAATTTCTTCCTGATCTTCTTCATCTTCCAATTGTGAGTTTGGAGAATTCTTATTAGGAGGAACTTGAGCATCTGAATTATCTTCGTCATCTGAATTGTCTTCTTCTTCTTCCTCCTCATATTCTTTCTTTTTCTTTTTCTTGAATGAATCGGTCTTGAAAAGTGGTTTACCTGAAGATGGTCTTGAACTTGTTGCACTCACAGCATTAGGATAAATCATAAAATTATTATTATATGACCCAGTCATTACTGATTTATTATCTCCACCAAATTGAACTTCAAATTTGTCAAAAATTGCATCATTTTCATAAGTATCACATAATCTTTCTCGTAAATGCTCTTGAACATTTATTGTTTTTATAGGTTTATTCTCCATTGCTAGATCCCATATTTTAACAGTCATATAATCTCGAGAGACAATATATTTCCCATTACTACTAAATTTAACATCAGAAATTGAACTTGTAATTTCTGTGAAAAAATTATGAGAACTTGGATCTAAATATTCTTCAAAAATTTTAACATGAGAATCACAAAGTGAATTTGTTCTCATATCAGATAATTTAATGGTACCTTTGGAAGAAGAATACATAAATAAATTACAATGTAAAGGATGGAATTCCGCACTTGTAATAACTTCAGTTAATTCTTCCATATTTGTTGGCTTTATATCAACAATATTAAATGATTGATCAGCAATTGATAAATTCCAAAGATTAATTCTTAAATCATCAGAACTTAAAAAAGTTTCTTGATCTGAATTAATTGAAATTGAATTTATATGATAAGCATGAGCATTTGAATAAATTCTTTTAGGTTGTGCAGTAATTAATTTATCATGTAATTGTAATTGGGGTAATTTTAAAGAATCAATATTAAAATTACTTGATTTTGGTAAATGACTTGATCCATTTAAATTATTTTCTGAAACTAATTTAATTTGTCTTTCCATAATTTTCCATAATTTTATAGTTTTATCATTTGTACTTAATAAATAAAGAGAATTATTTGAACTTCTTAACCATTTAATCTTATTAATTTTTTCTTCAATTTCTAAGGATTTCAAATAGTCAAATTCAGCATCATGACTTTGAAATTCAGTAAAAAATTTATATTCACAACTTGATTTCTTTTTATTTTGATTTCTTTCAAATAAAACAACTCGTCCTCCTTTATCTCCTGTACCTAAAAAATCTCCAGTAGAATCAAATTCAACTGTAGAAATAATATCAGCTTCGGTTATATTTTCAATATCTCCTTTATCCCCAAAACATTGAGAAAATTTCCAAACTTCATCCATAGTCATTTTAGAAACAGCGTGTAAATTTGAAAATTTGTTGGGCTTGTTAAATTTGTTAAATTTGTTAAACTTGTTAAACTTGTTAAGTTTGTTAAATTTGTGAAGCTTGTGAAGCTTGTGAAGCTTGTAAAACTTGTAAAACTTGTAAAACTTGTAAAACCTGTGAAACTTGTGAAACTTGTGAAACTTGTGAAATTAACTTATCGGTGTAGCAAATACAACTGATAATGTTACTAACGAGGTACTCTTTGTATTGAAGTTTTTTTTTTGTAGAAGAATGACTGTCAATTGAATGTAATATTGTTTGCGACACAAGAAAACGACAGTTGGACAGAATATTGGTGGGACAAATATAATAAATATGAATATGTCGTTTACAAAATTGATTATTTGTTGATAATATTGTATAGCAAACTAACACAATCTACTCTATTTATCTTCTGTTGAATTGAACTTATCAATTACTTTTTGTTAAAAGGTGTAACTCTGTAAACTTTGTATGGGTTGTTGATGTGAAAGGGGAGAGGGAAAAAAAAAACTGAACTTGAATTTTTGATGATGGCAAAGTCCTTAAAAAAAAGTGATAAGAAAATTTCGTCATTTACTTAAATAGAAATAGACTGTTCTAAAAAAAGAAGGACAACAATTAATTATCTCATTGAATTTGAAGTTTATCGTATGACGTAACTTAATTTGTTGGTATAAACTGTATAAACTATAGTAAAATAAATGTTGTAGTTTTGTATTTATCATATGTAGGTGCCACTAGTACCCGCTCGCTAAATTGTCGGCTTGAGATGATATCAAATAATCTCTGATCTTGTTTCCCCTCTTAATAGAAACAGGTGATACTATGTTAATTCACTACAAGAAAAAAAAATATGGTTATATAAATGCATCAACCCTATGTTTAGATGTTAACCAGGTTAAGTAGGTAATTTACAATATTTACTTATCTAATTATTCTTGGTTTTGCCTAGAATTATCAAATCCTTAAAAACAATACATATTCCTACATTTCACAGTTTGTTTGCTTTTTTAATACTTTATGACATTTCTTTATTAAATACAATTACCTATTTAAAAATAAGAAAATTTTTAGTTAGCCTTCTTAGCAGCATCTTGTGGAGAAACCTTTCTGTCAGAAGTGAATCTCTTTCTTTGTGGTGGGGTTCTAATTCTTCTGTCAGTTCTAGATCTAACTCTAACAATTCTGGCATGAATAGCACAAGAAACACAATAATGTAATTTGTTGTATAATTTTGGTAAAGCATATTCAGCATAAACTGAAGCTTCGGATAAATCCCTAACAGCAGCAGCTTCAACCATGTTTCTAATAGTGACTCTCTTAATGGCTTTATCCTTTGGAACACATCTAGCACAGTTTAAACATCTAACTGGCTTAACGTGACCTCTACCTTTCTTGTTTCTACCGTTGGAAGCTCTCTTTTTTGGCATGTTGACTAGAAAGTATGTTAGTAATTGTTAAATTTATCATCTTGGCAAGTTGTGTAAATGTATTGGGGAATATTTGATATTTGTGAAAAACATTTAGTTGTATAATTTAATGTAGGAAAATGTAGTTGATTAATTGATTCAATTATGATGTTAATCTGATACAGCTAATCTGAAACAGCTGATCTAAAACAGTTTATCTGAAACAGTTTATCTCATACAGTTTATCTGATACATATCTGATACAGCTTATCCTCTATTTCTCTTGTGATTACTAATTGATTTTACTTTCTATATTTCTTCATTCAATAGTTGTAACATATCAAGAATCATTCAACATCCATATATATATATTCCCTAGTTTATTCCCCTGCCAAACATATATCTATAGGTCTATAACATACCTATTACTTACTGATGTAAAAAGGAAAAGAAAGAAGAAAAAGATTTCAATAAGAGAGAAGAAAATTTTTTTAGTAGAGTGAAAAATTGAGTTTGGTTACTATGTCAAAGTGCGAACAATACTTTACTGGGTATGTCCATAGTTAAGTTCTAACAAATTTTTTTTTGTGGTATAAATTTCGTTAACTATGGGGAGTGTATACAATTTTAACTATGGTGCGTAGCAATTTATGTCTAAAACCGCACATTGGATTCTCTATTTTTGTCGTGTAAATTACCACAATTCTCTTGCACGTGACAATTAGGGATATAACCCTAATATCAAATCCCTCTCAGATCATGTGATATAACTCACGTGGATAGTCATGTGAACAGTCGATCATGTGACAATTTTCACCTGACTAGAGTGGTGTCATTTTTCCAATTGAAAATTCAAACCAATAAAATCGAATTAATACCAACAGGAAAAAAAAATTACCTGTAATATTACGGGAATTGAAAATAAAAACCCATTTATATAATTCTTATCAAAGAGTTAGAAGTATATCATTGTACCAAATTTTACTCAACCTTTTTTTAAAATACAATTAATATAAGTATGTTTAGCTAAATAAGTTCTTGGAAGTTATTCCTCCCCCCCCTCCTACACAATTGTGTTAATCCCTATTTGAAATTTGTTTGTTTATATGAGATGACCACCCAATCACCATGCTCGACATTGTAAAACTTATTCACAGTAACATTTAAATATATCAATAAAATTTTCAACTAAATACATCCTTATTAATTTATTCTTCAATGAATGAATTGCTATGTTTGAACAAACATCACCAATTGTGTACACAAAATTGAAAATGAAATACTAACATATTATCTAGTAATGCTTTCTCGTTCCTTCAGAGTTGCTAGACAACAAACTAGATTATTATCAACCACTAAATTTTTGGCTAACAAGACTCCAACTACAACTGAACAAGGAAAAGTTGCTGAAAAGAAGACTTCTTATACCTTAGGTGAAGTTACTGGTCCAGATTCTTTATTTGGTCGTGGTGCTAAACCAGGAACTATTCCAACTGATTTAGATCAATCTACTGGTATACAAAGATTTGAATTATTAGGTAAGAGAGAAGGTGTTGATGTTTTCGATATGGAAAATCCAATTTATGAAGGTAAGGGTACTTTTGAAGAGCCATTTTTAGTTCCAACTTATTTTGGTTATAGATATGTTGGATGTAAAGGTACTCATGAACATGACCATAAACCATATTGGATGAAGGTTGAAGATGGTAAAAAGAGTAGATGTTGGCAATGTGGTACTGTCTTGACTGCCAAATATTTGGGTGAACCAGCTATGGCCCACCATTAAACAAGACAATTTTCCCGCTCTTAATATTTTATATCCTTCCATGAAGGATGTAGTCTAAAGTTACATTTTGATAGTGTGTTTTATATATACTTCATCCAGATAAATATTCATATTATGACTATTCAGTTAAACATTTTTTATAGTATAAACAAATAAGAAGTTTAAAAAAAAAGGTAAACCAAGATTTCAAAGAAAAGCTGAGTATTTGTAAGCGTATGTGTATATTTATGTTACAGAGACAACGTAACATGCATGTAAATCAATGAACATCATTGATTATCAAAACAAAGAGAGAAAAGTGTGTGGTAAAATGCATTACTCCACACCTTATCTCATGTAAGCTTCCGATAAAAGATAACAACCATATACATATCCCTGTTACATGTGGGTCTTCCACAGTAGAATTTAAACAATAAAATAATTATGGAATACGGCGATACTACTTGTAAGAGACGATTATTTACTGTTTAGCCGATGGGCTTGAGCGTGTACGTGGGTGTGGCTGTTATAGATTTCAACTATGGGAACAACCGGAATCTATGATAAATTTCATATACCTCTAATCCCTAAGCCGCACGGCAATTGGCGGAAATTTATGAAACTGTGTAAAAAAAGAATTTTGCAGTTATCTTTGAATTATGTAACCATGTGTGAAATATATAAATAGTACATGAGATCCTCATGAAACTTTGCCATCAGTTGACTTCACTGTCCTTTCATTGATCATGACTGTTAAACAAAAAGTTTTATTACTTGAAAAACCTAAAAAGGAATATATTTCTGAATTTAAAAAAAAATTTGAGTTAATTTATTATGAATTAACTACTTTGGAACAAATTATAATTGATTTCCAAACTATTTTAAAGGATATTGTTGCAATTTATGGAGGTTGGGCTGGATTTGCCCCACTTGGAGGGTTTCGTGGTAAATTAATTGCATTTGCTCCTAAACATTTGCAAATAATTACTACATGTAGTATAGGTTATGATCATTATGATATTGAAGCTATGAAGGAACGAGGAATAATATTAACTAATGTTCCTTCGACAATTGCCTTCGAGGCTGTGGCTGATTTAGTATTATATAACGCAATTACAAGTTTTAGGAATTTTAAAATTTTTGAAAAGAATTTTGATGGTAAATTTGCTCAACATACTGGAATGTTTAGAACTTCACTAGTGAATGGGAAATTTAATCAATGTACTGGGAAACCAGAAATTACCCCAACTGTGGGTAATGTATATGCAGATTCTTGTTGTGGAAGAGAATTAGTCTCACCTAAAGGTAATAATGCTGTTATTGTTGGATTTGGTCATATTGGGAAATTAATTGGTGATAGATTATCTTGTATTGGAATGAATATTCATTATGTCAAAAGAAATAAATTATCTGAACAAGAAGAAGCAACTTTAAATTATAAAGTAACCTATCATGAAACATTAGAGTCCGTAAAAGATATTGCTGATTTAATAGTTATTGCCTGCCCTGGTACCCCAACCACAAGACACATGATAAATGCAACATTTATTAGAAATATGAATAAACAATTTAGAATAATTAATATTGGTCGAGGATTCATTATTGATGAACATGCTTTGGTTGAAGGGTTAAGACTGGGGAAAGTGTTGTTTGCGGGATTAGATGTTTTTGAAGCTGAACCAACTGTACATCCTGGTTTACTTCACAGACAAGATGTTGTGTTGACTCCTCATATAGGTTCTTCAATCACAGAAAATGATAGATATACGGCAACGACTTGTTTGAGTAATATTGAAACTGTGTTGTCTGGATATAAGTTGACTGGAGTAAATTAGGGTATTTATAGTGAATGGAAAATGTAATATAAGAGTTTATTTGTAGATTATTTTGCAGTCATTTTTGAGAAATAATTGCGAAATCAACCCAAAAGAAAAGAGGCCAAAAAAGCGAAACATACAACATATAGCTGAATATTCCACTTCTGGATATTATATTCAGAAGAAGTCAAATAGCAAAGTTATACTTGCTGACCTTAAAACGGTAACTTATATTGTTGCGATCAATTGAAAGTATGGTTGTATATAGGTTTGAGCGATTAGGGTCTCCCCTTTTTTTTTCGACAACTCTTAGTGGGTACAATTCCGTAAGGTCGTGTACTTTGACTAACTATGTCGATCCAATTTTATCCATTAATTTCAATTGTGTCAAGTATTTAAAGATCTAATCAATCAATCCACAAGTAAACACTACAACATTCCAAGTTGTCGTAGTATCTACATAATCAAGAAAACAACACTGAGAAGTAAATATGCTGAATATATACATTGGTGTATACAAGGCATTGTATGATTATACTGCTCAAGCAGATGAAGAATTAACCATACAAACTGATGATATTTTATACTTGTTGGAAAAATCGGATGTTGACGATTGGTGGAAAGTTAAGAAGAGAGTTTTGGCACAAGGTGATGAAGAAGTAGAAGAACCATTTGGAATTGTCCCTTCAAATTATATCGAAGAAGTATGTTTTATTTTTATTATAGTTTTGGTTTGAATTAGATTTACTAACGTATACTCCACAGGCTCCTGTTATCAAACAAGCAAGTGCATTGTATGATTATGACAAACAAACTGAAGAAGAGCTTTCATTCAAGGAAGGTGAAAAGTTTAACGTTTACGATTTGAATGATCCTGATTGGATCTTGGTTAGTAATTCTTCCAAGACTGAATTTGGATTTGTTCCTTCAAATTATATTGAACTTGAAACTACAGCTACTGCTTCACAGCAACAACAACAGGTACATCAACCTCCTGCACCAGTAGTGGAACAACAACCAGCTCCACAAGTACAACAACAACAACAACAACCAGTCAATCTAAACCAATTCCCACCTCCACCTCAACGTTCAGTCACTCCTCAAGAGATAGCACCACCTACTCCAGCAAAAGATTTCCCTCGCGATCAATCACAACAACAACTTCCAGTTGTTCAATCATACCGCGGCTATCATTCTGATGATGAAGCACCACCTCCAATGCCAACAAGACCAGGTGGAAGTTCTGCCGTTACACCTGCAACTTCCAATCCACGATATGAACAAATAGATGATGTTTCCAAAAAGGAACACGAATTTGATGGGGAATATTTCACTTGGTATATTGATGAAATTGATGGACGTAAGAAATTAAGCGTTGTTTTTAGTATTGGACATGGATTCATTATTTTTAAACCAAATACTCAGGGTTCAAAATTATTAAGACAAGCATCCAAACTTGAAAATCAATGGAGAATTAGAGATTTAATTAGTTTTAGTAATGAGAAAAAACATGTCTTCTTGGAATTTAAACATCCCACAGCTTCAATTGAATTACATGCTGGTTCTAAAGATGTTGCTGAAGCAATTATGTCAATCTTGGGTGATTTAAAAGGAGCAGAATCTGCAAAAGGGTTGAAAGAAGTGGCTAGAGCTTCTAAGGCTAAGACCGGTGCCAGTAATAGAAAGATTGCTAGATTATTATATGATTTTGATTCTCAAGGTGATGATGAACTACCATGTAAGGAAAATGATGAAGTTTATATTATTAATGAAACTAAGTCTAAAGATTGGTGGATGGTAGAAAACATTGAAACTGGAAGACAAGGGGTTGTTCCTTCATCATATCTTGAAATTATTAGTACTTCGAATTTAGATAAATTAACTGATCGTCCTGCAAGAACTAAATCTGTCAAGAAAGAAAAAGACCGTCATCATCATAGATCTCGAGAAGAACGTGATAGAATTAGAGAAAAAGACAAACAACATCGTGAAAAGCAAGTTAGTAGTAGTAGCAAAAAAGATGAACAAGATAAGTCCATGCCTAATTTCCATAGAGTTAGAACTTGGATTGATAGTTCAGGAACATTTAAAGTTGAAGCAGAGTTTTTGGGATGTTATGAAGGTAAAATTCATTTACATAAAACTAATGGGGTTAAGATTGCAGTTGCTTGCGTTAAATTATCAATTGAAGATTTAGAATACGTGGAAAAGATTACTGGTACATCATTAGAACGTTACAAAGAAGAAATTATAAAACGCCAACAACAAGCTTCTAAACCAAAGTCAAGACCAGAAGAAATGAAAAAGACACCTTCTGCTACTGCAGTTATTAATGATGTTAAAAAACCTCAGCCATCCCAAGCTAAAACAACTACTGCAGTTTCCTTGGGACAACCTGATTATGATTGGTTTGAATTTTTCCTTCAATGTGGTGTTGATATTGGAAATTGTCAACGTTACTCTCTTAGTTTTAGTCGTGAACAAATGGATGAAAATATTTTAGAAGATATTTCTCCTTCATTATTGAGAACTTTAGGGTTAAGAGAAGGTGATATTATTCGAGTTATGAAATTTTTGGATAATAAATTTGATAGAAAAAAGACTACCAGTGAAGAACCAGCACCATTATTTGTCAATACTAATGGTGGTCTTAAAAACAATACTTCTACACAATCTGATTCTAAAGTTAGTGCTGATGCATTGCCATCTCCTATTAAAACACAAGCTGAACCACCAAAGCCTCAAAGGATTGATGATGATGCATGGGCAGTTAAACCTGCTGCTAGATCAACTGAAGATCTTCTTAAAGCTCCAACTCAACCACAAGCACAACAATATACTGGTTCATTATCAGATCTTGTTAATATTAAGCCTTTGGAAACAAAAAATGAATCCCAAGCTTCAGCTCCAGCTCCAGCTCCAGCCCCACAACCATCAACCGCTTCACAAGTACCTTCAGCACCAGCACTTCAACCAGTCAAGACCAGTAATACTTTAATTCAACCGGGACAAAAATTTACTGTTCAACAACAAGGAGTTGCCAATATGGTTCCTGTTCCAGCTCAACGTACTGGTACACTTGTTCCTGTACAAAGAACTGGAGGTATTTTAACAGCACAACCAACTGGATTTGTTCCAATTACAGCACAACCTACTGGATTTATTCCAATTCAAGCCACTGGTATTCTTCAACCACAATTAACCTTTGGTATTATTCCATTACAAACAGGGACTACAACATTCAATACTGGTCCAGTAAGATCAGGTAGTGCGCCACCAGCAACAACATTTGGTCAACTAAGTATTTTACCAGGAACTGTAACTATGCCTCAAACTACATTTACTACACAAATTACTGGAGGAGTGCCTGTAGGATTACCACCAACTACATTTAATCAACAACCAATAGTACCTGCTCAAAGAACTGGGGGTCAAATTACTGGAGGATTTGTTCCTCAATCTACATTTGGTAAACAAATTACTGGTGGATTCATGGGTAGTAATGTGATTCCGCAAACATCATTTGGTCAACAATCTACAACTGTTGCTCCAGTTGGATTATCACAAACTACATTTGGAACTCAACTTACAGGTGGATTACCAAGTACTGTTCCAACTACAGGATTACCACCAACTACTTTTGGTCAAGCACCTATGAATCCATTCCCTCAACAACAACCACCTCAACAACAACCAACATTTGGAGGTGTACCAGGGTTTAATCAATTTGCTCAACAAGCAACTTCTAATCCATTCCCACAACAACAACAACAACAGCCCATGGCCCAATTTGGAACCCAACCACAATTCACATCATTCAACCAATTCCCTCAACAACCACAACAACAACAACAACAATTTAACATGTTTGGTCAACAACCACAACAAGACATGTCACAAATGACCAATATGTTCCAAAACACATCAATTTCTACTCCTACTTCAATAAACTCTCAAATGCCAACTACATCATTTGGTCAAGGTGGTGGCGCTCCACAATTTGAAGGATTTAATGCATTACAATCTCAACCTACAGGTATGGGATTTGGTAATGCTCCTTTACAAACTCAACAAACTGGTAAAAGAGCCAACATTCAAGCTGCCACTCCAGACAATCCATTTGGATTTTAATGACTAATGTAAAGACTGTCATTTGTTTCTTTTTTATATAGTATTTAGTTGTTTTTTTTTGTTTGTATCATTGAATAGTAATCTAGATCAAAAATTTAAGTGAAGTACTTGTAAATATGAGACTAATGAAAACATATAAGTTAGGTTGCTTTTGTATGATAGCTTGTGTCAAACGAAAATTCTAACCAGAAACCTTTTCAATCCTATCAAATTATTACTTTAATAGAATCAAGAGAATCTCTGGGGAGAAGTTCCAATGCACACAATCTATCATTCAAAACTTCCTAAAGCATTTATATGTTTTCTTGTGAGTATTGAATACATACATACTATACAATTGGTTGGTAACTAAACTTGTGGTTAAGGGAATGTGTTGATAAAATTTGGCCCTTTTTTTACATTTTCAGACAGCCAAAAAATGTTGCAAATCTCCCACACACATATCTTTCCACCTATAATTAATATCATGTACACTTTAGATAAATTTAAACAATTTGTTAAATTCTTATTAGGATACCACTCTGGATTGGTATCACCACCTATCAATGGAGAACTTTGGATAATTAAGGCTTTATTTGTTGAATATTGTCAAGTTGATAACCCACATATTGAATTAATGAATGAATTTCTTGAATTTCTTAGCCAATTTAACAATATCAGTGGCAATCTGTTGAAATTTAGTTGTAATTTGGATATATACAACGTTAAAGTATCTAATATTAATATTCCCAAGTTGAAATGGGTCAATATTGGTGGTTTATTATTACTTCAACATAGATTTAATGGTGGTTCTCCATTTCCCAAGATTTCTTCAAATACAAACAAAAAACTTGATTTATTTGAATTACTTGAAAAACCAAAAGTTGATATGAAACAGTTATATTCTCATGAAGTTATTCTTGCACGGAGTTTTACTGTTCCACCTGGTTTATTAGATGCACTTATTAAACGACCAACTGCTAGGTCAATATTAAGCAAACAACGAGCTAAACTCAAAACCAAAAGAATCCCATTTTATGCTGTTTGTAATGATGCAAATCATAATCATATTTTAGCCTCGGTTGGGTTAAATAAAAAGGAATATAATCAATTTGGAAGTGATTCTTTAGATAAACAAAATATCTCAGAATCAATTGTTCATCAACGTATAACTAATTGTAAAGGAATGATTTCTGAAGAAGTTTTCAAATGCTCATTGGCAAAGATTCATTTCTTACCAATTATTAATAACCATACTGATTTAAATTTAGGTGATTGTTCATATTTAGATACTTGTCATAAAACAAAAACTTGTCGTTATTTACATTATTACACACTTAGTCCAGGTACAAAAAGAAAACTAGACTCTCAAGAACAAGAAGTTTGCGAATATACTATTGGAGATTGTTTTTCAGAATCATTTAGACAAATTCTTCCTCCACAATGGATAAATTGTGATATTAGATATTTACCCTTTTCTATTCTTGGGAAATTTGCAGCAATTATTTCTGATCCAGCATGGGATATTCATATGTCATTACCTTATGGTACTTGTAAAGATGATGAATTATTACAATTACCTATGCTGGAATTACAAGATGAAGGGATAATTATGCTTTGGGTTACTGGAAGATCTATTGAAATTGGTCGTCGTGCACTTTTAAAATGGGGATACAAGATTTCTGATGAAATGATTTGGATTAAATTAAATCAATTGAAAAGAACTATTGTCACTGGCAGAACAGGACATTGGTTAAATCATTCAAAAGAGCATTTATTAGTGGGTTTAAAGGGGAACCCAGTGTGGGTTAATCGGAAAATTGATACTGATGTTGTTGTAAGTGGTACTAGAGAAACTCTGAGAAAGCCAGATGAATTCTATGATATTGTTGAAAGATTGGTTGGAGTTCATTCAAGAAAACTTGAAATTTTTGGTAGAGATCATAATACAAGACCTGGTTGGTTAACTATTGGTAATCAATTACAAGGGGTTTCATTATATGAACCTGAAGTTAAACAGAAATATGAATCATATATTAAAAAAACTACTACCACTATTACTACTACTTAAATAGTTTTATTCCAGTTTCTTTGCTTTTTCCTTTTTAAATTTTTCAATATTAATACTAGCTTGTTCATCCATTGATTTCTTTAAATTTTTTCTAAAGCCTAAAAAGAAAGCAATTTCAAAAACAACAAAAAATGGTGCCAATACTAAAGCTTGTAAAAGATTATCCAACAAAGCAGGAGCTCTCTTTTCATGAACTCCATGACCATAAAATTGTGCTAACCAAGCAAATACATGAGCAGCAATTGCATATTTAACAAAATCTCCTTGAGTAATATCACTAGTTTCATTCAATGATAAATAATAATGTTTAATTAAATATGAATAACTTGTTAAAAGGGCAAATGAAGGAATACCGAGTTTCCAATCTAATAGAGCATAGAATAATCCATATCCAAAAGCCATAACTGAACCAACATTAATATAAGGATTTTCTGTACCTAAAAGATTTTGTGGTACAAGGAAAGTAATTGCTGAAAGAAGAATTATAGGGATGCATACCAAATGAATAGCAACATTGACGTTGTTGTAATGGTAAGATCTGTAGAAGATCAAATGTTGTTCAATATCAAATAAGTTAGCCATAATGTGTCAATTGAAGAAGAGGAAGAAGAAGAAGAAGAAGAAGAAGAAAGGAGTAAGGATTAGAGAGGGGCATAAAAGCTTCTCCACATTATTTATAATCCCACAAAAAAATTATGTCAAGGAAATAAAAATAATTTTTCCGCAATTTTACATAATCATGAGATTACATTGGTCTAACCAACACAATTGTTAAACCTTATAAAAGTGGAAACTACATAACTTGGGTTTCGTTAAATCTGTTTAATAGTTATATACTTCCAAAATTATATTCTAATATCCAATTTTGGTTTCTTAATTGATCTATTCTTTTTTGAATTTGTTAATTTTTCAAATTCACCAACCTGTTTTAAATCTCTTCCAACATTATCTAAATCTTTAACTTTATAAATTCTTACAATCCAATTCTCAGAAGTAAATACTTCTTCTACAGTATTTAATTCTGGAGGATCATTTGCTGGAATTTGTTGTTGTCTAACTCTATCAGCTCCATCTCTACCTCCAAACAACTCAGCATATCTATAATAAGATAATTTATACATTAAAGATTCCTTCATTGCTTTAGAAGCATCTTTATCCACCTTATATTCACCACGTTCAGTAAAATAATCTCGTTCACGAATTTCATCAGGCCAAATCCCTTCAGCAATTCTTACCATCCACAAAAACTTATTTATATCATCACCAGAATATCCTAATAATCCTCCAAATATAATTAAAACATAATCAACATCATGTTGTCTAAAAATTTTATAGGATACATCTTCAGGTGAGGCCATAGCTTTACCAACTGTAGCAATATGTGTATTGTTCCAAGTATTATTATCTACTAAGGTAGTTCTATCAGCCATACCACCAATTTGATATCCATAATCCCACCAAGCCATAACTTTGGCATCTTCAGGAGTATTCATTCTTAACCAATAATAAGCTTCTCTATAATCATCAATAATATGTTGAGATCCATCAGGATTAGTAGTAGCTAAAACTACAGAAGGTGAAGAATAAGCATTGGAAGTAACCCAAGTACAATGTAAGACAAAATAGAAAAGATAAAATGCAAATGATAACAACACAATTACTCTCGAGATTAAACCAGCTACTGGGAATCCCTTATACTTCTTTTTCTCAACTTGATCTTCTGTAGTTGTAAATAGATCGACAATATTTAAATAAACATCAAATAATTTAGACAAGGCAATTGCTGCAGAAACACAAACAATTGGTGTTAAAGTCAACATTAATCTAACCATAACTCCAGCAAAATATGAACACAAGACTCCATAAATAATAACAAAGACATGCTCATCTTTTAACTCTTGGAAACACATGTAAATTCCAGCAGGGAATAACCAAATAAGCATACTTGTATCAAAGAAAAATGCTGGCCATGCAGTAGGTTGATGTTCAGAAACTGATGCAATAATAGGTATATGAATCTTGGCATAATTTGTATCCCATAAGGAATAAAATCTACCTGTCCAAGGAGCAATCCATCCCATTGCTGTTAATCCAAATAATGCACCAATTCCCAAGATAAATACTAAAGTTAATGAAACAACTAAAAATGATTTAAATTGACGTGATGGAACTTGAGTCTTGACATAGTTTCCAACACCTACCAATTGTAATAATCCAAATACTCCCAATGCTGCCATATGATCATTTGATCTAATTGGAAGGAACCCTACAAATGGAATTTGCATTGATGCTAAAGTACCCAAGGCATACCACGTAGTATATGCAGTATATAATTTCTTATTATATCTCCCCATTAAAATTAAAACAAATACATGTAAGGGAATTAAATTTGTAATGAAAACATATCCACCCCAAGCACTAACCATATAAAAATAAAACAAGGCAGTTAAAGTACCATAAAATACTGAACCTAATTTCATAGCTTTAATCCAAAAATAGAAAGTTGCCATTAATAAAGTAATTGCAATAGCTTCATTATCATAAGAACCTGCGACTGATCTTGAAATATAACCAGGAGCAATTCCCATGAAAATAGCAGCTAATAATCCAGCATTTGAATCTTTCATTTCTTTAGTAAAGAAATAAGTAGCAATTGCTGTTAATCCTGAAAAAGCAGGAGCCAACATTACACAAATATTTCTAATATCAACTGGCATACTAAACCAATCTCTCAAAATATGCCAAATAGCACCAGAAGTAACCATTAACCCAGGATATAATGTACCACCAGTAACTCTACCTAAAGGATACCAAGTTCTGTCATCAAACCAATTTAAAAATTCATAAAATGAATGACTAACTAAATATTTAGTAGCTCTAAAGTTAAACCAAGGATCGAATTCATGAATAATACTTTCAAATCTAATTACTGAAAACAATCTTGATGAAATAGCAGCACCTGCAATAGAAATGAAAATAATCACACGAAGAAGGACTCTAATTGTCTCAATTGGAATCCCAACAACTTTCAATTGACTCTTTGCCATGATTGACTTTTGATGGATTGATTTAAGTCTGTTGTTGATTTAGATTTTTTGGTTGTAAAGAATTTTTGGAAAATCTCTGGTTACACGGTGTTTATTTCTTTGCTTGATTATATGCAGGAGAGGTTAAAATTTGACGTAGTTGGTAGTTGGTAGTTGGTAGTTGGTAGTTGGTAGTTGGTAGTTGGTAGTTGGTAGTTAGTGGATTATTCACATTCAAATGTAAATATATTAGCTATGTAATAAATAAACTAAGAATTCAAAAGCAAAAGCAAAAGTAAAGGTAAAAGCAAGAAGTGAAAAAAGGGTATACAGTGAGTACTATTAAAAAGAACTCCAACTCCAATTGGCAGGTACACTTCCTACCAATTGTTCAGTTCTAGAAGGTTG
>KI547136.1:405584-458779 GCA_000497715.1 Spathaspora arborariae UFMG-19.1A
TGTTGCTGTTGCTGTTGCTGTTGCTGTTGCTGTTGTTGTTGTTGTTGCTGCTGCTGCTGCTGTTGCATTTGTTGTCCAGGTGAAGTAAGTCCAATATGTGCTTGAGATATATAATTCTTTCTTATATCATCAGAATTCATATTTTGAGTCAAGGAATTATTTAATCTTGTATTTGAAACAGGTTCAGCAACTTTCGAAACTATTGAAGGTGAATGATTGTTTACTTCAACACCAAATTCATTTTTAATAAATTCGTTATATTCTTCAATACAATTATCACATACTTTAGATAATGTTCCTCTTCCACCAGTTGTAAATTGGGCTAAATGATTAATATAAAGTAAATGTGATGTATGTTCTTTACAAAAAATACCTCCACATTTTCGACAATGATGTCTTCTTTCAAAAAAATTAAACACTTTAGGACATGTTGCAATAGAACATTTCAATACTAAATCATCTTTAACCCAATGTCTTCTCGTTGGAGGTGCTTTTAACAAATGATCAAAACTTTTATTATTATTAGATGATAAATATGGTTGATGGTTTAAATGACTTGACATACAACTTGTACCTGATTCTATAGACATATTTGAATCAATAGATTTTATAGATGCACGAGATGAAGAACGTTCTCCTTGACCAAACATTTGTAATTGTGAAATATAATTTGGTTCATGCTCAGAACTATGTAGTTTAGGTGAAGTTGTATTATTATTTGTAGAATGTTGACCTACTATAATCTCGGGAGAATTAGAATATGACCTCATTTGTGTAGGACTATGTATTACTCCGTTGTTTGTCATTCGTAGCACACATGGAACATACATAGGACTTCTTAATCCTTTAATTTGTTGTAATTGTCTAGTTACTCTGGGGTGGTTGAACAGATATTGTGGTTGAGGGTGATGTGGAGTCTCTTTGGTGGGGGAGGTAGTGGCACTAGTAGATGGGTTATTGGTACCACCGGTTTGTGTTGAATTTGGAACCCTTCTATTATTCATATCATGAGGTGGAATTACAGCAGCAGGAATTCTCCCTTGTTGAAGTTGTACATGTTGGTGAGAAGAGGCCAGTTGTTGTTGTTGTTGTAGTTGTTGTTGTTGCTGCTGCTGCTGGTGTTGCTGTGGTTGCTGAATACTCCGGGTATCATTATTAGTTTGAAATCTTTCTGGTTCTGGTTCATTTGTTTGATTTGAATCTTCAGGTAATCGAGGTAATGAATTCTTTTTATTTAATAAACTTCTTGAATGTGACTTTTCAATAGCTGGGGAAGGAATCTTTTCTGGATTAACTTTAGGTTGTCTTGTTAGACTGGCAAATGAAGATAAATCAACTTCTGCTGGTTGATAAGGTTGTTGAGTTTTAGATTTTATACTATCATTCGGTGATGTTATTTTTGGATTAGTTGACGTTAATGGTGTAATATCATCAGGATGGGTTATAGGTCTAGGTGATAAACTCAACTTCTTTAATGCTTTTAAAGTTAATTTTTCTGGCAGTATTCCTGAATCTTCATCATCATGATGACTCTTGACATCAGTTAATGTACTTGTAGCACTAGATTTCTTATCTTCAGATTTTTTGGGTTTATCATCAAAGGGTAATTGTTGTCCGATTTGAATATCATCACTTTGAGTTCTAGTAAAACTTGAAAATACAGGTGCTTGAATAAATGATTGGAAATTTTTTGAATTATTTACAGTAGAATTACTTTTTGTTATATTTGAATTTCCATTAATTATACTATTTTGTCGATGTATTGTTGCCTGTGTTGTTGCTGTTGTTGATGAATTTGTTGTTGTATCTGTTGAAATTGGATTACTTGATAAAGCTTGTTGTTTTAATGATATTAAGGATGCAGTAGAAAGTACAGATTGGAAAGATTGAGTACGAGATTTACTAATGTCTTTTTTAGTAAAGGATAATTCAGTTGAAGATTCAAGTTTATTTGATTCAGTATCTTCTGTAGAGTTATTTTTATTTGAAGTGTGTGATAAAGAAGACGATGAAGAAATAATAGTAGCTTGTTGATATTCTTGAGGAATATTTGTCTGTTGTTGTTGTTGTTGTTTCAACTCATGTTGATTAATATCTGTTAGTGTTTCTGATTCAGACTTTGTATGATCAGGGATAGTAGAATTATTTGAAAATTGGTGATGCTGCTGTTGCAGTTGTTGTAGTTGTTGCAGTTGTTGAATAGGAAAAGTATTGTGAGCCAGAGAAGGATTCAAAGTTTCTATCATAGTAACAAGTGCAGGAGCTGTTGCTATTGTTTGATTGTTTGAAGTAGTTGTTGTAACTTGGCTAATATTTGCCATATGTGTAAATCTGTTCGTCAATTCAATGTATATTTAAATATTTGTAATCCATACAAAAAAAAATTACGCTTTAATTGGAGCAAGGAAAAATCAAAACCTCCAGAAAAAAAAAAAAAAGAAAAAAATTCTAACACAAAACCTTCAGGTTTAATGGAGTTCCTCCCTTAGAAACAAAAAGTTATGTTGAATAGATAGAGATAGTACGAATAGAGAGTGATGATATGAATAAAGTTAGAAAGCAAGTATGATCTCTTTCAAAAAGCAAATACACGGTTATAATTGTAATTTCAAATTACTATTGTTGAAAGCTTTGCTGGTTTTAGCGATGCATTTTCTGTTTAATTGTAATGTGTAAAATTACACAAGGCTAGTCCAAATTCGATCTTGTTTCTTTTTTTTTGCTTATGTATATATACGTTTTGTTTTGTTAAAGTTGCATGACGTATATCTTCTTGGCATTGTCGCGACATATTTGTAGATTTGATATCATCATCCAGAAAATCACGTGCACGGATATGTATGTGTGTGTGTGTATGTGTGTATGTATGTATAGTGCTTGGTAAACTATTTCAGATTAGAGCGATATTTTATTCTCAAACCAATGTTTGAGAATTTCAAGGCATTCTGACTCAATGGTTTAAAAAAATGTCATTCTAGTCTGAAATAATTTACAAAACACTGTATGTATGTTTGTATGTGTGTATATGTATATATGTATGTTTGTATGTATTTATGTATTTGTTTTTTTTTGTTTTTTTAGTTTCAATTTCCGGTCTTTCTTGCTGTATGTAATTCAAATTGTTATCATTGGCTGAAAAATTCCCTCCCTTTAATTTTCGATTCACCTCCGGGGTTCTCACCCACAACAGACAAAAAAAAACCAGAACCAAACCGGATGATGTATCGAAAGAAACTAATCACTTATTTATATACTTACAACTTATTAAGTACATAGTAAACAAGGAGTCTATATATATATATATATACAATGATTGCTCGTTTAGGTTTATCTACAGTACAAAAACCAGCATTATCTGCATGTGGTAACTTTGCCAGATTATCTTCTTATAGTTTATTAAAAAGATCACTTTCAACAGTTAAGACTTCTCCGGAAGAAGCACAAGAGATCTTAATTGCTCAACGTAAGAATAGACCAGGATCTCCTCATTTAACCATTTATGAACCACAATTAACTTGGATCATGTCATCTTTCCATAGAGTCACTGGTGTAGCTATGGCTTCAGCATTTTACGGTTTAACTGTTGCTTATGGTGCTAGTTCAATTTTAAATATTCCCTTAGATGCTAATATTTTAGCAAGTGCTTTTGGTTCATTACCTTTAATTATTAAATTAGGTGTTAAAGCTGCTTGTGCTTATCCATTTGTATATCATGTTGGTAATGGATTCAGACATTTAATTTGGGATTTCGGTAAAGCATTAACTATTGATGGTGTTTATAAAACTGGATATGCTGTTTTAGGAGCAACTGCAATTGTTGGATCTTACTTGGCTTTCCTTTGGTAGATAATCTATTTAGTTATTTATTTTCTTTTTATTTATTGTATGCAAATATAAATTTTAACAAGCAAAGAGTTGAGCAGTGTTGAACAGTGTTGAACAGTGTTGAACCGTGTTGTGTTCGCGTTGCGCTCGTGTTGTGTTCGTGTTGTGTTCGTGTTGTGTTCGTGTTCTGCTCATGTTCTGCTCATATTGTACTACACTAACTCATATGCTTAACATGTATATATTTACAAGAATATAAAATAAATAAAAAGGTTCCTACTTTCTTAAATCATTAATTTCCATTTCAGCATCAAAACAT
Source organism: Spathaspora arborariae UFMG-19.1A (assembly GCA_000497715.1). NCBI lineage: Eukaryota > Fungi > Ascomycota > Pichiomycetes > Serinales > Debaryomycetaceae > Spathaspora > Spathaspora arborariae. The sequence continues at coordinate 409,729 of KI547136.1, forward strand.
AAACATGGAGTATCATTAGTACAAAATCCACAATTAAATTTCAGTTTCTTTTTACCAATACTATCTCGATTCATCATTAATTTCATTTGCAGTTGCAGTTGTTGTAAAATCAGTTGGGCCCGTAATTGTGGATTATTAGGAGATATTTGTGGTGCCAGTTGCAGATGATGTAACATTGGTGGTGGTATTGGTTGAGGACTTTCCTTTATGTGAATTTGTACTTTACCCAAAATATCTTCTTCATTCTTATGTTCTAACAGCGGCGAGGATATTGTAGCAGTCGCTGCTGCTACTGTGGTTGTTGGTTCATCATCTCCATCTTTCAAAATTAACCGATTGAGAAAATCATGTTCATCCATAAATAAATCCATATTTTCAACTGAATTTGACATAATTGCACTAGGAGAACTTTCAATAGTTTCTGTTTGTAATTCATCAACAATAATATCATCATGTAAATCTGAATTCATATTGTTATTATTGTTAGTTGTACTGGTAAATCCATTACTTCCACCAATGCCAAATAAATTCGATGCTTTAATAGGTCGTAATAAATCAGGTGTAAATGTAGTATTCATCAGTTGTCCCCTTTGTATATCTGTACCAGGTAATGTAGTTGAAGCTCCAGAAAATATTGAACTAGTAGTACTATTTTCAAGAATCAGTTTTTTCTTTTTGTTCTCAATTCCAATATTATTAGTATTTCCTTTTGGTTTTGGTAATTCATCACTTTTCATAGCTTTAAATTTACTTCGTACTTCCATATAATCTTTAATTTGTTTATTCAATAATTCTTCATTACTTAATCCAGAATCATTCTTTTTCTTTTTGGCACTTTGAATAATATTTGATGATTTATTTAAATAGTTCAAGAATTTATTTAAATCATTTAAATTGTTAATTTGTTCTAATTGATCATACTTTGTACTTGGAGTAATTGTTGGTGTTGGGTTTTTCTTACTTGGTTTAACATTTGTTTTTAATGCATCAAATGTTATAACTCCATTTTGAACAAAACTTAATTCTTTAATTTGATTAGTGAGTATTTCAATATAATTTCGAATAAGTTCTTGTTCTTTAAGTTTGGAAACATAGGTCATTTTCATATCATATAATTGGGAATTAGGATCAGCTGATTTTATTGGTGGAAGTGGATTAGTTGTTGTTGCTGTTGTTGTTGTTGTTGTACTTACAACAGTAGTTGCAATTTCTGAAGTACTTGTTGGTATTGCTCTAACAGGTTTTATATCATCCTCTCGTTTGACAGTTACAGGTGGAGCATTTGGAGTAACAAGTATCTTTTTTGGTGAAGGAGTACGATTATTTAAAGGAGATACACAAGTCAGGGAATCAGTAGACACAATAGGAGTTGTTGCACCTACTCCACTTGTAGAACTAAGAGATGGTGATACCGAAGAACCTAAACTTGAATTTGGTGTAGTTGTTGAACCAGACAATGATTTTTCGTTATTCTCTAAGGTATTATGTGATGGTGGAACAGCAGCAATTGTTCTTCCATCAGGTATCTTTACCTCACCTTCTTTCTTAACTTTAGTTCTTCGTTTTGGACTAGTTTTTGTATTCTTCTTATCATCATTTGTTTCATTTGCAGTGGGTTTACGTCCTGGGCGTGGTCGAGGAGGTAATACCCATCGTTTTGAAGTGTTTATATTTAACGAATTGGTAGTGTTATTATTAGGATGTAAAGTATCAGCAACTGATTGTCGAAATTGTAGTGATGTTTTCTTACCTGAGGGAATTGGAGAAAATGTTGATTGTTTGGGAAATACTGATATTGGTTTAGGAGCAATAGCTGGTTGGATTTTAATATATTTCGGGGCTATTGGATGATGATGAGGATGAGGATGGGGTTGAGGATGGGGTTGAGGTTGAGATTGAGATTGAGATTGAGATTGAGATTGAGATTGAGATTGAGATTGAGATTGAGGGTTACATCGTGGATGCTGTGGTGGCTGTGATTGTCGTGGTTGTTGTGGTTGTATACTTGTCAGCTGCAGCATGGAACTATTCTGAACTGTTTTAACACTACCAGATTGAATTTGAGGTTGGTTACTAACTACATTTGTTCGTTGTGATTGTGGTAAGAAATTAGTTAATTTCAGTTCTTGTTCTCGATGATGTATAGTTCCAGTTGCTGCAGTATTTAAACTACTTCCACTTGGAGTTGTTGACATTTCTATCAGTTCTGAAAGTTTCAATGTTGTGTCATGTTTAGATGATATATTTGTAGTAGTTGTAGATTGGATATGTTGTGGATGTGAGATTTTAGACATTAGGGATGTTGTATTATTCTCTGGAGGTTCTTGTTTTATATTCGTTGCTTTTTGCAGTGACATTGTTTATGCAACGTAGAACCAAAAAAAGCAAACTAGACTAATATATTCTGAATAAATTTCAATACTAAATAAAGGGTAACAGATTGTTTAAATTAAGATCATTTAACTTCTTTGTCGGAAATTGTTTTCTAGCGAAAAGAAGTAAAAAAAAAAAAAGAAAGAGAAAGAAAGAAAAAAAAAGACAACCCCCCCATGAAAACTGTGACACTTACATATCAAATAAAAGCTAATAATAAAGCAAAGTTGCAAAATTGAATAGAGGAAATTGAAGTATACAGGGATGAGTTGATTGTTTCTGTTTGTAGTAACTGTAGTGATAGGGTATATTATGTAAGTAACCCCCTCTCCTTGGCGGATTTGTTACTTCCGGGGATGGCCTGGAATTATTTTATTGATCTTTTTTTGGCTGTTAACTTGGTTTTTTTTTTCTTTTTTTTTATTTCCCAAAGAATTCCAATTAATTAATAATATAGGAGTTGTAGTTTGTGAAATTCCTTACATCATGTTACAGATAATAGTGTAATTTCTCTATATGTATATTTTAAAATACTCCACCCCTACCTTCTTCCCTTTAAGTTAGTCCGTTAAATATCGGAGCCGAATTTTTCGTTCTTTTTTTTTCACTACGCGATTTACACCACAAATAAATTTACAGCCAACTCAAAGTATAAACTCAAAACAATTGAAATTACCTATTATAATTAATTAAATACAATGTCAATGAAATCACAACAAGAAAGATCAAAACAAGCAGAAAGACAATTAAGTCATTTAAATTCTCAAGTTGGTCAATTACATGCTAATGTATCAGATTTTCAAGAATTATTAACCACTACTGCTAGTCAATATTATATGATTAAAAAATTAGGTAAATTCCAAGCTCATTTTTTATATGCTGCTAGTAAATGTTCAGAAATTGAGAATTTAGGAAATGAAGATGGTGAAGATGGTGAAGATGGTGATGATGGTGAAGATGGTGATGATGGTGATGTTGCTCCTGTGTGATGTTGCTCCTGTGTGATGTTGCTCCTCTAAGGTTATACACCCGCGAGATTATACTCCTGTGTGCTGTTCCCCCTGTGCGCTGTTCCTCCTGTGTGCTGTTCCTCCTGTGAGATGTTGCTCTTGTGTGATTATGCTCCTGCGAGATGTTGCTCCTGTATGATGTTGCTCCTGTGTGCTGTTCCTCCTATGTGATGCTCCTCCTGTGTGCTGTTGCTCTAGTCATATATTACACATGTGTGTTTATACTCCTCTAAGGTTATACTCCTGTGTGTTTATACTCATATCATATATTCCTCCTTGCTCTCCATAGTCTCAGAGAAATATCACCCTAAACTTTTAAACTTACATGCTAAAGTAATACAACTGAACCATTTAACTATATAACTATGTACAAATATCTAATTAAATTAATCTACCCTGATTTATCCGACCCTGCATTTGCTTTTTCTTGTGCTTCTTGTCTCTTCTTGTCTACATACATTTGATAGATCTTTCTCTTTTCTTTCTTTTCTTGAACAAGAATATCTCGTTCAATATCTAAATATTCTTGTGTTTGATATTTACCAACACATACCAAACTTTCCTCATTTATATGTTTACAATTCTTCATTGCTTCCACAGGATTTTTATAACTATTAGAACAAGCGACATATGCTTTAATTAAATCATCACATTTAGCAAATGCTTTCTTTCTCCACCTTTCAAAAATTAATTTTTCTTCCTTAGGTGTAATTATCCATGGTGGAAGACTTGGATCTGTTTGTATTTCATAATCTTCATATGATCTCTTACTGGCCATTGTGTAAATGTTTTAAGATCAACTCTGTCGTCTCGAAATGTCTGATGATATTTTTTTTTCTATCTGAATGGTTGGATTGAGGTTTGTTTTTTTTTGTTGTTTTTCTTGGTTACAGAAATGTAAACAAATATCACCACATATATTCATACAAACAACTATATTAGAAAACATAATCATGACTAGTAAAAAGTCGGATGCTATGCTTGACGATGTTATCAATCGACTCAAATCTCAAAACGAAAAACAAATAATTGATTCTATTTTAGTATCTTTAGATTCTCTTCATAGAGATCGAAAAGAACAAATTAAATCACTTGTTTCTACAAATACCCAATTAGAACAAGATATTCAACATTTACAACGACAAATATCTCTTTTATACAAATTCAATGATTACACATTTCAATTAATCAAGAATATGTCAGTTATAGAAGGAATAGATCAACAGTTTGACTTTACTAAAAATGATGACATATCTCGAGTTATAAAACAATTATTCAATAGATTAACTGATTTAAATATATCTATTAGTAAAGAATTGACAGATTTAGAACAAATAAATATATCTTATGCTTCTCAAAAGATTAATCTTGACAAACAGAACGAAGAGATTCAGAAACGAATAGATCATGTATATGAAGAAGGACGTGACCGAGATTTAATTGCCCAAGATGCAAATGTGATTAAAATTTGTTTATATAGAAATTTAGGTATAAGGATGGAAAATTTAAAGAATGATAGTGAAGAAGCGGATACTATTTTAATTCTGAATGGTGAGAATGTTAATATAATAAAGATTGATGATGAATATGATGATTTTTTCATGACCAATCAAATTTGGTCTCAATTATAGATACATTTAAGAGGAATTTACAGAACTTTTCTTTGTTTTAGTTTAATTACATTTACTTATTCATAATAATTTGTATAAAAATCTACGTTTTTCCTTTTGTTGAATTACATTTCAAATTATATTAATTTCCATTTCTATTTACAAAATTAAATTAAATATATGTATATATACATATACATCCCACCTAGAAATACTTTGGATTTTCTCTGAAAGAAGTCTTTGTCCATTTTGGAAACAAGTGAAGTTTCTTTCTATATGTACGTTCATGTCTATTGAACGCAGTGTATTTATCTCTAGGAGTCATATCCCTTTCCTTAGGAAACATAAATTGTAAATGATCAAGTTTATCAAATCCAGTAGGTTCACCCACTGATTTCCCCTGATGTTGAATTAATCCTCGATATATAACATCAATATTTTCATCAACTTGCCTCATTCTTTGTCTTAATCTATATTTCTGAGGTGGTGACAATCTAGGAGCCTTTTTCCAAAGATACCCTCCACATCTTACTAATGAACCTTGGAATGGACCAAACATTGTTGTAGTATTAATGGTTTTACTATGATATTGATAATTGGAAAAAAAAATTTTCCAGGTCATTTTTCCAAAAACGAAAAATGTCGTGGTTCTCGTTTAAATGCAAAAATGTCGCTCATTCTTACACTTGATATACTTAATATACTTAATATACTTAATATACTTAATATACTTAATATATTTGTTAGCCCCCAATTAATCTTTATTCAGCAGAACCCATCAGCTCTCTAAATTACCCTTTCAATCCTTCTGGGTTGTATTTGTTCAGCAATTTAACTTATCGCATATATATGAACATATTTTAACAAATTAAGTATAGAATAGAATACTATATAAAAATATAAACCCTCTCAGTTGAAGAACCAACTATCATACCATGGCATATGAAAATATCCACCAATTAAACTGGGAAGAAATCTATATGGAAAACAGGTGACGAGTTGATCTTACAATTCACAGAAAGAATATAGGGGTTGTTCATGAGTTTCTTTTCTTTTATTTGAACTTATAAAACTACTATCCAAGGAATCACTTCCATGAATTTGGTCAAATGCAAACCTTCATTTAAAGTAATATCCGAAAGAAGCATGATTTTGCAGCAAACTGCTTAGATAAATGCGAAGTTATGCTAATTTCAAAAGGTGACGCCTCCTGATGTTTAGAAAATAATTCATTCATCAAGGTAAACCATCATATTTGTTAAAAAATGGTTACTTTTTTGCCGGTTGTCAATTACTGTCGTGAAAAGTAGGAGAATATGCATCGGTTACAATGAATGATTCATAATTCGTATCCATGCACCCTTCAAAACCGTTGTATCGAGTTACATGTGGGTTTGAATAGTCTCCATGAATGAAGGAATTCCTGTCATATACTTCGGTGAGTGTAAGTATAAACCTGCTCCTTTCAAATCATTCACAAATCATCAAAAAAAAATATGTATCACCACGGAAAAATAAGTACGTTTATTCCACGTCGTGATTTACTAGACGACAACAAAAAAATAATCCAATGGAACATATTATACTAATACATATTCAAAAAAAAATCCGGAATTACATTGTAATCACAAAGATGAAATTTTCAATAATCATGACCTCATCATGAATTCGAACTACCGCTTCTACTGCATTATAACAAAGGAGTAAAGCTTTTTAAAGTTTTTAACTTATGCCCAAGAACTTTCATTGTACAAGGTGGGGAGGACGAACGGAACAGGTGAAAGAGTAATGACCATCCAAAAATGGGGTAAAAAGCCAAAGGTTTTATAAAAGAAACTCTCTGGAAGCATTTCCTGGATGATACATAGCCCTGATGATAAAATAAAAAAACAAAAAAAGAAATGCTTTCATACAAAAAAAAACACTAGAGAGCCTTTCCGTATTGGGATATTTTTGTGGGGTATGACCACATCAAAGAAAAAGTGGTTGTCAAATTTTACCCTGTTGTACATATGCTTACGGGTAAATAAAGACGAGAATATTTTGCTTCATATTGTGAAAGTCTTAATAACAAGGGTTTTTTTTTGCTGAATAGAGATATCTTATGATGTTAAAGTCCTTATTATATCGTGATAGCTTTATAATTCAAGTTTAATTTTTTTTGAACAATGGAAAATCTGAAAAAAAAACCACGAGGAAATTTTTCTGTCGGTGGTCTGACCTTTTTTTTAGAAGTTTGTTTTAAATCGATCCATTTCGAGTTTTTAGTGGATTTAGACGCAGGGGTGCCACGAAAAGATTACTATTACATTTATTGTACTGGTTATGAATTCGTAATATCATTGTAGACCTCTAAGAATAATCCTTTCGAACTTACATGTTATGAACCAATTTCAGGAATAATATTGTTCTAGTTTCTTTTTCTTTTTCTTTTATACAAAAGAAAAGGCTCTTTCTCAAGAATGTGAGGGGTCCGAAGGATAACCTTAATGCCAAGGTGTTCGGTAGAGATTAAAACTCAAAACAATAAAACTAAAGTTAAAACAAAAAGGAGGGGGATAGCTTGTTAAGGTTTTTGCCCCTATCATTTTTTTTGTTGAGCTAACACATGTGGAAGAACTTTACTTTATTGCACCTCTCTAACTTGGGCCGAAACTTTTTTCTTTTGGTTTCTGGAGGGAAAGAAATTGCTTTTTTTCGCAACTAAAGATTATACGTAATTGACTAAACCTAAAACAGCAACCCTGGTTAAAAATTAATCTTGGAAACTCTACAGATTATAACGTTGAACTCAAGTGATGTAATACTTTACAAAGTGTTTACTTCTACACAATGATATAACTTTTTGAAGATACAATATTTATGATATGTATTGTGTTAGTTTTATAGCCTATAAAAGTTGAAGAAAATACTATTTATTCTCTTCAGATAAATCTATTTATAAATAATAAACATATGTTGATGTATAGTTTAAGAATTAGCAAATAACCAATGCTAATATTAACCACAACAATCTCCAATAAAAAAACTGCTCCTATTTTTTTCTTTTTTTGTAACCCTTTAAAAATTGCCCTACCTAATATTATAATGATATATTTATATATGAAAATGGTAAAAAATCAAATATGATTTTTATACTAAGCCTAGTATATCAAATACCAAAGACTTAATGCTCTTCGTCAATTTGCTATAAAGCAGTCAACCATTTACGATAATTGTGCGAAGTTGAATTTAATAATTCACTAGCATTTGAACTGTAGTTGGTATTTGATTGCACTGAATAATTTAAATCAAAATAATCTAAATCTCTAGTTTCTGTAGCATTGTTAGTGTTTGAAGTAGTTGCTCCCAAAACTAATGGCGATTGACAATCATCTTGTTGTAGATATTGTTGATAAAGGGCTGGAGTCAATAAAGGACTTACTAATGCATCAGTGACATTTTGATGGGTATGATCTGAACATATTGATGATTGATATTCCATAGAAGATTGGTACTCTATTGATTTACATTCATCTGAACAGTAAACTGAATTTTGTGGACATAATTTGTCACAGTTTATACAATAATTGTTAAAGGCAAAGTCTGACATTATGTTTTGTATGTGTGTAAAATGCAAATAATATGAAAATGTGTGCTGTTAGAAACGGCTATGCAAAAGGATTGATTGAGTTTTCTCTCAAAATCGGTATTAAATAAATTTAGAAACTTGGTTTATGTAGTTCAAGTTTGTTTGATTGTTCCAATAATGGATGTTGGCGTTGTTAATCTCTCTTGATGATATTAGAGAATATAAATAAAAAATTTTATGATTGATATAAATGATGAAAAAAGTGAAAAATAAGAGAGAGCTTTTTTGAGAATTTGGATTGATACTTATATTAATAAAAGTTTTTAAGTGTGGGAAAGTTGTAAGTGTCCTGGTTTAGAAAGGTTTATGAGTAATAGAACAAAAAGAAGAATAAAGAAATTTTTGAAAAAAAATAATAAAAAAATGAGATATTAGGAAGTGCATAAAAAATAAATGCCACCACACAATTTTTTTTCAGCAAGAATATCCCGATTTCCAAAAGGTTTCCTGTGTTTTTAAAAAAAATTGACTACACAAATTACCACAGTAAATCCAAAAAAAAAAAAGAAAAATAGATAAAAATAAATAAAGAAAAAAAAACATTTTATTCTTTTACACGTGTAGTGACACACACCATAAGGGAAATCTTTTCCACCGCGCTAAATCCCCCCACACAGTTAATTCCGAACATGCATTTTTTTCTACAAACAGAAAAATAAATTCCCACAGCAACTATTTTTCTTTATTTTTCTTTATTTCCTGTTTTTCTACTCATTACCCATGCGCCCCCCACTTCCTGGCAATTATGAGCCCACCACCACCGTTATTATTAATGTTGGTCGTAGCTGCGTGGCGGCTCTTGTGACTGGGTGCCACCACAATATTTTTTTCTTTACTTACACAACAATTGCTGCCAATTTTTTAAAAAGGACCCCATGGGCAAGTACAAGAATTTACTCTTAACCTCTGGCAGGAAGCAAACTGGTTGCAATTGGTTTGGAACACTGTTGCAACTTTCTCTTTACTGTTCTGGAAATTCTACATTGGTTTGTAGAGTCGTTAGCAAATTACACGAATATTTACAAACAGAGATACGAATATCTCTAGCAACTACTACTATACAAAAATCAGCCCATTACAAAATTTATAATTAAAAATCCGTTTAAAGATGAATTTTCTAGGGGAGCTTGGGGCGTTACGTGGGTTATGTGTTAAAGGTATTTAGTTCCTCTTCTAGCTCCAATGTAAACAGGCTGATTTCCCGACTCGTTATTTCCTACTTCAAGGTAAATCAAAATAGAGATCGATCCGACCCATGTTTTGGGCAATGAATTTGGATATCACGTTTTACTTTAACACATGTTAGTGTTTTCCATCTGTTTCAGGAGCATAGTTACAACGTGGTAACAATTTCAGGTACATGTCTCAATTTCTTTTTTTTTGCCTGTTAAATTTTTTTTACTCTTAAAAAAAAACCGTTATTTTAACCTTGTGTATGTTACATGCACATGGTTAACACAGCGTGGGTTGTAAATTCAAAGGAACATATATATATTATTTTATAATCGATCTTCTATTATTTCTGATCTTATTGTTTGTTCTTCTTTGTTGACACATGTGGTTTGGTCCCGGTCGTTCCCACTTGTACCATGTCCCGGTCCAATATTGAAAGATTTTGCAACATCGCCACATTCCACCTCATCTCGGTACAAAAAGAATTTTGCTTTCATTTTGCCACCGTAAAAACTTGCAACCTAAGAATTTATGAAGAACTTTCTTGAAAAAATATTCCCTAATTGCCTCATTCATCATGATCACTACTAGTTTGTGACAGTTAAGGCAACTAAAGGATATATTTGCGGGTATTGATCCAAGAAATGTATCGCCTGGTTTACTCAATTTGGCATCTCAAGAAATACATAAATACAAACGCCTTAAAATTGCCTTTTTGCTGATGTATCTTTCAGTTTGATGTGTTCTAGCAGATTCTGTACTTTATAATGATATACGCTTATTAATTTTTCCTAGTGTTACTTTTCGAAGAAGGGTTTCATTCTATTTTGATGCCCCTACAATAACCTAAACCATAGTATAGTATTGACTTATTCATTAAAAGGTCTGAAAGGTCTGGCACGTTTTCAGGGGTGTTTTTTGGTCCAGACCTTGGATTTTAGTTCTGTCGCGTATTGCTTGTCCGTGGCGCAAATTTGTAAGTCACGACACAAACATAAAAAGGAGATGGGAAGAGATGAGCTTCTACAAGCAGATAACAACTGCTGATTGAAAAGGTTATTTATGCGTTATAAACTTTCTCACTTGCAATGTTAACCAACATCGGCTATGGTAGCGTATTATATTGTGCGGTCTAGATTTGATAACATAAAAATTTTCTTTTTTTTCCGAAGAGCAAATAAAATTCCGAACACGGCGACACGCAATATCTCGAGGATGAGTCAAAAGTCCAAAGTTGCCTTGACTCTTATATTTCAAACGTAATACCTCGAAAACCTTTCTTATAACCATTTTAAGTTTATAGGCGAGGCTTTTTTTTTAACGTAATTGGCTTCACCTTGCATTCGATGTCATGCTTTTTTGCAACTTGTTTGCCTTGACCTCCTATTCCGAGACAGAAAAAAAAGACAGTAGTGTTGCGTCATCGTTCCTGCTTAATCAATACATTTTACATTCGAAGTTCGACCCAGGAACAAATACAGTAAATAAATTTGATATAAATGTGTATATTACTGTTATTATCATATAATACCCTGGACAATTCCCTGCTATTGTTAATAATTGCTGTCTGGATTTTAAGAGATTATGAGAGATAAAAAAAATTTTCTTGTTTACCGCCACTCCCCCTCTAAACCTGCGTTATCCGGAAAAAAAAAGTGGGTATTTTTCTTTTCATCACCGAGAGAAGTATTTTTTTTTTATGGCACTTGCATTTATTTTTTTTGTTGTTTGACATGTAGAATTTTTTTTTCTTTTTAGTTGTAACAGAAGAACAGGATATCACGCGTTGGACAGCAATCGGAATTACGGGCTCTTCTCCGAAAAACTTCGCAAGAGGCAATACTTAAAAAAATTTCAAAATATTTCAAAATATTGTATGAATAATATAACTAAAGAAAAATAAAAAGATACTACGGGAGATGTAGAAATATGAACTTTATAGTAATCTTTGAAAATTTTCACCAGCTGCTATGTACAGATTTAATATACATTTTGTGGAGTTCAAAATTTTGATTGTTTAGTGTTTTTTTTTTTATTTCTCTCGCTTAAACCAAAGTGGAGATGCAATTTTTTCCCTACGCAAATTGCATTGTTCTAATAATTGGGATAGATTCAACGCATTTATAGGTGTGGTATTTTAATAATAGAATATTTTTCCCTAATTTGGGCGGGTTGTCCTGGATACCTACAATTACGAATCATGCAGCAATTTAAGTTTGTTTTTTTTTTGGCTGTCAAATTTTCTTCGATACTTTTATTTGATTTAAACTTGATGTATGTAGTTTGTTTAATTTTGACAAAACCCGACCAGTTAGAACCACTCTAACCCTTGAAATGTTCTATATGAGATGTTTTTTTACCAAACTCAGGGTCTATAATCATGATACTCAGGGTGAGAGTTCGACAAAAATAAAAGGCAAATCCTTCATTTTTGTTCAGGTGAACTAGGTAAACATATAGAAAAAAGTTTTTACTGTTGTCATTACCTTCCCACATTGAAAAACCATGATAAAGAAAATAGTTTGTAGTTGTAAACTAGATTTATTACACAATCAGAGAAGAATATAATTATATGATTGTTGACTCGATTATTAGAAAACCTTCGTTAACTAGAATGGTAATTTAAGGAGTGGGAGTCCGTGGGGTTGAAAGAGGGGATTCTTGACACAAAAGAATAAAAAATAAATCAACTTTTAACACACACAGAAAATACCGTTAACGAACAAAACAACGTGGAGATTAGTTCACATCGGATATTCAATCTCATTACAATGGTGTAAGCGGAAGCTTTCAAATAAGGAAACTCTAATCAGAGTTGCCCGGTGAAGTTTTGCATTATCTTTAGTGTAGATCAACCATCAGCATAGTGTAGATCAACCATCAGCATAGGGTAGAGCAATCCACTGATAGCATAAACCACACCACTAAGGTCTAATCCTCTTCCACGATAACATGAGCTCCTATCAATAAGATAAAAGAATCTTCCCCCGGTAACACGTTTCCGGCCCCTCTCTAAATATTTGAAATATTATCAATCTATCCAATTAAACGAGATGATCTAATCACATTAGATCGTAAAAATAGTTGCGCCTCCGCAGTTTTGTAGATAATCTCTCAGATAGGAAAGTTATGTGCCAATCATAGTAATTGATAACTTAGTGATACTACTATCTCTTATCTAATTTATTCTCATAGATAAGGAAAGAATGTGTGATAATACAAAAGAAAAAAATTTTGCGCATCCAAATTAGGAATTATATCGTGTGCTGTTTTTGCAATAAATACTTTGCGGGAAAGAAATGTAAAGGTGTGCAACGGTCTTTGCTTGACATCCCTTGATTTAATTGGTGGCTTGTTATAGTTAGAAGAGCTCTGTAATGTTGCTCCTTTCTACAAGAATTTTAATATCTAAATTTACTGTCTCTCCAGATAAGCAGCAGCTTGATTTTTATGAAACGAAGTTCCCTAGACCATGAAATAACAGTTCCCCAAATTACATTCTTATGTTCAAATTTAGATTCTGTAGTCAATTTTTACTAAGTTTCCTTTGTTTATTGGATTGGTAGATTATATAATGTAAAGAGAATTGCTGATACTTACGTGGGCATCTGCTTAAAGAATCAATTCCATAGTTCCATAAGTGAATAAAAGCATATCAAATGTAAGTATTTATTTCTAATTTCCTTTTGATTTCTTCCACAATTTAGAATTAAAAATTACCCAAGGATTACTCCTTTCTAGATAAATTGACTTTTTGAAAGTACACTAGGATTAGATTTCAGTATATAATGATGGAAGTAAATGCCGTTATTCTTTCTCTTAGCCTTTATATGCTCATCTCCAAGAATTTGTATTCATATCTTCATACATTCTTATATTTATATTTTAATTTATCCAATTGTTCAACCAGTTTACTCATATCTTCAAACCATAATTTAAAAGAAAACAAGCTTAAATTGTTAAACAAGGGGAGTACAAAGTACACATAGGACCATCCTTGATTTTTCCAATACCATATAATACACAACTGAAGACAAATCACCAAATTAATTACCTTGATTATATTCTGATATTGATGAGGGAAATTTAATTGGATTAATGATAATGTAATCGACAATAATATTAGTAAATTTGTGAGATTACGTGGACTGATTATCAATTGAAGGGAAATTATTAACATTAGTTGAAAAATGAATAAATATGTTAAGCATTTCGTGTAGAACTTATATGTTTGTTGATTCAGAACAGTTAATGTATCTATAAGTTGGATTTGATCATCTGTATCTAGAAGCACTGATGTAGTTGATTGATCGATGATTGACTTGTCTAGTTTCCGTAATCGACTCATTTGGATTGGCACAAGGGATTTGTTTTGACAGAGGCAAGACGACTTGATATTGGTTATTTTCGCATTAACTCCGGGTAACCTCAGAAAAAAAGTGAATTGTTCCAAGAATACAAAACAGAATAGATTTGTTAGGTGAGTTCTCTGGCAATTGATACTGGAAAATCTGCAACCAGAATTCAAGGTAAAAATTTAAGGTAACTTGCATAAAAGGCATCATGTTTTTATCGTTACTCTAATAGAATTTTACAATTTTTCAACTTTTTTGCAAAAATTGGCTGCAAAACTAGGAAACTCTCTCAAATAATTTAATCTTTTATTTATATATCTTTTGAAATGCATTAGAAATAGAGAATATACTTCGAACTTGCTAATAATTTGCACTTTTTTCCAAACTATAGCCGATTACTTGTTTTAAATGGTGTCATGGAATCCATTATCGTAAAAAATCGCAATATGGCAACAATACCCATATCGACCCGCACGACCCGCATGACCCGATTTAACTACAATTATTCACCTTTAGTTATTCTGACTTACGTGCTTAGTAATCTGTATTTGTATAATATTCCGAAGTTCAACGAGAGTGGGAGGAATGACTCCGGTTTATTCCGCATGGATGATTCTGACTAAAGGAACCGAAATTTCCGTAACCTTGAAACAATTGGCGATGTTGAAAATGTTGGACAATATTCGCTAAGTGAAATCACCCACTTTTACAATAATATTTGCCATTGCAGAACATACAACTGTAAAATAACAGTGAAAGCTCACAAAAACTGGGGGTTACGTCATAGTTCTTTTGTGGTTCTCAAGCAAAAGAATATAATTGCTATTGACAAAGTTAAGGAATTGGTACGCCACAGCACAAACTTATTAAGCATATTTCTAATTTGTTTAGAAATGAAATATGACATATGTATTATTATGTTCCTAAAATACCCGTTTGTGCAATTTTTGACAAAACAGCTATTAATTTAGAAATAAAGGTCGGATATAATCATTTGTGGGGGATTTACATCACCGACAGCAGTATAAAAGTCGTAGAAAGTCTCTTTTAATATACAATAACCCAAAAAAATCAAGCACAAATGTCAATACCATCAGTTGCAACTACAATCATAATCAAGAATTGTCCTGAAAGGTATACAAATTGTGAATTCAATGAATCCGATTCCACATTTGCCATAAAGCAAATTCCAATACCCGAGAAATTACTAGAGGGTACATGTCTTGTTAAAACATTATTATTATCTAATGATCCTCATCAACGACTTCTGATTCAAAAGAATCAAGAACTTGGTCGGTCATATGCTGCACCACTTGTTCCTGGAGATATTATGACTTCATTAGGAATCGTTGAGATTGTCAAATCTAATTCGAAAAAATATCATGAGGGGCAAATTGTAATTGGATTAATTCGTTGGGCAGATTATGCTATTTTATCGGATACTGTTGATCTTCATCAACCAATCAAACAACCTTTAGAATATCCCTTGGAATATTATTTGTCAATATTCGGTATTACTGGATTAGCAGCATATTTTGGATTAGTTGATGTTGGAAAAGTCAGAAAAGGTTCAGTTGTTGTTGTATCTGCTGCTTCTGGAGCTAGTGGATCTATGGCGATACAAATTTCCAAGAATATCCTTGGTGCATCGAAAGTAATTGGTATTACTGGTTCTGATTCAAAATGTAAATTTGTCGAGAAGCTTGGTGCTGACATTTGTTTTAATTATCATGATCCTAATTGGAAACAAGAATTCTCTCAATATACAGGCACAGAATTTGTTGATGTATTTTTTGATTGTGCTGGTGGAGAAATCTTAAGTTTCCTTTTAACAAAGATTAAGAAAGGAGGCAGAGTGGCTGTGTGTGGTTCAATTACTGGGTTTAATGACAAGAGTAGTGGGAAAATCACTAATTGGAATGAAGTAATTACCAATACAATTACATTACAAGGATTTCTTGTTTTTGATTATCAAGATCGTTTTCTTGAAGGTGCTACTGTACTTGTTGAAGCGGTCAAGTCGGGAAAAATCAAGACTTCTGAATCAGCATTCCATGTTGAGACATTAAATGGTAATGATATGATAGAAAAAATGAAACAAATCCCAAAGATTTGGCAGCTATTATTTACCAATCATAAGCCAAATGGGAAATTAATTACCAAGGTTACATAGATAGTTTGTTAATATTATATAATCACCTATATTTCATGTTTGTTTGAAGATTATTCTATTTTTTTGCAGCAAAGTTTGCAAGTTAACTCCTGACACAATTTTCAAGTTTCATAACTAAATTGAATCTCTTAAACTTACAGGCAAGTATAATATGCCATTAGAAAATCTGATATAGACGGAACGCAACATGCAGGATTTTAAAGCACGTGCTTTCCGCATACAATGTTTTCATTTTCTTTTTCCCATTGTTCAAAAAAAAACAACAACAACAAATCAAACCAAACCAAACCAAACCATGAAAATGACTAACAGAGGAAGGTAAACATCTTTAACGATTGGATTAAGAAAAAACACGTAAATCTATAACGTGATTCAAATGCAATATGATTGAGCATATTATCATTTTTGCAATTTCGTCTACCATAAGTTAGACGAGAGAGAAAAGAACCTGTGGAAAAAAAAACATTTACAGTTTCTTATTTTTAGATCCTCTACATGAGGCGCAATAACAATGGATGTCCTAACCTGTAAAATGAAAATCTAGATATACGTCGTCAAGTTAGATTCCTTATGTGTAATATTCCAATCATAAATCCAACTCATTTTTTTATTACTTTTAACTAATAGGGTAACAATATACCCGCAAATAATATTCTCACTTGACGACAATGTTTCCTACATATTGACGAGATTATTAACCGACGCCAATTTCAGAAGTTTATACCTAAATAGTAATTACGCTTTAGGCTGAAACAAGCCAAGACTGAAATATCATGGGCTAAGGGCTCGTCAAAGGGGGGATATATAGTAGGTGTTGTTGTTGTTGTGGCAGTGGTGATGCTCAGTGTTCCCAGTGTGCTGGTCACATGGAAGATGCTCTTGCGATGAAACAACAGTAAATTGTAGATTTAAATATTTCTCTAAGCATTACCCTGGCAACTTTATCAGTAGAATAAAAGAACATGACAATTCAGTCTATTTCACGAAATTAATATAAGCCTTAAATAGGTGAAAATTAATCGTTTATTAAATTTGTGGTTTCAACTTGGAATGTTTGTGACGCGACTTCGGGTAAAATACTTCAGAATATATTGATGTATGGATGTAAATTTATTGTCGGTTGCATAGAAGGGCAAAATTTCAAATGAGAGACTGACAACAGTTACCAAGAATAGTAAAAAATTATTGACCGAAACTGCAAAAATATGAAAAATTATTTAATCGATTTGAGACAAAGAAAAACAAAAATGTGAGGAGTCCAAAAAAAAAAAAATAATAATTAACCTGTAAGGAGGGATCTTGTTACGTTCTTTTTTTTTATAAATAAAAATAAACAGTCAAGAAAGTTTAACCCTCGTTTTTCTTCTTTTCTTGTTTTATATATATTAACTTGAAACCATTCCCTGTCGTTTCGTCTTAAAAGTGGAATTTAACGTGCTACAAATTTCACCAAAAACATTCAACTAAAAGGTGAGCTTTTACTATTCAATTTCTACTAGACATTAAGCTATATTGAAGAAAAGATCAAAAATAGGAACAAGAAAACCTACACCTTAATAGTTTTTTTTACAACCAACTTGAATATATAAAGGTTATACCTGTAACTCGTAAGAATATTCAAGTAACTTTGTTATCCATTCACTAAACACTATCCCAAAAAAAATTAATACCAACTACTATTCATTCTTTTACTCCGTCATTCACTTAAATAGAAAACTTTGCATATAAAACATACTAGCAAAAATGTTAGCCAATATCAAGTTAAATTTTGTTTCTGCCATCTATGTATTATCATTCATAAATTTGATTAATGCAGATGACAATGGTTCTCCAAATAATGATGGAGGTGTAAACAATGGACTTTCCAATCAACAATCTTGGATGGATAGACTTAATCAAAGTATTTCTCAACTACAAAAACAAATGTCAGATAGTTTTCCGATTGATACAAGTGACAGTAACAATCCTTCATCTAGTTCCAGTAATTTGGATGGGTTATTCAACAACATTCCAACTCAAGGAGATTCAAGTGAAGGTACTTCTACACCACCTACAGCACCACCAACAACTTCATCACAACTGTCACCCAAAAGCTCTTCTGACACTCCAAGTACGAATGATTCAAATGATACTACAAGACAATCACCACAAGATACCCCCTCAAACACTCAGTCGAGCACATCAAGTGATACACCAGTAACTTCATCAAATGGTTCAGTAAACAACCAACAAACTTCACAAAGTGATACACCAGCACCAATAGCTGCATCATCATCATCATCATCATCATCATCAAATTCACCATCTGTATCAGCTGCTAGTTCAACTCAAGTTGTACCAGTACCTGCTTCTAGTTCAACTCAAGTTGTACCAGCACCTGCTTCTAGTTCAACTCAAGTTGTACCAGCACCTGCTTCTAGTTCAACTCAAGTTGTACCAGCACCTGCTTCCAGTTCAACTGTCAATAGTTCTGCACAAGCTCCTGCTTCTAGTTCAACTGATGCTGCTGTCGCTCCAACTACTGATGCTTCAACTAACTCACCTGTTGCTCCAGGTTCTTCAATTATTTCAAGTTCGGCTGTAAATCCAGTCCTGAGCAATGTAGAAACGGAAACTGGCACTGGTTCACCAACTAATGCTGCTACAACAGGGGATCCTGTTACTTCCGCCCCTGCTGCTTCAGGATCACCTACATCTGCTGGTACAGATTCTTCTATGGTTTCACCAACTGAATCTGTGATTGATACTACTGATTCTCCTGTTACTACTCCTGGATCTACAATTGTTCAACCTGGTTCTAATTCTACTATTCCTGTCGATTCTACTGTATTAGTTTCTCCCACTGATTCTGTTATTGATACTACTTCAAGTGTTTCTAGTAGTAGTACTTCTGACCCAATTGTAACTAGTCCATCTGTTTCTTCTATTGAAACTGGAGATTCAACTGTTCCTACTACAATTGTTACATCAGAAGATCATGCTTCAAGTGTTTTACCATCTCAAAGTTCATTAATTAATTCAGAAAGTGAAACTTATATTCCACCAACTGTATCCCTTGGTTCTGTTTTCATTACTGATTCAGAAAGTGAAATTTATACTACACCAACTGTACCCCTCAGTTCTGGTTTTATTACTGACATTGAGGAACCTATAACTGATTCTGAATTTGGTTTTACTACTGATATTCAAATTCCAATTGAAAGTGTTCATGTAACTGTTAGCTCTACTGGTTTATCAAGTGCAGTTCCACCAGCTGGATCAGAAACTATATCAATAGTTTCTCCTATTGAATCTCTTGATCAAGAAATTGATCCAGAATCTGTTCTTCCAATCGAATCTATCAGTCCATCAGCTAATTCCTTCCTCACATTAACCAGTCAAGCTGCTCAGGAAACTCAAGGTCAACAATCAACTGATACAAGTTTATATACTACTTCCCAATTTGAACCAAAACCTGTAGAAACTCCAACCCCAACTGAAACCACTGAAACTTCTAATAATTTGTTGCCTACAGTTTTAGTTACTGCTGCTACTGCTACTGATGCCACTGGAACATTAGCTAATTCTGATATTGTTCAAGCTACAGGTACTGCTGCTGCTTCGGGATTGCCAAGAGCTATTACTCCACTTGCTCCAGTTAAACCTGCACCAGATTATCAAATTATCACTATTGGATTTAAAGCTCCTTTGAATTATCCATTTGTTGTTAAAAATAGTATTTCATCAGCACAAGTTTTTCAATTTTTACCTGAAGTTTTGAAATTCCCATTTTTAGCCAATGGAGATAGTAGCAATTATAAACATGTTAGTGTTTCGAGATTGATTCCATTCACCAGTTCTCAAGTTTCTTATACTATTACTGTTGCTGAAGTTTATTTCCCTAGTGCTTCTATTGCGGCTTTAAGTAATTTAATCATTACACCACAATCTTTAATTTATAGGAATAGTGATAGTACTCAAAACACTTTGGCTTCATTGATTGATGCAAGAGTGGCTCTTGTTGGATTAAGTACAAACAATATTGGTAGTGATAATCGTGGTGGTAGTTCTGGTTCAAATCAAGAAGCAAGTGCATTTGCTAAATATCACGGATCAATGGATTCAGAAGCAAATGCTGCTGCTGAACGTAATCAAAACATTAGCAGTGGTACAATTGCTGGTATTGCCGTTGGTGCTGCTAGTGGATGTGCAATTTATTTAAGTTTAATGTTATATTTATTTAAGAGATATAGGAATAATTCTGGAGGAGGAAATATTGAATTAGAACTGACTGATAGTGAAAGTGGATTTGGTATGAGTGAAACTGATTCAAGAGGTTCTAGAAGTTCTTCAGGGTTTACTATTTTGTTACATAGATTAAGTGGAGCTGGTACAACTTCTACTGATCTGAGTCCTAGAGGGAATATATCTGAGCCTGTGAATGCATCTAATTCATTAGGTTGGTATCATTAGTAGATTTATGTTGTTATTTGTTTATTATATATATATTAATATAGAATATACTATGTAACTATTTTTTTTCTTCATTTTTTTATGTATCCCCATACATCATCAACTAAACTAACAGCATCTTCATCTAGGACTTGAGTTAATTCTTCAACTAGACTTGTTTTATTGGCAAGTCCATGAGTGGATAAATGTTCATTGATTACTTCAAGTAAGAAATCATCATGAATTCCAAGGTACTCTTTGATTAATTCAATGATTTTAGGTTGAAGTTGATCAATATTGATTTGGATAGTTTTTTCAGTAGGTTGTTTAACTGGTTCAGGTTCATGTTTATGTTTATGTTTATGTTCATGTTCATATTCATGTTCAGGCTCAGGCTCAGGTGCAAGTTTTTGTTTCTTTTCTACATGTTCTTCCTTCCTATCGATCTCATCATTTGTTTGTTCCAAAGTTCGTTTAGAGTTTCGTAATTTAAGATAATGATTATAATTTGTATAATATATATGATTAAGATCTTGATTTTTGATATCATCAATATATTTCAATTTATTATCAATTAAATTATCTTCATAGTTGGTTACTTGCTCCAATTGAATGAGTAACTCTGCTCGTTGACTTTCTTTGATCTTTATTTTGGCTAACGCATCTTCGTATTGTTTAGTTAATTCTTCATCTTGTTTAAATTCAAGGTATTCTTTATATTCTTCTTCATCCATATCTTCGAATTCATCTCGTTCTATGATTTCCTTGTTTGTTTCTTCTGTTTCTATCATAGGAGCATCTTTTTGTTTCTCTTCAAATAAATTCTTCAATTTCTCTCGAGTTTTCATTCGTTCTTTTTCTAAATCTCGTTTACGATTCTCTTTCTCCATGATTAATACTCGACTTCTAAATTTTAAAATATTTAAAATTGTAGCTTCTTTCATTGAATTAGGGATATCTACCAATTCAGAATTATCAACTTTATATTGAGATTTGTAATAATTTAGAATTTCTTGACTTTCATCAACTGTAGATTTCTTGTCTTTACCAGAATGTAATTGGAATGATTTAATCACATCAGGAACTTGACTCTTTTCAAAAGTGTCATCTAATTTAAATTGTTCGTTAGTGATGACTTCTCCACCAAATAACGCTTCTACATCAAAACTTTTAAGAAACCAAGACACATCACTAGTATGAACAAATCTAACAAACACTAAATTTAAATCGAGTAGGAGTTCATGATTTATAATTGACCAGCTATATTCAGCTTGACGAATGTTCATACACATATTAAGAAGTCGTTCTATAGCAGCAAGTCTTCTAGTAAGGGATGTTGTAGGTAAATTGGTGATGTTTTTAACTATTATTGTGTTTACTTGATCCTTAAGTGATGTTGGATTGAAAGTTGAGAGTGGTACATAGTGAGTGAGTTCTTGTTCTTCACCAGAGTCTATATCATTGACGTTGTTGTCACTAGTTTTAGTGGAATTGGTAGTTGTATAACTATCTTGAGAGTGGATCCTGGTAGTGTTTAGGTTGACAAGAGTGCTAGTATCTAGACTAGATAAAGTAGGAACAGTCAATGCTAATCTAGGCGCAGATGCTGTTGTTGGAGGAGGATTCTTTAGCAAATTAAGAATACCACTTGGTTTATCAAGCGAATATGGAGATATAGTAATAATTTCCTTGGTCATATCTTTGGTATAGTCAAGTTCAAAATTTGGTTGTAAAAATTTTTTTGTTTACTTAAAAGCAACACAATCTAACAGACATGTCTAACCTAATCCCCAAGATCACAGTTCCAAATGTTCCTCAATATGCTAATTTGTTAAACCTTCAAACAACACTTCACAAATCTCCAACTCTTGCCAATTGGGAATCTCTTCTTCAAGAATACACCACCATAATCAATACAGCTACATCTCCATATGACCCACAATTAAAAACATCCTTATTTGAAATATACAATCATTTCGTGCAAATATACCCTTATTTCGTCAACCATTGGCAGAATTGGACTGCTTTGGAATACAAAATGAACGGAATTGACCTGTCTTTAAAAGTAATGCGTCTAAGTGTTGATTTATATCCTTGTGTTGAACTATATGTTGATTATATATCTGGTTTGGCTCAAAATGAGAGCGACGAGGTTAAAGATGTGTATTTACAAGGTTTAGAACAGAACGAGTTTGATTTTAATAGTGAATTACTTTGGGATAAAATTTTTGAATATGAAAAAGACCCTGATACAATATTGAAATTATATTTACGAGTAATTAAAGTACCATGCTATGCTTATGCCAAGTATTATAATCAATTTATTAAAATTAGTAAATCATATGATATAAAGTTGGTGATTTCTGAAAGTGAATTGGTAAATTATTTAACTAGATTTGGCAAACTGAATGTAGATGAATTGTCCTTGATTGAAAAACACCAAATTGTTGATGATTGGTCTTATAATTGTTTTATTAAAACTCAAGAAAAGGTAAATTCTATTTGGAAGTATGAGAGTGAGTTATTGAATCAGAAATATACTGGAGAAGTGAATGAAAAGGAAAAGAAAATATGGTTGGAATATATTGACAATGAGGTTGAAATATATACCAAAGAAGCAAATGAAGATCAATATAAACTTGTAACTACTTTATTTAGACGATGTCTTGTTCCTAATTGTCATGATGAATCAATTTGGATTAAATATTTAAAGTTTCTGAAGTCAGGTTTTAACAAACTTGATCAAATACACCAATTATCAAACAAGTTTCTTTCCTTGACTACTAACAAGTTAAGATTCGCATATATATATTTATTGATTAAATATAACCAACCACAAGAAACAATATTTCAATATTTTATTGATTTATTAAAACTATTCAATAATTACAAGTCGGGATATCTTGAGACTTTTGATGAGTTAATCACATACTTACAAACAACAAACCAGTTTAATGTAGACCAATTGATCAATGAGTACCTAGGATCAAAGAAGAAACAACGTCAAACTGATATACTATCAATATTCCAACCTTATCTTACTGATGATTCAATGTGTTTGATAATATCGCGATATTTACCCACATTATCTGATCCTCGACCATTCTTTGCAGCAAATTATAGAAATAAGATTTTTACTTCTTCCACTTCAATTGGATTTTGGAAGTTCTATATTGAATATGAATCATTCAAACACAATTTAGCCAATGTCAATTTTATCTTACACTATATCAAATCACACATAACACTTCCTAAAATTGTTATTGACCAGTTTACAGATATGGCATATGAATTATCCACTGCCAATTTACTTAAGGAATTACATATAAATCAAGGAAAATCAAACATAGATATAATTAAACGAGACTTATACAAATCAAATTCAGCTTATTATTCTGGAGTTAAATCTTCAGAACAATTAATTAGACAAATTGGTCATCCTACAATTATGATGGATGCTACACCACAAATTACCAATTTAACAATAGTAGATTTGTCAAGTGATACAATTGAAGTTCCTCCATTTCCTACATTTAGAAATGTTGAAAAAGCAGCATTATCAGTTAATTATCCAGAAACTAAATAGTATTAAGACAATCTACCAATTACAATTAAACCAGGTCTTACTTTGCCTCTGTTAGTACACTTGTTATCTCCATAAACTTCTAAAATATGAAGCAGTTTACATTCTTCACCAATGACAGTAACAACTTCATCATCCAACAGTCGTACAAATCCTAAATCTAAATATGTAAGTAAAGGTAATTTAATTTGTTTATACCATTTCTTATCTTCTTCACGTAATTGTTTCTTAAAAGGATGATCATCTTCCATAAATACTTGGGTTAGGAAATCTCGTGTTAATGGAATTGAATTTAAACAAACTTCAATTAATGTAGAATGCGAGTGATCTAATAAAGAATATATTGATTCATCGGAGAGATTGACACACTTGTACAAGTCAACATTTAAGAGACTTGTACCTCGCCATTGATTTAATGTTGATGAAAATTGTGAATCTGAAATTGATAATTGTCGAAGTGAAAGTGAACTTAAGTTAACACAATTAGTTAAAGAGGGAAGAAACGCATCTGTTAAACTAGAACAGCCATCCAAGTTTAACGAGACCAATGTAGTACCAGTTATTGCAAGTAAATTGGCAATACATTCATCAGTAAAAAATTGAGTATACGACACTTCAAATTCAGTTAATTCTGAAACACAATGAGCAATTAATCCATAAGCTTCACTTGAATTTATTCCATCTAACCTCGATAATTTTAAACTAGTAAGATTGGGAGCTTGAGTTAAAAGTGATATTAACGAATCATTACTAAATCTATGAGTATTTCTAACTTCAAATTCAAGTAATTGAGGTGCCATCAAATCAAAAAACTCCAGCCATGTCAGTTCAGAAATTAAGAAAGCTCCATTAAGTTTTAAACTTTTCAACTTGGTTAATTTTTCAGAATAATATTTTAAATTATCATTATGTAATTGTCCACACATGAACAATGTCAATTTCTCTAGATTAGGACAAAACGAAGCAATCTTGTCTAATCCTGCACTATCTATATTTGAACAATCCCATAATTCCAAGCTTGTTAAATCTGGAGTAAGAAATAAGTCAACAGTTTTAGAAGTTAATTGTCGATTCTTGGATAGAATTCGGGAGATCTTTGCTCGATTTAAATTCCCAATATCTCCTAACACATCAACATCATCAATATTATGAATAATTTCTTTAATACAAACATCTTGCAATTTGGGAATTTTTGAAACGGTGGTTCTATTAAGTAATGCTTGTGCAATACGTTTTCGTTGTTTTCTAGCTTGTAATTGATTTATTCGAGCTTGACGTTCACGTTGAAGTAATTGAGAATTACAATTATCACATAAATATCCTGATTTACTATTAACAAACCTTGAATACACGGAAAGTTTAAATTCAGAGCCACAATCAACACATTGGTCAATTTCACCAAATTTCTTGAATGGAATTTGTTCATCTTCGTCTTCGTCATCAAAATCACGTCCTCGTTTGAGTGCAGCAGCACGTTTTATCTCTCGTACTTCTTCATCTGATTCTGATTCAGCAGGAAGTTCAGCTGTTACAGATTCCTGGTCCTGGTCCTGGTCCTGTTCCTGCACTTGTTCTTGCTCTTGCTCATCTTCTAATTCACGTCTTCTTCTAAATGCATCTGTAATACCTTCATTACGAAGAAATTCTGTAAGGGCAGAATTAGGACCACGTACACCTGATCTTTCTCTACGTGACATATTAAAAATCTATATCTATTACTTTTATCTTCTGTAAAAGAACGCGTTATACATTCAAAGCTCATCTAATACACTCGCGAATCAATTTCCCCAGTGTTCCGATATTAGTCAATTTACACGACCCAGTGATTTTTTTTCTTTGCCCTTTGGCAAAAAAAAAACATTTACAAAAATCGCCACAGAAGAAAGCATTAAGAAAAGGCAAAGGTTCAATTGACCAGGAGTAACTATGCAGATCATCTTTAAAGACTTCAAAAAGCAGACGGTTCCAATTGACGTTGAATTGAACGATACTGTAAGTGACTCCCTATTACGTTTTTGATGTGTTGTATTTACTAACCCATTTAGGTTCTTTTAACTAAGGAAAAATTAGCAGAAATTAAATCATGTGAAGCTAGTCAAATTAAATTAGTATATTCAGGAAAAGTTTTACTAGATGAGAAAACATTGGAGGAATATAAAATCAAACCTGGAGTTTCTATAATTTTCATGATTTCAAAGGGAAAAACTTCAAGTTCATCCACTCCACAACCTGTAGTTGCTCCTTCACAAGAAGAATCACAATCAAAGGAAACAACAAGTGAGACTGGGAGTGGGTCTAATGCTGAAGCTGGTTCAGCTGGTTCAGCTAGTGCACCACCACCAGCAACAGGAGAAACAGCTGCCTCCAATGAACCAGAAGCTCCAGCTAGTACATTTGCAGTTGGTTCTGAAAGAGAAAGTACAATTCAAAATATTATGGAAATGGGATATGATAGACCACAAGTTGAAAATGCATTAAGAGCTGCATTTAATAATCCTCATAGAGCTGTAGAATATTTGATTACTGGTATTCCTGAAAGTTTACAAGTTCCAGCAGCACCAGCAGCAGGCGCAGCAGCACCAGTAGCAGCAGCACCAGTAGCAGCAGCACCAGTAGCAGCAGCACCAGCAGCACCAGTTGCTGAAGGTGATGAAGAGGATGATGACGATAACGAACATCATGGAGAAAACCTTTTTGAAGCAGCAGCTGCCGCCGCTGCTCAACAAGGACGTAATACTACATCAGGTGAAAATAGAACTGGTGGAGGACTTACTGCAGCAGCAGCAGCAGCTGCCGCAGCATCAGAAGACGAAGAACAACAAATGCAATTACTTCGTACTGCTCTTCAAACAAATCCCGAATTAATTCAACCATTACTTGAACAATTGGCTGCAACCAATCCCCAAATTGCCAGTCTAATTCAACAAGATCCCGAAGCATTTATTCGTACATTTTTAGGAAGTGGGAATGATGATTTTGGATTTGAAATTGAAGGTGACGATACACAAGGTGGAGCAGAAGGTGCCGAAGGCCAAGAGCCAGGAACAATTCGTATTGCATTAAGTGAAGCTGATCAAAATGCTATTAATCGATTATGTGAACTTGGATTTGAAAGAGATTTAGTTATTCAAGTATATTTGGCTTGTGATAAGAATGAAGAGGTTGCTGCTGATATTCTATTTAGAGATATGTAAAGTTATATATTAACTTCATCAAGTGAATGAATTATAGTATGTGATGAAATATCAGATTCAGACAATGGAGCATTGCCTTCATGTACAACAATATAACTATGCATGCCTGCTTCTAAAGCAGCATCGACTTCGGCAACATTGTCACTTAAAAACAAGACTTCCTCTCCCGATTTACCAATTTCTTGTAAGATTTTGACATAGGAACCCAGTTCATATTTGTAACCTACAGCAGGAATGTCAAAATATCCTTTAATAAATCTATTTAAATCAATACTCTTGTCGTTTTCTAATACATGTCCAAATAATAGTTTTTGAGCAGCAATACTTCCTGAAGAATAAATAAATACATTGGGGAATTTCCGGATAAATTCAATTGAATCTTGATATATGGGTGCTTTAATTTCGCCATTATCATAACCCAATTGCCAAACTAATCCCTGAAGTGATTTCAATACAGGATCTTTAACGTCATTATCTACAAGTTGTTTGAAATGAGTGAATGCTGATTCACTAGATGTGAATTGAAGTGGTACAAGGATATGTTCAATTGCAGTTGAAGGTGAAGTAATTGGGAATGTTATTGAAGAAAGTGTTTGTGGAAGTTTAGCAAGAAAATATGGGAATAATGTACTCTTGACAAACGCTATGGGACATACTGTACCTTCAATGTCAAGTAATACTGTAGTAATTGCCATCTTGTAATACTCTTTCTAGTGTGTTTTTCAAGAAATTGATTGTCAAATTTTTCTTGTATCACCAGACACGTTTACCAACCACCCCCTCTCTCCCCCCCAACAAATGACAATTCTAAGTCACATGAAACCTACACAAGTGATTTAATCTATACCGTAGATATTATAAATTATTCTAAGGGTTCTAAAAGAAACTCTATGTGAGTTCATTTGGTAGCAACCAATATTAACAAAACGAGGTTAGTTCTTGAATCTCATTGAATCCCGTCAAGTCAAGATTTAGAATAAACTTTCAATTCTACAAATAAAGTTAAAAGCTAATGTTATACTAGTGTCTTCTATGCTTTTTTTACATCTTCACATGACTGAACACAACAATTCAATTTGAGATTCTGCGGGGGAACTACTTTCAGATGTCTCTAACCAACAAAATTTCTTGGGAGTCATTTCTCCAGTGGATTTAGACCCTGAAATACAATAGAAATACAATGTTCACATGCAATAAACATACAAGTATTAATTACTTGTGATACTTTGATTATCATTTGAGAGTTTCATGTGGTTTGCTTTGGGCGTCACTATGCGACCTTTTTAATTAAGCGCTACACGTGACCCCTAAGTTTTACCCAACAGAAAATTATTAAGATTTCTTTTATATAAAATTGGTCATGAAAACTATATAGAATACTAAGTATTATTGCTTATTCATCAAAATAGAACAAGAATGTTGTTTGCTGAACGACCGAAACTATTTGAAGAGGAAAAGGATTACATTGATGAAAGTCATATCCTGGAATTCGCCAAGGCACTAGTTTGGGATAGTCATTATATGATAGATACTGGCCCTCCTACACCAAGTCAACCAGGATCTCCAGGAAGTACCTTGTCGACTATGTATTCAGCGAAATCAGAATTTGAAGATGATTATATTGAAGAATATCTGCTTGATAAACGACCAGATTTAATTACTTCCAAAAATGATTGGTTTCCTGTGAATGAAGATTCAAAAGAAAATAAACTACTGACTAAAAATGGAAAGACAAGGAAGGAACCTTCAACTATAACAATGTTAAAGAATGAATTTAGGAATAGTTCAAGTTATATGATCTTCCGATGGCCAATACTTATTATTGTTTTCCTTTGGATTGCAATTCTTGGCTTGTTTTATTTCTCAGTAAGGGTTTATGTTGCCCTACTGGAGTATATGTTTACCTGGACTGGTGAGCGGAAACGGTTACGAGATAAATTACGAAAATCAGAAACATATGATGAATGGGTTACCAATGCAGTAAACCTTGACAAATATTTAAATTTGGATAAATGGCTGAAGAATCCAAAGTTTTCCTATTATGATTACAAAACTGTGAAATTAACAATTATTAAATTACAAAGTTTCAGAAGAAATAACAATGATCATGATTTAATGGTGCTTTTACAAGCATGTCTCAAGCGGAATTTTGCCGGGATTGAGAATCGTCAATTATACAGTCATAGATATTATGGCACGAAAAATTTAGTGCATGAATATTATGACGAAGTAGTTAAATCAATAGATAAAGTTATTGATTCTAGAAAGATTGATATAAGTGCAAAGAAGAAATTTTTCAAAATTGTCGACAAGAATTATGGGAAAACCGCATTGTGTTTATCGGGTGGCGCTTGTTTTTCATATACCCATTTCGGACTTGCTAAGGCATTATTAGATGTTGATTTATTACCAAAAATTATATCGGGAACTTCTGGTGGAGGGTTAATTGCTGCACTTTTATGTACTCGTACCAATGAAGAATTGAAAAAATTACTTGTACCTCAACTAGCTCGTAAAATAACGGCATGCGAAGATCCATGGTATGTATGGATACCCAGATTCTGGCATACTGGAGCAAGATTCGATGGAATTGCTTGGGCTAGAAAATCAAATTTCTTCACTCGAGGATCAACAACATTTGAAGAAGCTTATGCAAGAACTGGTAGGAAATTAAATATTTCCACAGTTCCAGCTGATCCTCATTCCCCAGTCATTCTTTGTAATGATATAACTTCACCACATTGTATAATTTGGTCTACTTTACTTGCATCACTGGCCGTTCCTGGTATACTTAACCCAGTGGTTCTTATGATGAAACACCCAAGTACAGGCAAAGTTGAACCATTTTCATTAGGTTCAAAATGGCGTGATGGTTCACTTCGAACTGATATTCCAATAGATGCATTAAATACTTACTATAATGTGAACTTTACCGTTGTTTCCCAAGTCAACCCTCACATCTCCCTTTTCTTCTTTGCTCCAAAGGGTACCGTGGGGCGACCAGTTACTTCCTCTACACGGAAAACCAAACGTGAACGATATGCAAGTTTTCGTGGTGGATTCATTGCCACTGCTCTAGAACAATTATTCCGACTTGAAATTAAGAAATGGTTACAAATTATAAAGTCCCTTGACTTGTTACCTAATATTATGTCACAAGATTGGTCAAATATATGGCTTCAAAATTTCACAGGAAGTATTACCATATGGCCTCGGAATCGGTTAAAAGATTTTTGGTATATTTTAAGTGATCCAACTGAACTGAGATTCAAGGAGATTTTGCTCAAGGGTGAAAGATCGATGTTCCCCAGGATTTTATTTGTTAAACATAGGATGAGTATTGAACGGGCTATTGAAAGAGGTAGGAAAATTACCCTGACTCAGATGAAGTTAATCATGGCTCAAATGGGATCTGATGGTGTAAACACTACTGATGAACAAGGTGGAAGTAGTGGGAGTGATTATGATTCTGTCAGTTTTAGAAGTAAAATTGGATATGATGGTTTTGATGATGAAAATGATGATGAAATTGGTGATGACGAGGAAGGTGTTGGGTATGAGGATATGGATGAAGCAGAAGAAATGCAACAAAGACGATTTAGTACGTAGATTTATTTATAGGTAAAATGACGATTTTTTGATGATTTAATGATTGAAGTAGATTTGTTTTACAAAAGTTTTGTGTTTGTCTATTTATATAATGTAATATCGAGAGTTTGTTTCTTAAGAGAGCTATTATAGTAAGACAAAGGTGAGTGGGGTTGATAGTTTTTGCAGCCAGAATTATTTTTTTGCACGAAAACTGGTATGATTGATTTTAGATTTTACATCAATTTGAAGGTTTTCTAAATAGAAGATATATTTTAAATTTTTCTACATAAACAAACACAGTTCAACTGTGTTTAAAATAAGCAGAGTTATCAGAAAAATTCGAAATCAATATTTGGGATCAACATGATATCTCTTGCAATAGAAATCAAAATTCATTTCAATTGGTAGAGTATGATAAACTGTCTACCACATGACCGGCATCCACATTGCCAAGAATGCTAGCAATATTTGTGGTTTATTAATACCTGCTGAAGAAATCTTATCATCACCAACACATTTCTTATCTCTGTTCTCTTGTTCTTCACTAAAACTGCTCGTAACGTTGAAATTCTCCATTAGCTCTACCTCTTGTTGAAATCGCGCAGTATCAAAAGAACAAGAACATAAATAATTATTTGATCCTGAAGGAACTTCGTCAGCATACCTTAGATAAACCAGACTATTAGTATTATCCGTTTTGACATTGAATTTTTTTTTTCATCGTAATCACTACCAATCTCGAAATGGACTTCGAAATCACTAAAATAAAGATATAAAGATACTCCTGAATAATCTATACTACAATAACCATTATCCTTTATTTGAAGATATTTTCCTATTTCAAAATTGCCAATCAGGATCAGTAAATCTTGAGAGAGTTCTTGAAAGACTATTGCAGATTGCGAGTCTTTGAATACAAAAGTTGGAATAAATATGTCTCCCTGAAATCCTAGTGAAATGGTAGAATTAGAAAGAGCAGTGTAACCAGATGCTTCTGTTTCAAGGATTCTCACAGTTAACTGGTGGAAACACATTCTTCCATCATTGTAAATTTGATAAATTACCACATTGCCTTTGTCAGCCCAACATGTCATGGATCCTATATTTTCAACCATGCCGATATTCACATCTAATGTATTCCCGTGAACTTCCAATTCGTCATAATTCGAAACATAATCAGCAAACTTTAGTGGAATTGTGTCAAGCTTCAGGAGATCAAATAAAGTATAGCCATTGATATCTAGATAGATAGTTAATCGAAGCATAAACATGGGTGTTATTTGGCATGAAAAAGAATTTTCTACCAACGGCCAACGCAGTGAGGTCCCAATGAAACATACACTCCTTCTTTTAAGATATCTAAGCCTGTGTAACTGGATGTTTCCAGGACGGGAAAGAGCAATGACTTTTCCAACTGCAATTATTGAATTACAACAACTAATATTCTCATTTTTTACTTCTGGTTAATTAATTTATAATATTAGGCGCAAAGGGAACTATTTGTAATTTTTGCAGTTTAATAAAGAAATGGGCTTAGCTTTGGGACATTGTTGTGATCATTTGTTATTTCTATGAATCGGGTATTTTTAGAATCTGTTGACATTGAATATCTACAAAAATAATTGTAATAAATTTTTCATGAACTCTCTTGTTTGAAAGAATTGGTCATTACTAATTTCAAACCAATGAAGCTACCCTGATTGAATTGTGAAGGTTACGTTCACTTACGGATTTGACATGTCAAATTTATTATTTACGGAATTATTTTTTCTTGGCGAATGTATAGGCAGTTATACTTTGGACAGAAAATCCCTGGACACTTACACCTCCACTACATAGAGAAAGAAATTGGATAGAACTATGTATTAGTGGTGTTGGCAAATACCTTGTTGATACAATTCATTTGTTGTTGATGTTTATTGTTTCTGCTTTCCACCAAATCATTTGCAACCAAATAATATTAAAAACTATGTATATCAAAATTGAAATACCTACAAATGACTACAAACCGAAATACACAAAACTAAGAGACAATATCTAATGGAATACTCTCCTCTTGACGTTAGAAGAATGAAGAACAGAATGAGTTTCACACAATGATTGGTCATTACATAATCATGAATGATATTACCAAAGTTGCAAATAAGGCATATGCTGGGAAGGCATTAGAAGAGGAAGAATTTTCAACACCGACATCACGCTTATGGCCATTTTCTTTACCATTATTATTTTTTCCATTGCTTTGGTTTTTAGAGTTATCGTTGGAATTTTTGTTATTGTCATTGCCCTTGTTGTTGGAGTTGTTATTACTATTACCAGCTGGGGTATTACCCTTGCTGCTACTACCGTCATTGGCGTGGTCATTACCATTATCATTTGTTTTACTATTGGCTGGGGTATTATTGTTGTTATCCTTACCATTTCCATTGGAATTGGAATTACCTTGGTTATTTCCATTGCCATTTTTATTACTACCATTATTGTTGTTATTACTTGGATTATTACCATGATAATATCCTGGGTTATTTCCTTTACCATTATTGCCATTTCCATTTCCATTTCCATTTCCATTTCCATTTCCATTTCCATTTCCATTTCCATTTCCATTTCCATTTCCATTTCCATTTCCATTTCCATTTCCATTTCCATTGCCATGTGGGTATCCATTTTTGATACGATCACAGAATTGTTTAATTCTGTAATTGGTAGGATGGTCGCAAAGAGTATGTGTAGGATAGTGAGGCTCTGTTTTAGTTGATGTGGCGTGAGAAGAAGTAGTCAGGCTAGATGAAGAAGTAATGGAAGATGAAGAAGCAACTGAAGAGGAAATAGTCAGACTTTCATTAGCAGAGTTGTCAGTTGATGAGGAAACAGTTGAACTTTGAATTGATGAGGAAACAGTTGAACTGTCAGTAGTGGAAGACTCAGTAGTGGAGCTAGTGGAGCTAGTTAAGTTGTCAGTTGATGAAGAAACAGTCAAGCTCTCAATTGATGAAGACTCGGTGGTTGAGCTGGTTGAGCTCTCAATTGATAATGGATCAAGGGTGCTTATGCTAGATGAAGAACCAGTTGAAGAATCAGTTGAACCGTCAGCACTAGAACTGTAAGTTGAGGAAGATTCAGTAGTTGAACTTTCAGTTTTTGAAGATTCAATGCTACTCTGAGTGGTTGAACTATCAATTATTGAGGAGTCAGTACTACTGTCAGAAGTGGAGCTTTCAGTGGTTGACGAATCAGTAGTAGAACTTTCTGCAGATGAAGAATCGGTACTACTCTGAGTGCTGGAACTCTCAGTAGATAAGGAGTAACTTGAACTGTCGGTTATGGAACTACCTCTGGAGGAGTCAGTCGCACTTGATAGAACATCGGTTGAGGATTGTATATCGGAAGTACTAGTACTAGATTGAGCAGGAGCAATAGTATCTAAAACACAAGAACATCCACCGGTATTAGCACCAGATGGAACTAAATTTGGGTAAGTAATGTAAACATAAGTTCCATAAACAGTAACTACCAAAGAGTTCGGATCATAACCCATACCCATATCGAAATTAACTTGGTATCCACCTTGTTGAACAGTAAGTATACCAGTGTTGGAATTATAATTATAACCAGAATAACCAACATATAGGATACCAACTTGGTGATTTCCTCCAAATTGAACCAACTTGTAAGAAGTTCCTTGACCTCCATCCTCTATATAAAATGAACTGGCAGTACCTTCAAAAACAACAGTTGGATTAAAATCAGATTGAGGACTAGTAATAAAAACTTCAGTATCAGAAAGAGCAATACAACCATTTCCTCCAGGAGTATCATAAAATACAGATTGTTCAACAAAACAAAGATTACCTGTATTGATACCACCTGTAACACTTATATATCCAGTCTCACTCCAAAAGGTTAATTGACCTTCATTAGTATCAAGCGTCAATTCCACTGTCAGGAGTTGCCCATTAATTACCATTTCTCCATAGTTTTGAATATTATCAATTGGGAAATCAAACAGAATAATTTGCGAAGCATCAAAATATGTGAATCCATAATTTATAAAGGTAGCAATGTAAAATGATGCATCTTGAGAAGCTATATAATATAACAGTGCCCCTTGGTCCACTGATACGGTTCCGGGACTAAAATTAGACTCGGCTACAACTGTTACTGCAGAATCCCCTTCAATAGAAAGCTCTTGATCGTTGGGCACATCGTCATCGTATATTGTGGTCGACAGAGCGATCTCAAGGGATGTTGTAGTTGCAACAAGTAAACCTACCGTGGCTAATACAGAGAACGACACCATTGTGAATAAAGCTTGATTGAAGAAACTTATTTGAAAGAAAGGATGAAAATTTCTCGTATTATATAAGTTTCAAATCTGAATCGTTTCCATATTGTAACAGCCATAGTTACGTAATTGAAAAATTGGAATACGAAAAACTCGTAGTTTCATAGTTTCTTTTCCTATTCTGCAATTGGAAAGTAATTCTTCAGATTCTTTGCGTGGATTTGGAGACTGATTGTTT
Source organism: Spathaspora arborariae UFMG-19.1A (assembly GCA_000497715.1). Classification (NCBI taxonomy): domain Eukaryota; kingdom Fungi; phylum Ascomycota; class Pichiomycetes; order Serinales; family Debaryomycetaceae; genus Spathaspora; species Spathaspora arborariae. The sequence continues at coordinate 445,376 of KI547136.1, forward strand.
TGGAGATGGCTTAAATCCCTTTCCTTTGTTTCAATAGTATCTATAATGGAGGCGGGCGTGTTCTACAAAATTCCACGCTGGCTTTAATCGAGGCGTACAAGGCTTTTAATTTGAGGGTTGTTCTTATTTTTGACCTTGCCACATCTTACAAAAATTTGTATTAAAAGAATCCTCAGAGATAATGTATGATTCGAAAGAATCAAGAAACTGAAAAACCCGTATAATTTGACTACAAAATACCGTTGCCAAGTACTAATTTTTGTTTACTGGCATCGTAAACAAAAGAAGATGGTCTAGATTTTAAAATACGAGATCTTTAGTGTAAAAAAATAATTATCTTCTGTGCAAATACAATGAAGTGTGGGCCCCATGCAGATACGTGTAATATGAGGAAAATAGTATAAGCAAAAAACAACAATGGTAGTTTATAGACCAATTTGTAAGGAAAATGTCAGTTTAAAAATAACATGAATTAACTGTACAACTAAAACCGGAGAACACTTTGTGTGAGTTATCTTCGTATTGTTCTTCGAATTAAGTCTATGTATCAACAACCAATAAATTCTTAGCTTATTATATTACACGTGGAGTCTATATTATTTTATTTGTTGCCTAGGTGAGACTTTTTGCTCATATATACGAGATAAGGTAAAGGAGTCAATTTCCTGGGATAACTATTCAATTATAATATTACGTAATAATGCATGTTTTAAACATCCAACCATTCTCTTCTCGTGTTATTCCGTTATTTATGCCTTGAAAATCAGGTAAGTTTGCTAAAATTTCTTCAATCACCTTCAACCGGTGGATCGCGATGAGTGGATTTTGAATTCTTTTGAATAAGAATATTATTTATATGATATTTTATAAAATTTTACAAAATATTAATTATTTTGTAATATCCTAGTCATATTGTGTCAATTCAAAATAAGCAAATAAAAACTGTACCAAACTGTGCCAAAACTGTGCCAAAACTGTACCAAACTGTGTCAAACTGTGCCAAAACTGTACCAAATGACAGTGTACGAGAGTTAAAGTATGCCTAGTAATACCCCAGCGCGTTGTGGTAATTTTAGAACTGTAAACACAAAGAAAACTCTACTATAACTCGTTGCCTGTATCACAGACACACACAGATGTAGAAGCATTTGGATTCACCTTGACATTTAAGCAAGCTCCCCCTCATTGGCCTTCCATTGTTTAGTTATTTTCGAATTCAACTTATTGACATCTCCCACAGTTTCCCTTTCTATAATCTCATCTAAAAATGTAATCACTTTGGGTAAACTCACATTGCCCAATTTTTCCTTTTCTGATTGTTTAAACTCACTCAAAACCCAACTGGCCATGCTTTCCTTGTTTGATCCCACCGGTTTTGGACCAATTCCCACCCCTAATTTAAATACATTATCTCTAGTAGATAAACAAGTCATTAAATTACGAACACCATTATGACTCTCATTTTTCTTGAATTTACTGATTCTAACCGTTCCTAAATCAGATTCAAAATCATCATAAAGAATTACTACAATTGCATCTGCTGGAATTCGTTGTTTATCAATGAATTTAAGCCATGCTTTACTTGATTCGTTCATATATGTATTTGATTTGACTAATGTAAGTTCTCCATTGGTTGTGAATGAATATGTCGAATGTTTTGTAGGTTGTGAAAGGGAATAATTGGACACTAAGTGAGCATAGAGGAAGTGACCTACTGAATGTCGCGTTATGGGCCCAGGATTACCTATAGAAAGAACAATTAACATTGCTAGTAATCAAAGTATCTGAAATGTCGCAAGAAATATGTGAACAAAAGAAATCTTGATTTTTCAAGAATTTTAACACATCAACAAATACTAATTAACCATGAGTGATGAGGAATCAGAACAACATCACGAAGAGTCAGTAGAACAAGCACACATTGACTCAGAAGATAACAACGAAGATGATGATTTTGATGATTTCAATGAAGCTGGTGACGACAATGAAGATGACTATTTTGGTGATTTCGATGATGTTAACTATATAGAATTAACAGGACCCACATTTAAGGAGGATATACTAAATGACAACAAACAATTCATAGAGAATTTATCCAAAATAATGAATACCATATTTCCAACAAATGCTCTTGACATTCCGTCTAGGGAGCAAGACGATAATAACAACACAACACCATCCCTTCTAAATGAACGATCAGCAACTATATTCCAACAAGTTTCAACGTTACCCTATCTCCATCCTACTAGTTGGACCAGACTGAAAATTAGACATAGTTTACTCGTACAATTAGGAATACCTATAAATCTAGATGAACTTACTGAGGTAAATGCACCTCCAACTTCTTCAAGTCAAGTATCTTCAATAAACCCACAAAAGCCACGACTACTTCATAGTTCTTCATCCGCAATTTCCAATATAACACGTAGGAAATCCATAACATCAGCATCAGATATCGATTGGTTAGGATTTGACATTCCTGAATTTAATAAATTAGAAATTGATTCTGAACAAGAAATCCGTCTTTTAGAATCAACATTAGATACATTAACTTTGATTGAATATGATAATTTAGCTAATTCAAGCCTTGGATATCTTGAATCGGCAAGTGGGGAAGTTGTTGATGAAAAATTACATCAATTAGAACGACATTATCAAGAATTGATTAAATTAAGTAGTTGTTGGCAGCATCATATGGATGAATTACATCTGGATTTTGAAATTTATGAAGGTGTAGTACAAAGTTTTATTGGATATAGTCAAAAATTAAGACGACAAGAGATTTTAGAAGAGAATTTAAAGAAAGTAAGACATACTCTGACAAAGAAAAGGTTTTGGAAATAAGCAATATATATTAATAATTATATAATTGTCTCTCTTTTTACTTTACAAAATTAAATAAACTAGTAAAATCATCTTGTAATTCAATTCCACTTTGTAAATTCATATTAATGTATGAAGAATCAACAAAATTAGTCTGGAAACTAGGAGTTGTATAATGATCATCAGTAATCATATGAGCTTGTGGCAGAGATTGTACAACTACTGGTTGTTGAGATTGAACCTGTTGTTGTTGTTGTTGTTGTTGAGCTTGTTCCCGTTCTTCACTTTCTCTTCTTTCTTGAATTCCATTCAAATGTTCCAAACTTTGATATACGTTACTTCCAACTTGATTATCAATATGAGGACTTTGACTTCTTGTAGGAGGTTGACTAAAATTAGGGAATAATTGAGTTGGTTCGAAATTTTCAAAGAAATTTTGTTGAGATGATATATGAGAATCAGTAACCAAGTTAATCTCGGGGAATGATTTTATAGATGATGTAGGTGATGTATCACTTGTAGAAGTTGATTGTTCGGATTCTGCAGCTCGTTTCATGGGGATTTTATATTGTTGAATAAGATCTTCAATATTTGGCGCAGCTGCTTGAGTTTGAACATCTGGTTGAGTTTGTTGTTGTGGAGGTGTTTGAACTGAAGATGTCGATGAAATATTATTAGAAGTTGGACCTTGAGCTTCAGATTTATTCTTGATTGGTACTGGTCCGGAGAATGCAGGATAATCATAAACTCTTCCACCAGGAGAGATTCCAGAAGCTGCAGAATATGTAGTACTGTTTTGAGGCAGAACTTCCAAATGTTGTTGTTGCTGTTGTTGTTGTTGTTGCTGTTGTTGCTGTTGTTGTTGCTGCTGCTGGTGCTTTTGTTGAACAGCCACTTCACTATACAATCCCATATATCCCCCCTTTTTGTTCTCAGTATATTCTGCATGTTGACTACGATGCTCTATAACCTTTGCTCGCTTCCACTTATCATTAGCATACTTGTCAAACAATTTCATCAAAACACCAGCAATAGGCCAATATTTCACTAATTCCTTAAGTACTGATCGAGATACATAAAGAGAATCACTTGCAGTACTTGCAATAACCGTATTTGCTGAATCAACATGATATATCAACATAACTAATGCTGAAAATGTAATATAAACATACATTGAAGGAACATATTTAATTTGATCACGATCAAGCAAAATCTTGGAAATAATACTAATCATTCTTGCTGATTGGAAAGAAATACCCCACGAAGGATACTTGTAATTGTTTGGATTTGTTGATGAAGATTTCGCCATTCTTATTAAATTCGATCTGTGAATCAAATAAAGTCGATTATAATATTGAGCATTAAGTAAACACAGATAGAAATTTTGTGTAGCATTATCAGTTAATGAAAACACCAATTGTGGAGGTAAATTAGTAAACCAAATACCCATTAACATATCACAATGCTCAATAATGGAAAATACATTTTTCAATTTCATAGTTTCCGATTTAACACTATATTGATGTTTAATAATTATTCCTGTAATTTCTGCTAATTTCACTAAATGAATAAAATAAAGTGCCTGAGTTTCATTTACAGAATATGGTGAGACAATACCTAATTCAGGATCATCTTCATTAAAATCATCTATAGTTAACATGGGAACATCACAATCATTTAAATCTATTACAATTGGCCTTCCAAATGCAATAGCAACATTTCTATCTTTTTCAAATAAACACCACCAAATTCTTCTCCATAATTTTTTTTCAGAACTAGTTAAATTTCTCGAGTTACTTACATCTCTTTGAAAACCAAATCCTTGAGCTAACCCTACAGCAACTCTTGTCCAATAATATGAATTTTTAGTAACATCTTCAGGACCATCCCAATAACTACCAATTAAAATTATTGTTTGTATAATTGATACTGGGTCACTTTCGTAATTTGTTTCATATAATGCCTTGGCTCTTCTGAAAAATGTTAATGCTGCAAGAGAATTCAGTCCATTAGAATCTAACAAAAGAGGATTCTTCAGTACACGACATCCACAAAGTAATACTGCATGTAATACCATTAAACTTGGACTATCATTTGGATCATTAAATTTCTTCATAAACATTGTTCGATTAATCACAGGCATCAAGGGGTGAACGTGTTCAAAGTATGCTTCAATTAAATCAAGTGCCAACTCTCGCAGTGGTAATAAAAATGCTCCTCTAAGTTTAAGAATTTCTAATTCAACTGAATCAAGAGAATTTTCTGTGATTTCAAATACATCTTCTGTAAGTTGAACATGATTTTCTCCAATTGGTTGTGGTACAACTACATTTGATGAAGTTCCTAAAAATGTTAATGATGGTTTATGAGGATGCTTTGAATTCAGAAGAATTTCTCGTTTATGTATTGAAGGACGATTCTTATAATCTGAATGTAAACTTGGAGGAACACTTATTTGGGAAATATTTAAAATTGCTTGATTAGTGGATGTAGAGGTACCATTGGATGTGGAATTAGATTGGTCAAGTTTAACTTTCTTTAATTTTGGTTCAACAAACTCATCACTACTTTCTTCTTCGATATTTTCACTTTGTTCAACGTCATCTTCATCTTCATCTTCATCATCCAGATTTTTCTTTAATTTCTTCTTTTTCGGGTTAATTTTATCATTTTTTTTCTTTTTAACTTTGGAAGATTTTGTAGAATTTGTTCCTGCAGCGTTACCTCTCTTTTTTGCTTCTGGCAATATACAATCACAACCAAATGTAATACAATTTGTACAAGGAATATGAATTTCAGCATCACATCGAACTTTCCTCAGACGACAAACTGTACAAGCACGTGAACCACGAGGACGTTTATATCTAATTGTAAATGCTTTAGGTTTACTCTCATTATTACTTCCACCATTGGATGAGGTTACTGTTGAAGAGCTACCTTTTGATAATTTTGAAGTTGACATATTTGACTCTCGTGACGTTTCTAGATTTTCTTGTTCTTGTTTCATTATTGAAGAAAGATACAGTAAGATACAGCAAAGAATCCAATTGTCAAAAGAAAAAAGGAATGTTTGTTTGAAAATAAGTTTTGAAGAAGGAGAAGAAACAAAAAGACTGTGACTTTTTTTTTGTCTGGTTTGGTCTAAAGGTTACACTTTTTGAATCTTTAGGTTTCCAAACGTTTTTAAAAAAAAATACAAGTACAGAAGAAGAAGAAAAAAAAAGAGCAAATGGAAAACAATCATCGGTTTCTACAATAGTGGGGGAGACAATTTTTTTCCTTTCCGTTCAAGTAAGGGGAGTAAGTGGGGAGGAGATTTAAACCTTCATTGTTTATTAGTATATGTAAAATCGGCCATGTCCGGATTTTTCAACTTTGAGTAATTAAATCAAAATAGAACAATGGGGTAATAAAATAATTTTGGAGGGAGGGGGAGGGGGATTAATTTAGGTGAATGAAAAAAAGAAAATTACACATTAAATGTCCACTTATTCATAACCGGAAGGGGTAAGTAGCCGAGGATAAAAGGAAATAAATTTGACTCAAGCGATAGCTGTCAATGTAAGAATTCTTGATATTACTTAGTTTGGAACTATACAATTACAGTCTATACATCTTCGACATGATGCTAACATCTTCTAGCGGAATGGTAGAAAAAACTTACAAAAGTAGGAATTAACCCGCGCGGAGTTTAATCCTTATTTGCTAAGAAAAAAAAGAAAAAAAAAAACAAAGAGAACATAACATAACCTCTTGTGCCACTCCGCTCTCGTTGAAACTCCACATCTTCGGGTCCGAGGACTTTGTTCTTTAGTTATCCTTTAATGCGAATGATTGTTCAATAATACCACATTTTCAATATTTTTTTTTGAGTCTAGATATCTACAAGTCATAGTTGAAATTTGGATTAACTCGGTATGATTAATCGTTTACAGTTTATGGTTCCACAAGTTAGATAAGTTACATAAGTTAGATAAGTTAGATAAGTTACAAAAATTACACAAGTTACATAAGTTACACAACCTCTACATCTTCCACAACTTCTACATCTTCCACAACTTCTACACCTTCCACAACTTCTACATCTTCCACAACTTTCTCATAACCAGTTTCCATGGTTATGATTTAGTGAAATATCCCCACCATTAGAATCCCTAAACTTTATTAAAGGGTTGTACCAAATTATAGCCTATTTGAGCGATAATCGGTGCGCACCATTTTGCCACATTATGGAATATTCAAGAAATGTACCTAATTTACTATATCTAATTAGATTGGTTGTTTCTGGACCTTCTTAACTAGTGACATTAATATCGCTTTTTCTTTACAATTATAGTGCCTTAATGATTTAATATAAAATACAATTGCCATATTTCATTTTTTATACCCCACTTTTTTTCCCACATTGTTTTTTGTGTCAGTTTATACACAATTTGTGGTTTAGCAAATCACCAAGATTCAAAATCTAACCCTGTTTTGTGACCCATATTTCACCTTATACATATTGATGAATAACTAAAACTTATCCCGGAAAATGCCACATTTGCCCCCACAAACAAAACCTTCCAATTATGTCCATTGTTTTTACTAATTTATTGTTTTTTCTTTATTCCCCTCATTTCCTGTGTGTCGCAAGTTCCGGATATTCCATTTTAGGTACACACAGAGTTAGCTGCCCAGAAGGCAAGAGTTACCCAGATAGATTACTGTATTTTTGCCTATTAGTAATTTTTAAATAAAACCAGTTACGATTTTTTTTTTCCTACAAGTCTATTAGGTATTGTCTTAAAATGCTATAATCCTTTTTGTATTTGTATATCCAATAGTATAGTTTTTTCTTATTATTAAATTAAGTTTGTAGCCCTATTATATGTGGCAACTATGACGGATATTCACGGTACTACATCACCAACAGTAACTAATACTAGTAGTACTACTTCAACAACAACGGCACCTCGTCCCAAGGGTCGTCCCAGAATCCTACCTATACCTCAACGGAAAAAGGTTTCTCGTGCTTGTGATATTTGTAAACAACGTAAAATGAAATGTAATGGTGTACAACCATGTCAATATTGTCGAACTAAATCATTATGTTGTCTGTATTTTAAAATTGATGGAAGAACAATAAAACATAGACAAGTGAATCGTGGTGGTGATATGACTAGTTCAAGTTCTGGTGGTAATCTGATGGATTCTCCTCCTACACCTATAACTACTGTACCCCTGAATTTACCACCACCACCACCTCCACCTCCTCCACCACATCTAATTTCTCCATCTCCAGAAAAGATTGGTAAACCAACAGGAGATAGATCTCCTTCTAAAGTTTCATTAACGGTAATTGGTCGTAGTTTGCAAAATGCATTAGCTGATGATAGTGATAATACCAATATCCTTAATGTATTAAATAATAATAATAATAACGAATCAAATGAAGGATTACCTACATTAAATGGACAACATACTCGATTATTATATAATCAAACTGGAAATATGAGATTTTTTGGCGAAAGTAGTGCCCTTTCTTTACTTAGTGAATGTCGTCTGATATTTCGAGACACTTTAGGACCTCTGATATTTACCAATGATCCAGAACAAGAATATATTATCGATGAAAGTAGTGATTATACAAAACCATGTATACCTGTACAATTACCTCCAAGGGAAATAGGATTGATACTTGTTAATCTTTTCAAGACAAATATAAATGATACATTTTATGTTTTTAATATGAATTATTTTAATACTATAATTTTTCAACAAACTTATGATAATCCAATTGGTGCAAATACACGAACATTGTGTCTTTTAAATTTAGTATTTGCCCTTGGGGCACTATTTGCTGAATATACTCCCGATCTTAAATTAAATTTACCTAAATCAACAGTATTTTTGCATAGTGCTCAAATATTAATGCGTAATAATATATATGATGGGAAATTGTGGATGGTAGAAGCTAATTTCTTAAAATATTTTTATTATCAATCATGTTGTAACCGATCAAGTTCTTGGATAAATTTAGGAACAGCAATTAGATTAGCTCAAGCGTTAGGGTTACATCGAAGAATAATCAATGCAAGATTTGCTGATAAACTGATACAAATACATCGTCGTCGACTTTGGAGAAGTTTATATGTTTGTGACTGTGTTAGTAGTGTTAATTTAGGCCGACCATTGCTTGTAAGTGGATATGATTATGATGACCTGAATTATGAAATTCACGATGAAACGGCAACTCCAGAAGAGAAATTAAGAATAATGTGTCAAAAGATAACTAGTGATTCTGCTTTAATTAATGGCCGTATTGTTGAAAATATTTTCAAAGATGGTATGATTAATATTAAACGAACACATTTATTAGCTATAGAATTAAAAATTTGGTCAAAGCAACTACCTCCACAATTACAATTGAATTCAGAATTAGAGAAACAATTGGAACAAGGAACAGATTCCAATAACTATTTACTTGTGTTTGTTCATTTAGGACAATTGTACGGTATAATGGCATTGACTCGACCTTTCTTGGTGTATGTTGTTACTAGGAAACTCAAGCCAGAAACAAAATCACAAGTTACAGACGAAGTATCATTAATGTCCTTTTGTAAAGCATGCATTAAAGCTTCATTCTTGGTGATTAAATTATTACGATTTTATTCCATACATAATCCCAATCGTAAAGAAATTTTCACTATACAATCAGCATGTTTTTTTGCATCAATAATTCTTGGATTCACTCTACTTGAACAAAGAAATTCTAATAAACCAGATAAACACTATATGGAAGTATTACGCGAAGCTATAAAAGATGGACGTGATACTTTACAAATGTATGAATCTTTCAATCATACATGTAGACGATGGGCTGAACATTTAACCCATATGCTTCAAGCTTTAGATTTTGATATGAGTGAACAAGGATCAACTTATTCTCTTTCTTCAGAAATTGAACAATTTAATAATGAAATGATTAATTGGGCAAATGAAAATAAAGGTCTTGAAGAAATTTTAAATTTTCAATCAGATTTCGCTGGCGAATATCTGGGAGAGAAATTAGAAGATTTATTAGGGGTGAATATGGGGGGATTAAATGCGTTTAGATATGATACAAGAGATCATGTTGTATTTGGAGATTTAAGTGAATTTGCCATGCCAAGGCAAGACAATATGTAAAATAAATAAATAAATAATGTGTATATAATATTGTACTATCTATTTCCCAATATTTCCTGCTTGAATTAAATGTAATCTTTCAATTAAATTAGTGGAAATCTTGTTCTTTTTTGTTTCCTCAGTTAAATTGTATTTATATTGAATTGAATGAAATATCCTAAGTAATTTATTTCTTGATTTTTCAGTATTTACTTCTTCTTCATCTTCACTATCATAATATTCATTTATAAATGTTTCATAGTTCTCAATACAATCTCCACATACAAATTCATAATGATTTCGTTTACTTTGTTTACTTTCTTTTGTATTGTTATTATGTATAATTGATGATATCTCATACAAGGGTTTGTCACATAAGTCACAATATTTAAGAAGATCACTTCCAGGAATTGTTCCAAATATTGCTTCTAAATCTTCTTTGTCATCTTTTCGATTAATATATCGTGTTGCATCTTCAGATATACTATTTCTCGGTGTTGATAAAGATGTAAGTGTATGTGAATGCAGGACTTCTTTATATATGACTTCCCCACTTAAAGCCAGTTGATGTGGTTCTATAAATGAAGTCAGTTCACTATAACAATCAACTAATACTCTCAGTTTAAAATTAGCTAAAGATTTCTGTCGAAACATGTGAGGTAACAAAGCTGATTTATTCATATAATCTTCAACAAGAACAATTGGATCTTGACTTTCATCTTCATATTCGTCATATTCGTCCTCGTCGTTGTCGTTGTCGTTGCCGTTATCGTTATTCTCTTTGTTCTCTTTGTCTTCTTCATTTACTTTCACATCTTCAGTTTGTTGTCCTTTCTTTTCTAAACTCAGGATTGAATTTCGTGGACTTGAAGTCAGAGAATAACTTGTTCGTTTTGGAGGTGGTGGCGGTAATGGTAGTGAAGTTAATCTTGTATCATCCATTAGATCTAGTTTAGACCGATGAGGATGTAATGTATGACGTTTACTATTCTCATTTAAAACAGTTGAAGATAATTCAGCTATTGATCGCTTCATATATATTTGAATATATCTAAGTAGTAAAAAAAGTATTAAAAGTATTAAAAGTAATGTGAAAATTGCGTTAAAGAGTAAATTTCATATTATGGTCAATTTTTATATACTTATGTAAAAAAATCTATGTGGTTACGTTGGTTACCCTTTCCTGTTCTAGAAAGGGTAAATGGGCTCTTTCTGTAATCCTTTTTTTTAGCGCCTTTCTCTTTGTTTTGCCTTTGTTTTTTTTTTTTTTGGGGGCTCCCTTTAGAAAAGTGTACGTTCCGTTTTTGTGTTTTTTCTTGTTTTTTGTTGAATTTTGCCTTTTACGGCACGGACAATTGTTTTTCCCTTTCTTTTTTCTGGACACGTCTACCACCAAGTAAAAACAATATTTAGACGATCCTGTATGTTTTATCTGGAAATCTCTTTAGTTCAAGATCTCTGTTTTATAAATAGCATTTTATTTAAGTTTTTGTTAGAAGAGAATAAACTTCAAAACAGTGAATCACAGGACATAGCCTCACAGTGATAGTAGTTTACAGGTGAAAAAATTGTTCCATACACAGGATTAGCGTTACTTTTGAGGGAAATTATTTTGAACATCACCATGTCAACCTAGAATAACCTTGGCAAATATATTAACGCGACTATCGTTGTAATAACAAAGATTTTATTTGCAAACAATAACAATGTGTGACTACTCTTCCCCGTGTTAGACTCCTCATGTGGTTCTCGGATCTCCTTGTTGGGTCAATAGATCTTGTCTGGAGTTTCGTCTGGCGTTTGGTCTGGCGTTTGGTCTGGCGTTTAGTCTAACATTTAGTCTGAGGTTTAGTCTGTTGGGAAGTTTTTGTCGAGTGATCTAATTAGATTATTAAAAAATAAAAACTGCAAAAATAAAAGTTTTAAAAAACTTGACTGCTATTTTTCTATGATTCCTCTAAACAACTTGTTCTCTTGTTGATTTTCAGCAGAATATTTCACCATGTAACTGAGTAACTACGAAAACTACGAAAACTACAAAGCAAAAATACTTCTTAAAACAGTACTTAATATCCTCCTAATGCGAAAAGTAATTTATCACAGTGTTTTATATATTGTACTAAAAATAGTTTATCATTAAATAAAAAAAAATCTCTGACAACATCCCCTCCCTTGTCTCGGAGTTGTTACAACTACCTTATTCTAAAACTAATCTAACTGAAACAGAAATGAGAAATCTTACGACCAAGAACCATAAACCAATTTTGACTTCTTTCGCGCGATGCTTCATAGGCAATATCTGCTTCCTCCTCTAAATCAATCTGTTCCTTTCCTGTAGTTATATCTGCTTCCATATCTGTTCTGAAATGTGTCTTTTTGAACACTTTCCAGAATATAAACAAACAAACATATAATACAGGGGCAAAATAAGATGTGAATAAATTAGCTATGGAAAATTGTCCTGGGAAGAAAACCCAAAATCCATTGAAGAATAACACTAAAATATTCAAAAATAATCCAAAATAAGTGAAATATGGATGAACAAATCTTGGAGCCAAAAAGTATTGATATTCACCCTTTTTAAATTCTATACCTGTTTGTTTAGGGTATGCTTTCCTGAATTTGAAATAACACCACCAAAGACAAAGATATGTACACAACAAACCCGTTGTTGCCAAATTAATAAACCATGCAAATACTGTACCTGTTGAATTAGATATACTTAAAAATGATAATAATCCAACGAGAACTGAACCAATGGCACAATAAACTGGAGCTCCATTTGGTAAACATTTAGACAAGAATCTTGGTAAATATCCTCCCAAGGCTGCACTATAAGCACATCTAGTAGCACCATAGAAGAATCCATTTCCACATGACCAAACTGAAGCTAAAATACAAACATTAACCACAGAATCCAAACCATTAACACCAACATTTTTAATGCCAATAACCCAAGGAGAAGCAGCAGCACCAACTGCTTTAGATTCAATAGCAGCTTTCAAATTAGAATCATTGGAAGCAATAAGGGAATTTAAAAAGAAAATCCCACCAAAATAAAAGATACAAATTCGAATATAAACACGTTTCGCAGCTATACCAACTGATTTTCTAGGAATTTTCATTTCTGAAGCACATAATCCTAATATATCAGGTCCACTACATGCAAAAGCAGCAAAGATTAAGACATTCCAGAAACCTAAGAATTGACCTGTGGCTCCTTCAACAAGATATGGTCTCATTAATCCACCTTCCTTCCAATGTTGAAACCCATAAGTTTTCTTTTGAGGATTACCACCACACATTGAAATCAAAGAAACAAACATTAATCCCATAATTAAAAAAACTTTAAGGATTGATGAGTAAAATTCAATTTCCCCATACCAATTGACACCAAATAAATTAACAAAAAGATATGATACTAATGCACAA
>KI547136.1:460473-550188 GCA_000497715.1 Spathaspora arborariae UFMG-19.1A
TTCTCAGTAGTATTTATTTTGTCTTAGATTTAAATTTGCTTGATTAATGCTGACACAATGTGGGGCAGAAATTTACCGGATACCAAAAGTTAATATTGGTTGATAAGAAATCTGTGTCCTCGCCAAAAAATCGTTCCGACAAAGCACTAGAAGATGTCTTGGCGCAGGGTTTTCCCATTTAGGTATACCGCCATCTTTCCGGTTATCTTGTGGGTATAGAGAAAATTTGTGAGTTTAGCGGCTTACCCAATTGTCGAAGAGATAAGATGGTTGGGAAGTTGAAAATGGGAATACACTTGGCATTATTTTATAGGGTGGCTTAATGAGCTTTGTTTTATTTTTTTCGGTTGTCAACACAATGAAACAGACTTATTGAGTCATGTAGAGTAATGACGTATGATGGGAAATATTTCAACGGTTTAATTTCAGAAGTGTAATATCAATGATATAAACACATAGATGGCATTGGTATCTTCTACATTAGAGTTATAATCTTGATATACTTGTTTAGGTCTATATTAAGCACTCAGTGAAACTATGGCTTGTAGGTTGTGTTGAAATTGTGTTTTTGTTTATTTTCCCCACCCAATTCTTGGAATTAGATCCGAAATAAAGTTTTGAAAAGAACAATTTTGTCAATTGCTTTGAATACCCCATCTAGCATATAATCAGGTCACGGAAGTAATTTCACCTTTCTTTTTATACCCCACTATAATTAGGATAAAGGTCATTTCCGAATGTGTTCAACTTTAATTGTTCTATTGTAAAGAAAATATTCAAATTCTCTTCAGAATGTCACGTTCAGAGTTTAAGCAATGTAATGAACAACACAAGAGATTATTTTATTCACCATTATTAATATATATAATATATAATATTACATATCTAGAGATCTTTTTCTTCTAACCAATTCCAAATATCTTTGTTCTTCTTGATCTTCTTCATGAGAATTAACCCAAATCAGAATATCATTAAATATTCGTTGAGATATTAATTTATCCATAAGTATTTCTTGTTGCTTAATATGATTCACCAACACATCACATACTTCAATTAACATAATCATATTTTTCAGTTCTTGTTTTCGTTTAAATTCAATTATCCCTCTCCATTCGCTTAGTTGATAATTAAATCGAAGTTCAAGAACAGATAACCTGGGGAAATAACTTGCTTGAGAATTAAACACCATTAGGGAATTATTAGTGATATGAGGGCAATTATTTAATGAAAGTCGTTCTAGTTTTTTACAATGTCTTGCCATTTCCCAAATCAGTCCATCAGCAATATGACACCCAGCTAATCCAATTGTAGTTAATTTGGAATTACGTTTAACAAGGGGGATTATAGAAGTATCAGTTATGGAATTACCTAGATTTTTGCGTCCTAAATTTATCAATCGAAGTTTATGTACATACATTGATAATTGATATATTCCAAAATCAGAAACTTGTTCACAAGCACGTAGATCTAAATATTGTAAGTTAGGACAATTTCTCGCAACAATGATAAGAAAATCATTATCAATGACTTTAGAACCTGTAATTACCAATTTCTCCAAATTTGTTGAACTTTGAGTAATAAATCGTATAGGAGGGGAAAGTTTAGGACACATATAAAGTTCAAGCCATTTTAATTTTTGTAAACTCATCAGTGTCAGATCAATCTTATCTAAAACTGGTTGTTTTGCATGAAATAATTTATGTAATACAAATGATTTTGGTTGAAATTGAATTGTATGAATATTATCCATGTTTGTTAAATATTTCCGTAAACTATCTTCTTTAGAAAAGTAGAAATTCTCAGAAATAATCTCACGAATAGTATTATAAAATAGTTTATTAACTAATAAACAATTAAATAATGAATTAGTATGAGTGAGCGTTTGAGGTGTTGTTGTTTGTAAAGATTCTTGAGCGTTGGTACTATCTCCATGAATTAAAGATGCATGTTGGTAATTAAATGGTTTTCTTCGAATTGGTGGTTCCTCCTGAGGAATCACTGTAGTTTGAATATCAACATATCTAAGAATTTTCTCGACAATTTCCGGGATTTCAAATATTGAAGGACCATTGTGTAATTGTTGGTTAGGAACATCATTAACTAACAAGATAGGTAACATTTCATCGTGAGTGACAATTAAATCACTATAATCACTATCATCAGCAGTTAAATCAGGTAAGCTTTCACATTCAGAAGATGTAAATGAAAATTGTTCTTCTTCATGAAATTTTAATGATGGAGACCGACTCATTGGTGGTGTTATAGGATGTGTAAACCTAAGTTTTGACCTGTTACTGTTGTTACCTTTATTGTATCTTCTAAACATGGCAGTTAATGACCTAGGAGATATAGATCTTGCTCGTTTAACAGTAGGATGGTTCATCATATCGTCTTCACTTATTTCTGGATTATATGTATATATTTCATTATCAATTATTGCGTAATACGGTAAAGGAGATGTTGAATTGAGTTTCATGATCATGCGGGAGTATGTACTTAAGGGTACTTAATTCTAGAAAGTAATATGCAAATATATAAATAAAAAAAAGACCCAATGGTCTGTGTAAGGAAGGATAGACTAGTAAAGCGTAGGCTTCGCTTGATAAACGTTAATTTGAGTAAGCGTTAATAGTTGCAAACTTAGGGAAATTAAACGTTATTTTATATATTGAATCTAGCCAGTTTTTTGACAATGGAAAGGCTAGTTAAAATGACTAACCAGCAGAAGGATTCATTGTAGACAAAAATTTTCTTAAACAATTAAAAAGTAAGGAACAGCCAGGAACCAAAACACGAAACTAAAAATTCAAAATAATTATATTATTTTCTCCAACATATCTGTGGAGTTTCCAAATTCTATTCTTTTTTTGTATTAAAAAATGGCTGGTTTTAACCCCAAAGTGTATGTCGCAAGAAAAGGAAAATTATTTTTTTTTTTGTCACAGGGTTTTTCTTAATGTTGAGTAGTAAAGTTGAGGGTGAAAAAAATAAAATTGTATATACAACTAGACAATGTTTAGCAAGCGTAAATAAGTGGGAATTAGTTATTATTTCTTTATTTTACTATCTCATGTTAATTTTGTCTTGTGAGACCCTTGTATTTGCTGGTAGTTCATACTTTATTTTCGTAATTACGAAATTTGTTTGGTGCTGGGCACACAGTATTTTACAGATTAGTACATGCTAAAGCCTAGATTTACGAAGGGCTATATTTACCTAATTAAGTATTAATAAACAATGAAGATAATTAAGATCTGCTGAGCTTTTTTAGCGATTGATTGTGGTATGGTTAAATTTTAAATTTGTGATTGAAATATTGCAAATTGTCTGCATGTTCTTGCAGCCCTTGGTACTTGGATGGTTCTTGTGTAAACATGACAGTTAACTGTTGGGAGTATACAGATTATATAGACAATGTAAAACCTTGACCACTTAACGTTGTGAAGGTTCTTTGTAACAACAATACACTAAACATGTATATTATTTACAGCTTTGTATATATTGACACTCCAAGAAAAAAGTGGTATACCGGGTGATAAATCATCCTGACAACGTTTAACTCTTGGCTACGTCTGTGTAATTTTATAAACTTTAATGAGTCCTAGAAATTAAAATTGTTGGTACCTTTTTTTTTCATTAGTAGTTCTATTGTTCTAATTGTTTAGTATGCACGATTTCTTAATTTGAATATATATTGAAGTCCATGAAAAAAGAGTAAACCTTGCTGGGTAAGACAGAAAGAGGTTAAAGAGCCACAGGAGTCTACTTGTGAAAACCATATATTAGAGTTTTCTATGTTGCTAACTTAATCCATATGGATTATTTTTTGATATTAACTTAAAAGTATAATAAAAAGCTCTATATATTAACACACAATATAATAACTCCTATCTACAAAACAGCTATAATAGATAATTCTTTTCAAACCTGTTAAACAAGGAATAGTTGAGACACCTTAGCTAAGTTATATCAAGCCACTTTATACCAAAGTCAAAAAATAATAATAATAATAATCTAGAACACAAGGTCCCTTTGTTCTAGGATCGCTAAGAAAAAATAAAAAGAAAAGGATCTCGCATTTAAGAAGCCAGCCATACAGTGTTTCTCAAATTAATTCAAACTAACGCGACATTTTTTTTCAAACCACACGAAAAATAAATTTACACAAATCCTCTAACTAACTGAGTCGGAATGCCTAGTAATCAAGGTAAGTTAATCACGTGGTATGAAAATAGTTCCCTCGGAATTTTCAAACCTTGGTATGAAAAAAAATGTCGCACTAGTATGAATTAATTTGAGAAACACTGTATAATAACACATCACAATTCTTGGAAATTCAAGAATTATAAATTAAAAAAAATTCTTGGATTGTTTATTGGGTAGGGATTGTTAGAAAGAAGAAGATATCTATAAAATTTCGTAGAAAATTAAAGAAAACTATTTGTTCGGTTATAAGATTCAAGAAAACTCAGGAGATTTCAAGTTTACATTTGATAACTTAGTTGAGTTGTTGTGTTGAGTTGTTCTGTTGTTCTGTTGCTCTGTCGTTTCTAGGTAAATCTAGATTCATGTTTGTTTCAGAATGTTCATGGTTACTTACACCTGCCATGGCAACATGAAATTCCTACCTTATCTATTTAAATTATCAGATGATAGTTCACAATCCTAGATTAAGAACCAATAATATCTTAAAGATAAGGAATTGGTGAAAACTTCGCTTATGGAAAGTAAACATCTGGTGGGCTTTTCCACTAAAAATATTCTCACTAAATGAGAATATTCTAAATATAAACTAGAGTAAACAAAAGAAAAGAAAAGAACAAATAAAAACAATTCTAGAACGTAACTTGTTGTTTACCGGCTTATCTATTACAATTTATTTCATGGTTACATTAAAGTTACAAAATTGTGAATAGTTTTTCCGAGAATTTGATAAAGTACCGTGCAGTTTCCTAATTAGGCAACGTAAACGTGATTCATTTCATTGTTTCTTACGTTGCATTACTTTTTTCTTTGCGAAATTTGTGTGAGTAAAGAGTGCGCAGTGTGTCTGCGTCTGATGCGATTATATGCGAAATCATCGTTTCTTTTTCCAAGTAACATTTCTCATAAAAAGTCCGAAAACTTTCCAAATCTTCCTTTTCTTTATCCAACACTTAACAAATAACTACATATGCCTAAGAAACCTACATCAAAAGGTGCCACACTCTTTGAAATCCGATTACGAAACCTCGATCATGATGTCCTTGTCCTTAAAGGGAACGAACAAGATGCAGCATCAGCACTACTTGCAGGAACAATTGTTTTAAGTATAGTCGAACCAATATCCGTTAAAAAGCTTTCCCTTAAATTATATGCTAATTTAACACTTAAAAGTGATACAATAAATCCTCGAAATGGTAAACCCATGAATTTCCAACGTACTATATATGAACATGTTTGGGATAATAATGAATTCACAAAATATATGACTAATATCCCCAGTTCAATGTCCATGAATGTTTCTACTAGTGGATTATTATCTCGAAATTCTTCAAGTACTTCATTAAAGGGATTAGGATCATTACGAAATAAGACATTATCAGCAACAAATTTAACATCATTGAATTCTTCAAGTTCCAGTAATTTATATCAAATGGCTACTTCCGCATCAACAAATAATTTAATTAAACTGGGGAATCATATTTTAACTCCTGGAAATTATGAAATTCCCTTTAGTGCCATATTACCTGGAAATATGCCAGAACTGATTGAAGGATTACCTGGATGTTCTTCAATATATCGATTAGAAGCTATGATTGATCGAGGGAAATTTCATAGTAGTATGGTTGCGAAAAAGAGAATTAGAGTGATAAGAACTTTAACTACAGATGCTGTGGAATTATCAGAAACTATGGCTGTAGATAATACTTGGCCTCAAAAGGTTGAATATTCTTTAAGTTGTCCTATGAAGGCAATTGCTATTGGTTCAGGTACTCCTGTAAGTATTATGATTGTTCCCTTATTAAAAGATTTACAATTAGGTGAAATTAAAATTCAATTAATTGAAATGTATTCATATGTGGGTTATTTCCCTCCTATACATCTGAATGAACGTATTGTATGTCAAAAAAAATTACCAAAACCAAACCCAAATGATTTAGACTTAGATAAATGGGAAATTGAAACTTTTTTGAAGGTCCCGGCTAGTCTTGGGAAATGTACTCAAGATGTTGATTTATTAACTCATGTTAAAGTTAAACATAAATTAAAGTTTAATATTGGATTAATTAATCCTGATGGTCATGTATCAGAATTACGAGCTTCATTACCTGTACAATTATTTATATCTCCGTTTGTTGCTATAAGATCAACCCCAGATGATGAAATGAGTTCTGAAGATGATCAAGATGAAGTATTATTTACTGGTAATGATTCTTCGATGTCATTGACTTCATTGACTTCTAACAACAGTTCTCACACTTCATTAACTGGATTAGTGGCACCTCCACTTTATGAAAAACACATATATGATAGATTATGGTCAGATGTATCACCAGTAGAAACACCAGTAACCTCAGGAACATCAACACCAAGAATGATGCGCATAGGTAATAGTAGTGGAAGTGGATCAAATAGTACGGGATCAGATTTACAACAATTTCTGATGTCACCACTTGATTCAAATTTACTTTCTGAGAATTTACGACTTTTAAGTTTACAACGACAATCAGAAGATAACACAACTACAGTGTCTAATAATACTATTTCCACACCATTACGTATCCCTGTGGCAACACACGCTCGAGATCGTGCTACTTTTAATCTCGACGAAGATGATTATTTCTCCAGACGTCCACCAATGGCAAGATCTCCCTTAAATCAATCATTCATACACGACCATGCCAGTCCAATATTATCTCCACCAACACATTTATCACGAGTACCTTCTGAAACCAACATGTCTACTACAGTAAGCACGGAGGATTTATTACAAGTACCTAGTTATACTCAAGCAATTAAAAGTGAAATTAGTGAAGATTTAGCACCGGCTTATGAACCACCCTTGCCTGGATCCAATGTTGATTTAATTCTGGCCAACAAAAGATTTGAAGATTTACAGAAAAGACCAACGAGTTATTCAATGAATTCTCTGAATAGTGTGAGAACAAGTGGAAGATCTTCTGCAGGTTCATCTCCTTCACCTTCACAATCAAGAGGTTCGAGTTTGGTTAACCTTGCGGGATATTTCTCGCATGCTCGCGGTGGTAGTTCTACCAACTTAACTAGTTTGAATGAAAGTAATAGGAATGAAAATGTTGGAAGTAAATTAACTAATGGGATGGCTGACCGGGCTACTCTTGTTAATTTTCATAATATGAGTTTTAGAAAGAAAGATAAGAAGTAGATATAATATATAACATAGTCTTAGACATATTGTAGGTATAAATCTCTTACAGTAACCTGTTCAAGGTGTAAATTCACAACCAATTCGGGATAAAACTTAACCACTGTCATAGAGTATTCGTTTTCTCTTTGAGGACTTGACAAGAGTTTCTACAATTCATTAAAACCTCTTAATTAATATATATATTTGACTAGACTTTGGATATAACCAAGTCAAAACTTTAATAAGATAGACCTCAGTGTATCCGAACAGTCATTTAACGTTTTCTGATAACAGTTTTATTGTTACCAACAGTTCTATTATCACCAACAGGTCAAACATCACTTGCCCCATACATTTACCAGAAAATGTCGCAAGAGACATTTCTAGGTGACAACCACACACACACACAAAAAAAAAACTAGAGTTTACAACAAATGGCAACAACCAACACTCTTTAACATTGACAATGTTTCGAGACAGGACAAATTTATTCCTATCATATCGTAGGACAATAACCCGCGATGTAGTACTGCCACCAGGAAGTACCGACACACCTATATCTACCACTGGACATTCTCGATTCAAAGATCTTGAATATGAAGAAGAACAACGACAAGAACTTATTGGAAGTTCCATTGAAATGAAACCAATGATACCTTCCTTATTTGATATTGCTAAGGATTTAGATGTACAATTAAGTGCAATTAAAACTGAAACAAGTCAATTGAATTCACTATACAAGAAATTAATAATTATTTCCCTGAGTAATAAATCTGAAGTTGAATCACAAATTGAACTGTTAAATTATTCAATTTTATCAAGATTTGAAAAATGTTATGTCCTGATTAAGAAATTTATTTATTTAAATAAAAATCATGAGAAATTAGGATTAGATTATACAAAACAAGATTTAGAAATATTATCAAATTTTCAAATTAACTATGCTACTCAAATAAGCGAATCTTCTGTGATATTTCGTAATTTACAAAATAATTATATGAAATTTCTTCGTGATGAAGATGAAGATATCTTAGATACAAAACCTGAAGAAACTACTGAATCAATTGAGAATTATTCAAAACAAGTATTACAACAAGAACAACAACAATTACAAA
This sequence comes from Spathaspora arborariae UFMG-19.1A, assembly GCA_000497715.1. Classification (NCBI taxonomy): domain Eukaryota; kingdom Fungi; phylum Ascomycota; class Pichiomycetes; order Serinales; family Debaryomycetaceae; genus Spathaspora; species Spathaspora arborariae. Next base: position 468,958 of record KI547136.1, read on the forward strand.
ATAATACATATCTTGAACAACGAGAACGAGAAATATCAAAATTAGCAATGGGAATTCTAGAAGTTCTGACTATTTTTAAAGAAATGGAAACGATTGTTATACATCAAGGAACAATTTTGGATAGAATTGATTATAACTTACAAAATACTGTTGCTGATTTACAACAAGCAGATAAAGAATTAATTAAAGCACGACATTATCAGAAAAGAACTACAAAATGTAAAATTATTTTCTTTTTAAGTTTATGTGTATTTGCATTATTAATGATTGTATTAGTTAGACCAGGATCAACAACAAAGATTATTGAAAAACCCGCCCCAAATACTCCAGAAGAACCCAAAAGACCAGTTATAGAAGATCCAGCTAACCCTGAAGGTAATGCTCAACCCAACGCAATATAGAAGTTTTTTTTTTAAAAAAAAGAAATATATCTATATTATTACACGCAATATATGGGATTAGTTATCAACTAATAACAAGAATTGAAAAGTAAAAAGTAAAAAACAAAAAACAAAAATCGTAAATAAAAATATTGCAACACTCTCATCTTATCGAATATGGGTTCCCACTATTTTTTTGTCCGCCATACCTTGCAGCAACAGGTACAAATCCTGGTGCTACTCTTCTCTTACCTGGTAATCTATCTACTGAAAAATCAGGATTATTATTCAATACACTTTCTGATATTGTTGTTCTTGCTGGTTGTTGCGGTTGTTGTACTTGTTGTGGTTGTGGTTGTGGGATATATCCATTTGTAGGTGATACATTAGGTACTGAACTTGGATAATATCCTTGTCGGCTGTTACTATTATATCCACCAAATCTTTGTGGTTGTAATTGTGGAGTTTCATGTTCTGGTTGGAATTGTTGTTGTTGTTGTGGTTGTTGTTGATACTGTTGATTATAGTTATAATTAGGAGCTCTTTGAGAAACACTTGTAAAATCAGACTCAGTATCAGATACAGGCGTATGTCCTCCATTGTTCCGGGGCAATTCTTCATCATCGAAATCATCATCCAATTCAGTAAATGGTTTATGTCCTTCTACTTCAGGATGATGTTCAAATACCGACTGATGATAAGAAGATGTATCATTATAAACCTGGGGAGATTGTGTAGGGTATGGTGTGGGATCTTGTTGTGTAGCTGTAGCTGTAGGAGGCACATATCCAAATGATCCATTTGATTTATTCAAATGTGGAGTAGTTAAAGCTGAAGATGAGAAAGATCCTGCTTTTGCATGTCCCAGATAATTATTATAATTGTTGTTATATGACTGATATCTATTATTTTGTTGTTTACCAAGTGATATAGCAGAAGCAGCAGTCACAGCAGTTGCTCCAGAAGCTGCAAACCCATTACTTGAAGTACTACTCACTTTAAAGGGTTTATAATCATAATCATTATCACTGTTTGTTGTAGTATTATATGTAGCATTTATAGGAGGATTACCACCAAATAATTTATCAAATCTTTCCTTTTCAGCACTTGATCTACCTACATCAAGAGCCAATTGGTGAAATTCTTCATCCATAGACAGAAGTTGGGTTAATGCAAATACCAACATAATTAGTGAAATCAAACTTGCAACAGCAGCACCAATTAGTATCCAACCTGTCCAAGTTAAAAATGGATGAAATGTTAATACAGTTATAATGGCACTTACAATAGTCAATATAACAGCAAGTATATTAACCACAACAGTAGTTAAAACCATTGATCTTGATTCACCATCACTAACAAAATTACAAACCATACTTAATATCATAGTAATAAAATTAAATCCTAGAGAAATAGGAGTTAAAATGAATATTTTGGCTAAAGTATCTCTGGTATTTGAAGCAAATAACCAATTAATATTTTCATCAATAGTAGATAATGTTAAAGGGTATGTAGCAGACAGACAATTAGTTGTTCCATCACTACAATATCCAAACACTCCATAAGAATATTTTGTAGTTTTAGCCAATTCAAAAGTTTTCACAATTGGTGTACTTATTGTTGCCAATAATAGAAATACAAATGCAATCAATACAAGAATGAATGATATCGAATAAAAAACTCTCGTATTATACATTGTCAATATGTCGTTGCTGTTGTTGTCATACAAAGTAAAGCAATGATGTACTGTATATTAGCAAAAGAGTATAAAGTAATAGCTTTTTAAAAAGAAGAAGGGGAAAGGAAGTAAGGTTTTTTTTAAACACAGTTTTGTTGTGGTTGAAACAAATGTGAATTTTTGGTCAATTTTGAAGAAAACAAGAATTATTTTAATTTATTATGCATGCTATTATCAACAATTATTTTTTGGTTACGGCAATTGTTTCCTTAAATAGATATTAAGCTTGTTCAACAACCAGACTTATACTACAATAGTATATATAACAATAACTATATAACTATATAGATAAGATTTTGAATTAATCAGCAGAAAATTTAATACTGTACTTCTATTCCAATCTGATACAAGTGTACGGCAATTGTTATGCATAATTACCAAATATTGTGTGTGCGCGCGCGCATGTGTGTGTGGAGAGAATTTTGAATTCTTGTTCTATCCAATTTCATGCAAGTTGTACAAATATTATTCTACATTCCAAAATTACACTAGATCAATACTTAACCCCTTTAACTGTTACTTTCAAAGTAACTTTCAAATGATGATATATACATTGGAAAATGTTAAAGTTAAGCCTTTTTTTTTGATAAGGGCACATAATACGCCAATATAGCCATGGCTTCATTTTTTACTTCTATCAAAACAATGTATTTTGTGTCAATAAACACCTCCTTTTTTTCTTGTTTTCTTTTTAGTTTTTTTTTCTTGCGCGTTGTGTGTCCAAGATTTACACATTATTGTTTTTCGTATTCCTTTCATTGTTTGAATCAGGGAGACTATATCCCTTGATTTGTGTCATCTACCCCTATTCTTATGCTATCCCCTCAATTTGAACAGTTAGATTTAACCCTTTTAACTTACTATTTTGGTAAATTTATACATATTAGACAGTTTTTCGTAAAATTTCGGTTGTTATAATGTTACATAATTATTTTGATCCTTCATACCAAATATCAGGTACTTCTAAAATATATCTTTCCATAGCTTCTCTAAATCTTGTTCTATATTGTTTAGGTGTAATAATTGTAGGATTCTTGCCCTTTTTATTGCCACCAATTAGATTACTTCCCTTAACCCAATTCTCAACTTTTTTATCCCAAGTGAAGGTTCTCAACCAGTCAATTATTCCGATATATAATTTCTTAGTTTGATCATCAATCCCGATAACTAAACTATAATCCATAACATCCATAGCGGATAAGAAGCTAGTATCATTAAATAAACATCCTCGTAATAATTTCTTCAGTTGTTCTTTAACAAATACTGGTGATTCATATATGAATTCAATCATATTTTCATCTAGCAATACTTCATTTTCTTTACCGGTTTGTTGAACATGTCTATTTCTCATTGAACCCTTCAAATCAAATATTCTTGTAGTTTTATGATTGTAAAATAAATTTTCCATAATTAAAAAATCCATTTTAAATATCTTACCAGTGTTGTTGTTTTTAATCTCAACTTGATAAAATCCAAATATTTTAGCTATTGCTGTAGTTAAAGTATTAAACATTGATTGACTAATATATTTAAAATAAAATGGAGCTATGGAAACAAATGAGTCTAACTCAGACTTCGATAACTCCTTAACAATATATCGATTATCTAAAGTTTTCAAGAAATTTGATCCACTTTTCCCTCCACTGGATTGCCATTTAATACATCGACTTAAACTTTGTATAAATGTATCATTTGCCCCACATGCTTTACGTAGTGCTTCAAATTGTTCACTATAAAAAATCTTACATGATAAATGAGTATTCCCATCAATAAATTGATACTTTAAATGGTTTGTTTTGTTTTTAGTTAAAATAGTTTCAATAACATTAGTCTTGATAGTTTCCGTCTTGGTCTTCTTAAACTTCTTTTCAATCTTGGAAAATTGTGCCATTTTCTTCTTTTTATTGGTATTGTTATTTTCATTATCTCCTTCATGTTTCTCTTCTTCTTTAGTAACTATAACCCCCATATCATTCAATTCCATGGCACGTTGAATCTTTTGTCGATAATCATTCAGAGACAAACAGAAAGCTACTAGTGAGCTGGGTTCATCTTCACGAACAATCACATCAGAATCAGCAAAAGTATGTTCATGTTCTTCCAAGGGGTATGCTAAGGGATCCCATAATGTTGCCGATCTATCAGCCCAGAAATTAGTCAATGATTTCAATAACGATTGTTTTTCGGGTATTTCCAATGGAATTGACTGTGACTGTGACTGTGCTTGTGCTTGTGCTTGTACCCCATCATTCTTCAAATCATCCTTTTTCAACTCTTTACTTTCTTTAACATTCAATTTGGGAATTTCAGGTTTCTTTCGATCATCATCTCCAACAACATCCTCAATCTTATTATAAATCTCAACAATTGGTTTACTTTCAAAAATAGGTTGTGCTTTAACTTTTGGTTTCCTCTTTAATTCACGTTCACGATGTTTGGAAAATTCAAGTGAAATTTGATCATAATACATCTTATCGAAATAATTTGCTAAATGATGCACTTTATTTTGTGAAGGTATAACATTCATGGATGATAATGAACCCGAAGAGATTCTATTGGTTAATGTGGGCATTTCCGGTGTGGTTGTATTATTAGCTTGTTCCCATTTATTTATTCTTTCTGAAATGTTTGATGTCAGATGATATAATGAGCTTGGTGGAAACATTTTCGATTCAAATATTGAATCACTAGTACTTCTAGGTTTATGAAGGAGATTAGGACGAGCTTCTTGGGGCGAATCGGTTTCGTCGGTGTTCTCTATGTCTTGAACTTCTTCCTGTTCCTGTTCAGTGCTCTCGGGATCATTTTCGCTTTGTTTAGGGATATCTTCTATATCCTTCTCTTTGTTATCCTCCTTATCTTCATCATATTTATCCATTAAGAAATTTCTTAAATGAAATTGAGTAATTCTAGTAATTTCATTTTCACTAGGTAAATATTTTTTTTCAAATTCATTAAATTCAATATCCCAAAATCCTCCTAATTTTTGTAAATCTTGTAGTATAACATTTAAACTAAGATAATCTGTCACCAATGTTGAATTATAAATCAGGCTTAATTTTTCATTTAATGTTGTTTCATGTTGTTGTAATTCTTGTTTCAATTGTTCTAATTTAATCATCCCATCTTCTGCTTTATCAAATGTATCTAACTTTACCCGATTCAATCTCGTTGATATAGAATTGAAAAATTTCTTTGCCTTGGTATTTATCGAATTATAAGCGTTAAGTTTGAGTTTTATATCAATATCAGGAATAAATTCAAGCTGTTTTTTGGGAACACTAATTTCATAATTATCAATATTTGAATATTCCATACGAATAACTAATTCATTATAAGCAAAACATTTAACATAATTCCTAAAATAGTCATGATCACAACCAGAGACTTCACCACTTCCATAAAAATTCAATTCGAAAAATTTCCCAATCGATAAATAATAAGTATCATCACTCATGGTAACTATTGGTGTAGCATAATTACATACTCGACAATAACTCCACATTACTCGACGATCTTTACCTTGATAATTCTCTCCCAGAATTAAATTATCAAATTTCTCTAAAATTAAATCAAGTTTGGCATTTCCATGAACATACGTCTTATAATGATTTAATAAAGTGTCACCACATTCATTACATGAATTACCACTCTCTTGCCAAACCTGATCAAGAAATAATCCTAAACATTTATCATTATCAGTATAGTAATCAACTACAACAATCCCAGGGCCAGCACATGGTGTTGCATGTTTAATAGAGACTGTAGAATGTAAGATATGAATGTTTTTATGGAATATAGGGTATAGTTGATAACAAGAATATCTCATACAATTAAACCATATTCTTGCACGATGATGATATTCCATGATTTGAGATTTTAAATGACATTCACTAGCATATCTAAGGATCTTGATTATATCTTGTTTGTTAGGAAGGGATTCCTTGTCAATAGTTAAATGTAAATCATCTAAACAAGTGGGTTGAATATCCAGAATTGATTCAATCGATTGAATTAATTTATTTTCAAGGTAATACTTGTGAAAGTTATGATATGTTTCAATTACATTGATTAATGGTGTAGGTAATGTGTATGTGACTGCAGGAGACAGAGAAAGTTTCCTTTCTTGGAATAATTTAATATAATTCACTACTTCAGTATTATCCAAACTGAATTCTAACAATTTCAGCTCCTCTTCTTTAGTTTCATTGTCTATCTCATCAAGAATCTCTTTGGTTCGAATAAGATTTGAAGTGTTTTCCTTAAATGTAATTAATAAATTATCAAATAAACTTTTCTCGAATCTATAATTTAAATAACCAGGTAATAAAGTCTCAGCAGCATATTTCACACTATTTAACAATTCTTCATCACCACCTCTAAGCGAAATTGTAAATCCCAGTGGGATACCACATCCTAAGAAACAAGCATATGTTTTTATTATATTGTCATATTTAAATCGTTTAATTATAAATTGATCACAATGGCCTAATTTCCCCTTTTTAAAAAACAAATCATTAACCAGTTGGAAAATATCAGTTTTCGTATATCTGGAAATCCGTTCAATTACTTGTGGTTTAACATTTGACATTACTGTAATACTTGCATCTTCTAATAATTGTTGTGCCAATCCACATACAGAATCACCAACAACGATAATATCAGGTTCAAGAGAGATTAACCTTGAGACAAGATTAGTTATGTATACTTCTTGTTGAGCATTTATAATTCGTAAACTTATAAATTGTTGTTTTTGTTTAAGGTATTCAATAGGAAACATAAGTAATGCAATTCTTGGGTTTCGAATCTCACTTGACATGCGCTTGGAATCAATGTTTTTTGTCATGAATAATCCATCTATAACTTGAGTATCTTCAATTTTACCACCAAGTACCTTTTTGATTTTCACATATTGCCGAATATCTAAGGTATCGGTTAATTTTATTAGGTTGATATATTCCAACAGAGATTGTAATATATCCACCCATAAATCAACGTTGTCTTTAATATCGCAATCAAGTAATGATTGACGAAGAATAAATTTCAAATGATCTTTATATATTTTATCATAATCGATCCTAACCAGTTGATCTTCCGACACGTAATCTGGGGAAACTCTCGGAGATATTTCATTATCAATCAATGAACTAAAATCATCATTAAAACTACGTGACAGAACATTATTGGTATTATTAGTATATGGTGAAGTTGGTGATGATATATGTTTAGGTGATACTTCAACATTAGGTAATCGTAAATTATTTGATACATTCCTCGTAGCACGACTTTGTCTTCTTGATCGAATTCTTTGTAATGATGCATGTGCCCGTTCTCTTGATCGATAACTTTCTTTTTTAGGATATTCGTCTACAAATGCTACTGTGCTTGTAGGAATATTTTTAGTTTGTGGAGTCATAAATAATTTATGTCGAGGATATCTTACCATCATCGAGGGGAATTCACCTAATGTAGGAACTGCCATGTTTGTAATTGTTGGATTAGTATGCATGGGATAATTCAAGGCAGCATAAAGTGACATTGCTCGTTCATCTTCCCCATCTTCCTCTTCCTCCTCCTCTTCTTCTTCTTCTTCATTTTCAGGCCCAATTTCATCTTCTGAACCAACTTTTATTTCCCCAGATAAATCCCCAGGTTCAAAAGTTCGAGAAATATGTCGTACTAAATCTTTATCTGATCCTGAGTTACCACGATATCTTTGAAATGATGATTTTCGAGTAATGAATGATAAATTATCTAAACTTCTACTGGTAATTAATTCATCATGAGGTAGATTCGGGGATAAATGGTATCTTCTTTCTGTATATGAATGTTGTGGAGATTGATGGATACCTGGAGTCAATGAATTAAACTTATAACTTGTTGATTTATTTGAACTACGTAATAATGGGATTTCTACTGATTCTCCAGTACGTGTTGTTGGAATCGCCATCTTTGGTGCTTGTTTGGGATGAACTTTTATTGATTCATCAGGATAAATATATTGAGATTTGTTTGGAGATGTATTATTTTTGGGTGTTTCTGATTCAACACTATATGAAGTAATTGATAATGAACGTAATCGAGATAATGGATGATTAGGAACAAGAAATTCATCATTATTATCCTCGTCCTCATAATCCTCATCCCCGACAACAACATCCTCATTGTTTTCATCACTGGAACTTGAATCATCAGAAAGGTATATGATAACATCACTATAACAAGGTTTACACACTCTAAGTTTATCATTATATGGTCTTCTCTTTGAATTTATATTAATCTTTTCATCTTTATGTTGATTATAAGAAATGAATAAACAACAATCAGAACAGAAAATTTGGCCACAGAATCGACAATGATGTTTTCTTCTAAATGCCGTGAATGGTCGAAAACAATTAAGACAATCTGAGACAAATGCATCATTCATCCAATATTTCTTGGGTATACCTCCTGTTTTCAAGGGATTATCTGATGGTTTCTTGGGTTTTTTCTTCTTCTTTTTCTTCTTCCGGATAGTAGGTGATACTATAGATGATGCAGATGAAGCGACTGCTCCTCCAATAAATGATCGGGCATTATCTATTACTAAGGATAGATTTGAATTTTTAGAACGTTGTTGATCTTTAGTTTGTAATGCATGGAATGAGGAAATAGTAGGTGATTTACCGAAAGAAGGGGCATTCCTACGTTCTGCCTTAATCGGAGAAGATTTGGCAATTGATTCACTGTATAATGAAGTTAAATCATAAGGCAACGGCATTCTTGAAACTGGAGTTAGATTTAATTCTGAGGGGTTTTCCAAATTGGGTATATGAGATATTATCAGATGACTACTTTCATTATCAGAAGCGGAATCGTCAGATAATTCAATGTCATTGGGTAAATTATTGAAATTTGATACTTTACTAAGGGGTAATTCAATTGAAGAGTCTTTCTTACTACCAGTGTTTGAAGTTGTACTATTATTAATTGAGGGTGCAGTTGATGTAATTTCTTCCTTTTCAGGTATATCAGTAGGTATTGCATTTACGTTTATAACAGAACTTGTTGTGCTATTATTGATAGTTTGTAGTCTTGGATGATGCATGGTTGAGATACGTAAAGTTTTATTATCGGATGTAACTCTAGGGGTATCATCAGTAACAACATTACGTATAGGTTGTTGTGATATTTCAACAACAACAGGTGTTGCCGCTGCTGTTGTTTCTGTCGTTGCTGTCGCTGCCGTCGTTGCTGCTGCTACTACTGCTGCTGCTGCTACTGCTGCTGCTGCTACTGTAGTTGCTCCTGTTGGTGGCGGTGTTGTTGAACTATACCTAGATACAGATTTGTCTTTATCTATATAACTTTTAATTTCAAAATTAGGTGAATTGATTTTTGATATAGTACTTTCTTCGTCGACTTTTTGTTGATAATTTGTAATTAATGCATTATTGGTTACTTTTCGTAGTGTTTTAGTTAATATATTTGATATTGAAGATTTATCAATTAATTCTGGGTCTGGGATTGTTGGAAATGAAACAAAGTCTAATTTGTTGATGTTATTTTCTTGTTCTTCATCACTATTGTTTGTAAATTCACGATGTATATCTTCTGTATCTGTCATGTTGTTGTATGTATTATAAAATGTAAGGTAATATATTTACAGGTATATCTTTCTATTTATTTAAGAATTAGCTGACCAATCAAAAACAAGGCACGTGACAACATATGATGATGTTTTTATTTACTTTAACTTCGTCTAGCTTTTAAAGTTGCTTTGATATAACAAAAAAATAACAATTATGGGGTTGAAGTTGTGTCAAAAAAAAAAAGTGTGTTATATTTCAATGTCGCGACAAATCTGAATAAAATTTGACACTTGAGTGTCAAAAATTTTATCAAAAAAAAACAAATAAAAAAACTGTTGATTGTTGGAAAAACTACAGCAAACACTTTTAAACACTTTCAAACACGTAAAGACAAACACGAACATTAAGGTGTAACAAAAAGATCTAGCTATTACCAACTAATATTACAAGTCAGCATACTCAATTGCGCATTAGGTTAGTCCTTGTCAAGTTCAAGTTCAAGCTCAAGTTTAAGTTTAAGTTTAAATTTAGGTTCAAGTATCAATGTCCACTTTACAAAGACGTAGAGGTGGTGGTAAATCTTCCACGCCTAAACCAAGTTCTGAATCATTTGATGAAGAAAGAAAACCAACCCCAAGTTCGCCTTCTCATCATAAAATTGCTTATGATTCTCGGGATTTAGAAGATAATGATACAAATTTAAAAATTCCCCTTTTAACATTAATGGAAGAAGTGTTGTTGATTGGTTTAAAAGATAAAGAAGGTTATTTGTCATTTTGGAATGATAATATTTCATATACTTTAAGAGGATGTATTTTATTAGAATTAGCATTTAGAAATAAAATTACTTTAGTGAACGATCCTGCTAGACGTCGATTTGAATTGAGTGATCGATTAATTGAAGTTATTGATAGTGAACCAACGGGAGAAGTATTACTTGATGAAGCATTAAAAATAATGAAGAACGATGAACTGAATTTATCAGTAACTAATTGGATTGATTTATTAAGTGGAGAAACTTGGAATTTGATGAAGATTAATTATCAATTAAAACAAGTTAGAGAAAGATTAGCAAAGGGACTTGTTGATAAAGGAATTCTTCGAACTGAAAGAAAGAACTTTTTCTTGTTTGATATGGCTACTCATCCTGTAGCTGATAAATTATCTAAAGAATTTATTAAGAATCGAATTTTAAATTTACTAATTAATAGAACTGTTGATTTAGATAATGTTGCTAATGATCAATTCCCTAAGGATACAACATTAAGATATTTAAGATCAATTTCATTAGTATGTGGTGCTTATGCAGCAAATGTATTGGAAAATGTGTTATTAAGTTTAAATTATGATAAAAGAGATCAAGCGTTTGCTAGAGCTGACGAATTATTAAATGATTTTAGTGAATATCCTTTTAATCTAAGACAACAACAAAGTCCATTAGGTTTAGGATTGAACTTAGGTCAAGAAGTTCAACAAGAAATTGAAGCAAGTGGTGCAAATGAATTACAATTGGAATTAATTGCTGCTGTTTTAAGTGTATTTGCCAGAATGGATTCAATTCTTTAGAGTGGTGTGTCGTTTTTTTATATAGTTTCACCCTCTTTTTTTTATATAATTTGGTGTACATTTAGTCTTTATATAAACCATTTTAACAAGTCGTTGAAGTTTACTTGTATTAGATACTTTGTAGTAACTATTCTTGTCAAGTGTGGTGAGAAATTTGTTCTTGTATAGTGAAATACTGACAGTTCACAGCTTTGTGTAGTAAAAGGAAATCATTTTCTGTTGAGTATACGACTAGTTTGTTCATAGAACCAAGTCTTTTATATTTGACTTCTGGAGAATAGGCAAAGTTCATTTAAATCTCTTGAACGACATTTTCTTCAGGTTAATTCTGAATATAATTAAACCGGGACTTGTAGTATGTAGGATTCGATCCTTCAGAACATTCCTAAAAGACTACCTGATACTAGGTAAATTTCTTGATCTTTTTCATATGTTTATTCTCTAATATTTACACTTACTCTTTTTATAAGTAAAACTTCTACAATTCAGGACATTTCCCCATATTTAAACCTTATAGAAATTAACCCAATCTCCGTCGATTTGTAGTTATTTCTTTTTCTTAACAAATACCAGGAATCTATCCAATAATAGATTCTTGGTCTAAGAATAATACACCATATCCCCTGAGTCCCAAGCATTTGTCCTATATAAGATCACCATTTACAAGAAAATGTCGCAAGAGACATTTTTATGCGACACACAACTGTTTTTTTTTTTGCAATTGAAAATCTCTACTGGAAGGCAAATAAAGTAGCAACAACCAAGCAACAACAAAGCAACAACAAAGCAAACAAACCAATAGAACCAACAATCATGCTCGAACTTCCAAGTGACATCCCTAATCATATCCCATCAGGCAGTAAAATTTACAAAGATGATTGCATGTTTACTTTCGACACACCTGAAAACAATCCACTTGGTTTAGATATTGACCTCAAGACCTACCAAGCCTTTTCTCGTACTCCTACACACAATTATACTCAAGATAACTTCAATCGTACTGGTAACTCACTCTATTTAAACATTAACAAAGTTTTAAAACCTCAAGAAATTAGAGATAAATTGGTCTATGATGATGATGGTAGAACTAATAGTAAAGTACCTAAACTAGAAATTAAAAATATATCTGAAGATGATTATTATGATACTACAATTGCAATATATGATATTAAACAAGACAAGTTGTACTTACGTCAGGAATTATCTCCTCAATTTAATGAACTTATTGATGAAATTTTATCAGCTAATTCAAGTAATCGTGAAGATGAAATTAAAACTTGGGAACAAGAAATCTTACCTTGTCCTCATTCCCTTGATATTGAACAATTTGACAATTCCGAATTGGATTTGACAAAATGTACACAATGTGAACTTGGTGAAAACCTTTGGATCTGTCTTCATTGTGGTGTATTAGGTTGTGGAAGACAACAATACGGTTCTACATTATCTGGAAATGGCCATGCTTTAGATCATTTTAAAATTTCTCAACATCCAATAGCAATTAAATTAGGTTCCCTTTCAAGTGACTCTTGTGATGCATATTGTTATCAATGTAATGATGAAGTTAAAGTACCTAATTTATCTGAAAAATTGAGTAAATTTGGAATTAATTTGAATTTATTGACTAAAACTGAAAAAAGTTTGATTGAGTTAAATATTGATCAGAATTTAAATTGGGATTTTGGAATTGAAGGTGAAAATGGGAAATTACAACCTATTTATGGTCCAGGACTAACTGGATTCAAAAATTTAGGTAATTCATGTTATATTAATTCAGTATTACAATCATTGTTTGCATTACCCAATTATCAAACCTACTTCAAATTTCTAGAATTTCCAAAAAATGTTAATCCTGCTCAAGATTTAAAATCTCAATTGATAAAGATTTATGATGGATTATTAAGTGGAAGATATTCTAAACCTGGTTCAATTAAAGGTGATGATTATCAAATAGGTATTAAACCATCAGCATTTAAAACGTTGATTGGTGAGAATCATCAAGAATTTTCGACTCAAAAACAACAAGATGCGTTTGAATTCTTACTATACTTCTTAGATAAAGTTGATTCAGAATTTGGGCTATCTCTTAATCAGGAGTTTAAATTTTTATTGACTAATAAATTAATATGTATGAATTGTCTTCATGGAACAAACACTCAAGAACTTGTCGATAACATTTCCGTGCCTGTTGAAGAAGAAATTGAATTGGAAATTGATGGAATGAAAACATACAAGATAGTTAATTTACAAGATTGTTTTAGGAAATATTGTGAAGATGAAATAATACAAGGTTATCAATGTGATCAATGTAATGATAAAACTGTAGCTATTAAAGCATGTGGGTTTAATACATTTCCGAAATATTTAATTGTTAATGTACAACGAATTAAATTAGAAAATTGGATTCCTATTAAGATCGATATTCCAATAGAAATTCCCTATGAATTAAACCTACAAGATTTTCCGGCACCTGAATTTGAAACTGGTGAAACTAAAATTGAATCAAAGCCAAGTTTTAAACCTGATGAACAAGCATTAGAAACCTTATTAGCTATGGGATTTCCTGAACCAAGATGTATTAAGGCATTATATAACACAGGTAATAAATCTTCGGAAGATGCTATGAATTGGTTATTTGAACATATAGATGATCCTAGTATTGACACTCCTTTAGTTATTTCAGAAAATAAAGATCCGTCTGAAGAACAAATTGTTATGTTAACCTCAATGGGATTCTCTAGTCAATTATCTAAGAAAGCATTGTTATTAAATAATAATGATGTAAATGCTGCTGGTGATTGGTTATTAACTAATCCTAATGATGATGGAATAATCGATGATAGCAAGCCAAATCTCGAGCAAGAAAAGACTAATTTGATAAATAAGTTAAAGAATAACCCTGGATCAGGTAAATACAAATTACATTCAGTTATTTGTCACAAGGGTAATTCAGTACATACTGGGCATTACGTTAGTTTTATTAGAAAACAAATTGAAGAAGAAACAAAATGGGTTTTATTTAATGATGAAAAAGTTGTTGTTTGTGACGAAGATTTACAAGATATAAAGAATAATGCTTATATTTATATATTTCAACTGATTTAAATCAAATACAATTGTTGATATTAGGTACACGAGAAGATTATTTTGTGTAAACTGTAAACATGCGTAACCTGTAAACAAGTGTAACATGCAAACCTATTTAACGTGTAAGCCTATGTGACGAGCAAACCAATGTAACCTGTAAACTTCTTGACAAAAAAATAATTATGACTAAATGTTTCGATGGAGTTTTTTCAAACTTGACACTTTCACTTCTTATTCACCACTTTTTCCTTTAATCTATAACTCTAAGTATATATAATGTTCATTACTAACGAACACGTCGGAGATAGAACCCGTATGGAAGATTGGAGAAGTATGTACATCATTCTTTTTTTATACTTTGTGTGACACACGGCTTAGCAAGTTACTAACTAACTTTGTAAGTCCGGGGATACGATCCATTAACTCCACCAGATTTATTACAACATGAATACCCTTTGACTCCAGAATCTCAAAGAACTATTTTACAAGGAAGAAATGATGCTGTAAATATCTTGAATGGTAAAGATGATCGATTAATTATTGTTATTGGTCCTTGTTCAATTCATGACCCTGTTGCTGCATTAGATTATGCTAATCGATTATATAAACTTTCAGAAAAACATAAAGGAGAATTATTGATTGTTATGAGAGCATACCTTGAAAAACCAAGAACCACAGTAGGTTGGAAAGGGCTAATTAATGATCCTGAAATTGATGGTTCTTTTCAAATAAATAAAGGTTTAAGAATTGCTAGAAAATTATTTGTAGATTTAACAAGTAAATTACCAATTGCTGGTGAAATGTTGGATACAATTTCACCGCAATTTTTATCTGATTTATTTTCTGTTGGTGCAATTGGTGCTAGAACTACTGAATCTCAATTACATCGTGAATTAGCTTCAGGTTTATCCTTTCCTGTTGGATTTAAGAATGGTACTGATGGTACTTTAGGTGTTGCTATTGATGCATTAAGAGCTGCTTCTCATCCTCATCATTTTCTTTCTGTGACTAAACCTGGTGTTGTTGCTATTGTAGGTACCGATGGTAATGAAGATTGTTTTGTTATATTAAGAGGAGGTAAGAAAGGTACCAATTATGATGAAATTTCAGTTAATGAAACTCAAGAGCAATTAATTAAAAGTAAAGTTGTTAGTGAAGAAAAACCAGGTCCAAGAATAATGGTTGATTGTTCTCATGGTAATTCGAATAAAGATCATAGAAATCAACCAAAGGTAGCTGGTAATGTTGCTGAACAAATTTCCAAGGGGAATAAATCAATTTGTGGATTAATGATTGAATCAAATATTAATGAAGGTAGACAAGATGTACCACCTATTGAACAAGGTGGTAAAGCAGCATTAAAATATGGTTGTTCAATTACTGATGCTTGTATTGGTTGGGAATCAACTGAAGAAGTATTGGAAGTATTAGCCCAAGCTGTAAAGACAAGAAGAGATTTGTAGTATTGTTTTAACACTCTCAAATAAATATTTGTTTATATATTCTCTTTATACACTTACACTCGCACTTATTAATTGTTAGCACTCTTTTTGACAAAACTATTTTTCTTTTGATAGTTGTTGTTGATTTCTTTCTTGACACATCTTGTTGGTTAAAACAAAAACCTATTTGGTTGTTTTCTTTTCTTTTCACTAGTGTTCTATTTTTATCCCATACAAAAAATTAACTCCTTAAGTTATATTACCTTGTACTTGTACTTGCACTTATACTTGTATTTATAGTTGCACTTATACTTATACTTGTATTTATACTTGTACAGCATACAACATACAACATACAACATACAATACACAACATTCAAAACACTACATACAACATTCAACACACAACATTCAACATCCATCACACATCACACATAACACATCACACATCACATCACATCACATCACATCACATCACATTACATCACACAACTCTTATGAGATCATTTATAAAATCCCATAGAAAAACAGAATCAAATACTTCAGATTTAAATGACCATACAATTCTAGAATATCCCCAACCTTTACATATAACAACAACTCCAATACCGTCGCCAAAATTATCACAATTTACACCACCACCTTCAAATGTTTCAGGAACAAGTTTAAGTTCTCCTAAAAAACTCCTAACCCCTATAAAGAACCTATTTTCATCTCATCATCATTCAAAATCTTTAACTAATACTCCATCATTTACAAATGATAATCTACAAAATATAACTACCACATCTCCAAAACATCGATTTATTAAAAAATCTAAAAATAAACAACAAGAATTAGACCAACTTGAATTAGATAAACCAGAATTTAAACCTTCATTTAGAAAAGTTACTTCTTCTCCTTCCTTACATATATTTTATCCTTCAAATACAAGACCACCTCCAAGAATAGTTAGATCTCAAAATAGAGTACCTCGATATGATGGAATCTCAATAAATAGTCCCTATTTACCTAATAATGAATTAGGTCCTCCCATACTGTTTAATGAGGTAACTGCTAGTGATATATCAATAACTGAAAGTGAAAACTTTCAAACTAAAAAAGTGGAATTTGATGAGGAAGTGGAAACAGACATACCTACATTATCTGAAGATGATGATGATAATTCATCCCAATTTTCATTTGTTCAAGATATGAAAGGAGGAAGAAACACTCTGATCAAATATTACAAGAATAAAGCTACTCCTGCTGTTAATAAACTGAATACTTTCAATGAACATGATTTACAATATGAAGTTGATGAATTTTCCGATTATGATTTTGAAAATAATGGCATGGATGAAGAAGGTATTGAAGAAGATATACAATATAACAAATTATTCGCAGATGAAGAAGAAGTACTCAAACCAACTATAGATACTGTGGAATACTCGTACAGTAACAGTTCAGGATATTCAAGTGGTGGTGTTGCTCTTTTTGAACCTAAGATTGAAACTGAAACTCCTGTACATATCCCCGATTGTAATCCCCATCATGACAAAGACCAACGAATATTCAATGAATCATTCCATTTATCAATTCAAGGACCAATTGAATCTACTTCCAAACAACCATCACCTCAACAACAACAACCACAAGAAGAAGAAGAAGAAGATCTTTTAGAAAATTATCTCGATGATAATTATATTGCTTCAAGAACAACCCCAGAATTCACATCACCTAATTATGAATTATTTGATCTACATAGTCCCATGATTAATGGATTAACTATAGGTTATAGAATCCCTTCAAGTAAAATCACTGATGATGTGAATAAAAATCGATTATGTATTCATAGAAATCCAATTGCCTTGAATGAATCTGGGAATAATGAAACTATACGATATTGGCATAGTTTTCATGAATCTTTAGATGAAGGATTACATAAGGAAATTGATGAGAAAGTATCAAGTTTTCAAGAGTTTATAGAGAAGCGTAATGAACCTGTTAATGAGAAGGTACCTGTCGGTCTTGGGATTTCTACCAAGAATGATAAACAGATGAGGAATTCTATATTAGATATGATGGATATTTTATCTTCATTAGAACAGAAAAAACCAATTCAAAAAAGACTGTCAATTGTAGATATGATGAATACTTTGGCTAACTTGGAGACAACTGAACAAAGAAGAAACTCAATTTATGATATGATGAATACTCTAGCAAACCTAGATTTATTAAACAATTCTGAAAATGAAAAACCTAAACAAAAACAAGTAGAACCCTTTCATACACCAATTATAAAAGAATATTTATCCGATAAAGACACCCTGATGGATCAAGATCTCCTTGATGAAATAAATCAACTTCCTGAAGATTATGAATTTGATCAAGAAATAAATCGAAAACAATCACCTAATTTCTGTAGATCAAATTCATATCATAAAAAGCCAACAAAAACTTTGGTTTCTATGCAATATCAATCAAACAAAATTGAAACTTTGAATAAAACAGTGACTTTTTATAAGAATAATTATTCTGCTCCTTCATTGGATAGAAGTGAAAGTATAAGTCGTGATGGATCTACAAGATCTTATAATTCATGTACTTCTGTCAAGGAAGATAATGAAGAAGAAGAAGAAGTAGAAGTAGAAGAACAACATAGATTTAAATATTCTCAATTTTTTGATAATTCTAGTGAATCATTTTCACAAAATTTAAAAACTATTGAGGAGAGTCCTTTATTAAGATAACTTAAAATGAGCATTACAAAGTATTCACTCAGTTAGTATATATTATAAAACTAACTATTAAGTAACATATATTAGGTTAACTATTTAGGTAAAGTACTTGATTCAATACGTTGTTTCATAAACGTATTAAAATCATAACTATCAGTAGTTTTATAATCAAAATAATTTGATTCAATAAGAGGCATACTCTTTCTTTGTGATTGTGCCTTTATTGGAGGTTGAATTCGGTTAGATTTATAACTTGAACTTGAATTAATTGATCCATTTGATCGTTTTAAATTTAATTCTCGAATTATTCTCCCACTTGATGTATTTACTGATTTAATTTCAACTTTTCTTGCTTGTTTAATCTGGGATAATGAATCAACAGCCGAAACATATGACAGAGTTGAGGTTGTTGTATTTGATCTAAACATCCAATTTTGTCGATATTTAGAATAAATACTCAGTAATTCATCTTCAGTGTCGTCATATTCATCCAGTAGTTCTTTGTCTTCCTCCTTAGGTATCTCTTCTACTTCATCAACCAATACAACTTCAACCTCTTTCCCATTTAATTTCTCAGTCACAGATTTATAAGACAATATAGAATCTTTACGATTAATTAAACATAAATCATATTCATCTTCAGTTAAATCGATGACCACACTTTCAGTATCGCTATCTTTCTTCTTAGACTTTTTCTCACTCTTGCTTTTTCGTAAATCTGGTAATTTAGTCATAGGGAAATTATCCTCAGTTACAGTATCAGATTCTTTAAAATCAACAGCATAATTAACCTTTTCAGGAGGTGACGCAACTTTAATATCCATTAATTCACCAATTGCATCCTTGGCGGTATTCATTGATTGTGCTCGAACATGATTCACTTCCATTACAGGATTGACATCTGAAGGGTTGAAATCAATATTAAACATTGATCGATGTCTTGCATGTCTTATAGGAGATTTATTTTGAGACGTTGGTTGTAAATCAGGTAAAGTCTTTGATAATTCAGGTGCAGCATACAATTTCCCCATTGAGAATACCTCCAGATCAGAATCATCACCTAATTTATTAAATTGATTTTGTAAATGATTCAAAGCTTGTTTGCTAGGCACCCCTAGAAAATTTTCATCAACATCACTAACAGTAGTTTGAGTTTTTGTATCTGAGAATGTTGTTCCAGTATAAGAAGATTTTGAAGAATATTCATCCATGACATTTAAATCATCAAGATTTGGAATTTCAATTTGTCCATTTGAATAGAAACTATGTCTTGATTTGTGGGAGCTTGTAGAACTTACTTTGCGTTTTAATTCTTTATTATTCGTTATATTTTGTAAGCTATTAGGAAATTGATAATTCCTTTGGAACTGTTCATCAGGGGTTGTTTCTTTTGAAGAAGCATCACTATCCTTCTTATGAATTCGTAATGGCTCGATTTCTTCTTCTTCTTCTTCTTCTTCAGTAATATCAACCCAGGAACTATCAGATAATCTTCGTGGTTTCTGTTTGGCGTGATCAAGTAAAGGGAATGATTTTCGATAGGGTTTCTTAGGTGGTGTTGGTCGAGAAAGGGATATATCTATTGATTCTTGAATTGAGTCCCATGTTTGTGTTGAATCGAGAGAATCGTTTGAGCTAGTGGAGGATTCAGATATGTTTCTTCTTGTGAATTGTGGTTTTGGGAGAGTTAAATGTTCCATGGGTGGTTTTGAATTGACTTGAAGTTGTGGAATAACTAGTTGCTTGGATTTGGGGTGGTCTTGTTTCATTTCATGGTTTGGTGTGTGTTGAACTTGTTTTGATTGTTGAGGTTTAGATTTGAGTTGGTTTGATTGTGGTTCATGCTTAAGGGAAGGTTTCTTGGCGGCATTTGTATTTACTGAGTCTGGGCTTACCTTGGTGCTATTCAATTGACTATTAATGGGTACTCGAGTAACATTATTGGTAATAGGAACATATTTCACAGTGATTGGTGGAGATTTAGCTAAAATTCTTGCTTGATTTATAAAGTCTCCTACACTACTTAATTCACTAATTGAAGAAACAAGCGATTCATCACTAAAGCTTCTCTTGTCAATTTTTAAAACTGAAGAATCATTAACTTTGTTAGTTGACTGTGAAACAACTATTTGTTTTGGATGTGGTGTATCTCCAGGTAGTATAGGTAATATTTTATCTTCCATTGGTGGTGGTTTCCTAGTTAACTTCTTAATTAATTTCTTAGTAGGTACTTTAGGTCTAATATCTTCAACTGTTGGAGTAGGTGGTAAACTCTTTTCTCTTTTAATTGTATTTGTTCTTGATCCAATATTGGAAACTTCTTCAATTATACTTAATGTTTCATTAAACTGTTTTGTTCTAGGTAGAACATATTTAGGTTGAATATCTAAGAAATCTTCTACCTCTTCATCTGACAGAGAATCAACTTTTTCATATCCTTTTTGAGTAAACACCAATTTACTCTGTTTAACTCTAGGAGGAGATTCTTGAAATGAAGACTCACTCTTTGTAGGACTTATCAACGAGGAACAACTTGAATTATCTGTAGACGTAGTTAACCTAGGTGGTAGCTTTAATGTAAATGGGATAGGAATAATATATTTGCTATTTTCACTCAAAGCAGCAACATGTAGTTTCTTTGTCACTGGATTCTTAGAAATTCGCTTTAATTGTGCTGATGTTAAATTAGGGCATGCTAATATTGATCGTAAATCTTCTTCTTCAGACGCAATAGTTGAAGTAGATCGAGAATTGTATAAATGAGGAAGTATTA
Source organism: Spathaspora arborariae UFMG-19.1A (assembly GCA_000497715.1). Classification (NCBI taxonomy): domain Eukaryota; kingdom Fungi; phylum Ascomycota; class Pichiomycetes; order Serinales; family Debaryomycetaceae; genus Spathaspora; species Spathaspora arborariae. The sequence goes on from KI547136.1 coordinate 490,235, forward strand.
GTTTTCTATTCTTCACAGGTGAACTGGAATGAGCTCTTCTCTCAGGATAATTGTTTGGTGGTGGTGTTTTAGGTAGAGTTGGAATATCTTGATCGTCAATAGACACCCCTTGAGTTAAGGACATTATTCAAGTCACTAATGGTTAGCAAATTAAAAGACTTAGTTATGTTAATTCAAGATTTTACTATCTAAATATGATTCAAATAATAAAGGGCTGTACAGAAATCTCTTTGAGATCGATTATACTGGTTGTTTACGATATTTCCCAATTAGGAAATGGACATTTTGCAAATACAAAAAAGAAAAATCACTTTCAATTTTACGAGAACAATTGTTGATTTTGTATATGTAAAACGAGTAAAAAGGCGGAAAGTACGATGGGCTAAAAATAAGAGAAGTTGTTGAAGTAGGATATTACGAATGGTTACGAATGATTAATGACTGATTAATGTTTTGTAGAGGGGTGCTAACTGTGACATCAATCTAATATTCCGTCAAACATTCCGTCAAACATTCCGTCAAACCTTCCTTAGTTGTTTATAAAGTCTTGGCGATTATTCTCCTTGTTACATTGTTCTATCTTTCAAGGGTTTTCTCATACTGTAAGATCTTGTTTATACTTTTGTTGAACCCTGATGATAATTCTAGAATCACCTCTTTCACAGATTGTGGCTAACAATTGCATATTGATTACTTTGTATACAGGAACCATTGTTTATTGATTTTTTTTATTTTTCCTTCTCTCTACTTGACAACCAAGTTTCATTGTTTTGATTTTTCTTTGCAACAAAAACTTTAAATTTTAACCGCCAACAAGGAAATACTTGATAATTCCAACAAATAACTGTTAATTATAAATGAAAATTGTTTATTTGAATACAATGGCAATTGATACATTTCCAATTGAACCTCCTGTGGAAACTACAATTTCTGTTGGCAAAAATTTAACAATTAATTCAAAAAATGTACAAAATCTTGATGAAATTATGTCAGATAAATTATCTACGGTTAATCTTAATACTCTTAAACAACCATCAAAATCAAATTCAATTGGATTAACCATAGACTCAAAAGTTACTAATGTGGAAGATTTTAAAAGTAATTTACCTGAAATTAAAAAATCTATGGAATTGAAACCAGATTTTACAAAATGTGCTGGACTTAAATTCTTACTGTTACAACGAGAAAAGTTATCATGTAGAAAAGGTGGGAATTTTTCAATAATGTTAGCGGGATCAAGAGGTACTGGTAAAACTACTTTTCTTAATTCATTATTTGGTAGTGAATTATTACCACTTGAAAATGATACTATAGGAAATATTTCTATGAATAGGTTTGAATTAAAAGAAGAAAAATTTATCTTAAATTTACAAGTTATTGAAACAATTGATTTTGGAAATAATTTAAATAATGAAGATGCATGGAATCCAATTTGTAAATTTATTGATGATCAGTTTTTAAAGTATTTACAACAATCTCAACAACCATATAGAAAATTTTTAATTGATACTAGAATTCATGTTTGTTTATATTTTTTAAATCCAGGTAAATGTTGTTTATCTGATCTAGATATTGAAACTATGAAACGATTATCTACTAGGGTTAATTTAATTCCCGTTGTTTCTAAAAGTGATATTCTTACTCCTGGAGAGCTTGAAAATTATAAAACAATACTTAAGGAAGTTTTGTTTGAAAATGATATTAAATTATGTTCAAATTTCACTGATGTTCAATTAACTAAATTTATTGATAATATGATTCCATTTTCCATAGTTGGTTCAATAGATGAATATAAAAATGAAACTGGGAAATTAGTTAGGGGAAGAAAATATACTTGGGGATTAGTTGAGATTGAAAATCCTAAACATTGTGATTTTGCAATCCTTCGGAATTTATTATTAACTGAACATATGCTTGAATTTATTTTGTCAACAGAAATTTATTATGAAAATTTTAGAAGTACATACTTAACAAATAAAATTGAAAGTGTACTTAGCGAAACTACAACTCTTGGTCTAACTCAATTAAAAGGATTTGATCAATTAAAAGCATATACAAATGTGAAGACCTTAGAAAAAGTTACTACCATTGAAGTTGATGAAATGGCGTTCCTTGCATCTTGTAAACAAAAAGAACAAAAATTATTAGATAAATATGATGCTAAATATTCTAAAGTTGAAGAACAAATTAAACTGAAAAAAGAAGAATTAAGAAAAATACAACAAGAACTTAGATTAGATCTTCAACAGACTCATTTTAAAAAGAAAAAACTATTAGAATTTATTGAATTGAATAATGATTCTAGAAATAATCTTAGTGGGGATTCAAGTGTTTTGGCTCATAGTGATGCACCTTCAATTCAAAGTAGTGTAAACATAGAAGGAGAGATTAACTAGAGTATATATTTACTAATGTAATTTATTTTGCAACCTTATTTGTGGTCGTGTACTCTGACTAAATTAAATTAACCCTAAAAAGATTTTCTTGTCAATTTTTTTTTTGAAAAAAAAATACTCAACATTTAAATGTGAAATTTTTCCTGGTAGAAATACTTTACATTCTTTTTACTTCTTTTTACTTCTTTTTACTTCTTTTCTTTAGTGAATATCACTGAAATCAATAACAGCAGCATAAAAAGTATGTTTTTAATATTCAAGATTATACAGTACTCCAGAAATTAACAGGATGAATATTTTATATCAAAGTATGTTTTTCTGGCATCTCTAATGTTAGAGCTTTTCAGCTCAATGAATACAACCATTGACTCTTATCTGATAATTTATTCCTGGAAGACTGTTTAGTTTAGAGAAAAAAAGAAATGATTTACTAACAAATTGTTTAAAGGGTTAGCTTAGTGTATTAGGTAGTAATCTTGAAATAAACAAATATTTTGCTGTGAAATTATATTAATTTGTAGTGTACCTTGATGACGTTTTTTTGTAACCTCTGTATTTGCTTGAGTTGTTGATATACTTGAGTTGTTGATATACTTGAGTTGTTGATATACTTGAGTTGTTGATATACTTGAGTTGTTGATATACTTGAGTTCTTAATATACTTAAGCTCTTGATATACTTGTAAATCTTAACCTTGTCTTTGCTTTGTTTGAAGGTTCCTCTTTTAGGTGTTTGTTCAACTATCGCATTTTTTTTTCTTGATCGGCTTATTCAGATAATCTAGTGAATATTCCTTGACAACCTTGAAAACCTTAACAAAGCTTACTCATAAACCAGTTATGGCACGTAGTCTCAACTCAAAAGAGACACATGGTATAAATAAAGATTTAAGTAATTCTCTTAAACCTGTCCCAACACGCTCCACTCGTCAAGTTCGATTAATTTTGGATCATTCAGCATTTGTTCGAGGAATAGGAAATGTTAAACGATGGTTTAATCAAGAATACGTAAATGCCAACATCAGTCCCAACGAATCTATTCATTTAAATATCTTTATTCCTTCTTATACTTTACATGAATTTGAATTTGTTAAACGAGGAACTTCTATAAGTGCAACTAATGCTCGTGAAGCTATTCGCTTTATTGACAATTATTTTGAAAATGAAGAGCCTGAAAGGGAAGATGGTTTAGTGAAATATGATCTTTCATTGGAATCTTCAAGTGATAATATACCTTCTTGGAATACTTGTTTAAAGAATAAGATTCATTCACCTCAAATTAAAGAGTTTCCGAATTACAAGACCAAATTTGATTCAAATTTAATTGGACAAGTTTCTGAAAGAAGAGGTTCAAAGTCGGAAGAAGATTTTGAATCTAGTTTCGACACTTTCAGACTGGATACTCCTAATTCTGAACAATTTGCCCAAATGCCAGCAAGATTAAGATATTTAATTCGTGCATGTGTTTATAAACGTTTCTATGAAAAACATGAAATTAACAATGAAACAGAAAAATGGAAATTGGTTTGTGAAGATCCTATTGCCAAAATCTGGGCCAAATGTTTTGGAATTGATGTTGTTAATGTCAATGAAGCTGAATTATTAATTTTTAAGAGTTATGATGTTAATCTGTTTCGATTATTTAATCCACATAATAATTTCTCTGTGGAAGAAGAATTTGATCCTTCAAGTAACATTTTACAAAATACTATTGATACTACATTATATTCATACACTACTGTTAATGAACATCAACTGAAAACAAAATATACCAAAAAAGGCAAGGGAAAGAAAGGGAGAAAGATTCCTACTAACCTTGCTGTACAAAGTGTTAGACAAAATCCCGATGGAACTTTAGCTAAACGGGAGAAGTTTCAAGCGATCAATTATGCTCCTAGAGGTTCAGGTGATTTATGGGAACCTTAGCTAAATTGTTTTAAATCTCTTATCAAAGTAGCCACTTAATATTTACTCAATTTAAGGTATATCCAATGGCAATTGGAAAAACCAAGGAGAACTTGCTTTTACAATATTGTGTAACAAAACAAAAGTTCCAAGAATTGCTTCAATCAACTAACTACATTCAGCGTAATGTTACATATATTTTTCATGTAGTGGGTTTATTTCATTAGTGGATAGTTTATTAGTATTTAATTTAAACCATACTCTATACGACATCTTTGTATACAGTACACAAAACTTTGCCATTTCGCACGACCTTTTTTTTTTTTCCAGCAAAAAAAAAAGAGACCACTGTCAGGTTCAGGTAAAAACCAAACAAGTAAGTTTCCTTTTTGGATTTGTTACATTTCCGAATAAGTTATATTTGTATTAGTATCAAGATATGAATCAACAAGTGAACAAGGAAGAACTTCAGAGAATTGTTCAACGTTGGCAACAATTGCGAGAGCAGTTTGGTGATCAGGCGATAAATGTTCCTGAATTTGCCCGATTGAATAAGGTACTTAATATGTATAAGAATCTTCAACAACAACAAAGAATGCAACAACAACAACAACAACAGTTTGGTAATAATCAGCAACTACCTCAACAAGATAAACCTCAACAACAACCTCAACAACAACAACAACAACCAGCTCCACAACCACAACAGTTGCTGCATACTGGTACTCCAAATATGCAACAATTCCCTAATCAAAATTTGAGTAATTTTAATAATCAACAACAACAATATCCAAATCAAATTCAAGGACAATCACCTATGACTGGTGGAGTTATTGGACAATCAAATACAACAACACCTCTTGTTCAGAATGCCAATTTAATTTCCCAAGCAAGAAGTAATTTACCACCAGGAATGCAACCAAATCAATTTCAGAATCAAATGCTGCCTACTGGACAACCACAACAGTATCCTTCCACACAACCACAACCACAACAACAGCAGCAGCAACCACTAGACCAAGGTATGATTGTAAATCAACAAACTCCTATGGCAGGTGGCGGCACTACTGCCGAATCAGCATTTACCATGCAACAATTTCAATTGCTTAAATCACAATTTCAAGCTTTAAAATATTTACTTAAATCACCAGGATCAGGCAATCCACCTATTCCACAAAATTTAATTGCGTTTGTGACAAATGAAGCTTCAGCTTATCCAAATGGAGATTATTTACCTGCTGGAAATCCCAATAAAGTTGCACCTCCAAAGCAAAATATGATTAATAATGGATTAGTAGTGCCTCCAAATCAAATCCCTATTGGTGGTCAACAACAACCCGGTCTTATGGGAGGTCCTAGTATTACACCATCTCCTAATATGCCTGCTGGTACACCATCAATGGAGAAGAAAAAGGGTAAGCGAGGTCCAAAACCGAAGAATAATGGACAACCAAAAAGACTCACGAAGAAACAACTTCAAAAGTTAGAAGAAGAGAAACGACTTACTGCAGAGCGAGAATCTTTTGAATTACAAAATAGAATTGATCAACCGCAACAACAACAACAACAACAACAACAACAGCAGCAATCACTGCAACTACCACTGCAACAACAATCACCTGTGCCTCAACAAATTCAAAATCAACCTCAGAAAGAAATTAAAATGGAACTCACTCCTAAACCTCCACAACACGTTGGTGCTGATCCTAGCCCTCCAGTAAATATTAATAAATTATTACCTGATAGAAGCAAGAGTGATAAGATTGTTATTCCTGTGAATAAGCCAAATATTCAAGTTGATACATTTGAAGTTCCAGATTTAGCTGGAGATTATGTTAAAGATATTTCATTAAGTGCCTTTTATTCTCCTCAAAGTCGATTACAATTTCCTGGATTGTTACCTGATGGTATTAATTTAGAAGATATTGCTAATAATAAAGAAGTTTATATGATTTTAAAAATTGAACAAGAAAAAGATCGCTTACAAAAGGAGATTTCCCAAGAAACCAATGAAGATAAGAAGAAACAATTAGAAACAGAACTAGCCGAATTGGAATTATTACCCTATCAAATGGAATTAAGAGGTAAATTACTTATACAAACTTGGTTTAGTAAATCATTATTACCAAATTCCCATCCTAATTTCTTGGCGAGATTTAATACATTATCACTAGATCATGTTATAATCACCGAAGATTTATATCGTCATCAATTAGAAACATTAATGGCAGCACAAAATCAACAACATAAAAAGATAATAGATGAGATACTCCTATATAGTGAACGCAGCAACAATTTAATCATGAGAAGGAGGGATCGATTAAACCGACTTGCTAATAAAGTTGCAAGTTTCCATAATCAAACCGCAAAGGAAGAACAAAAACGTATTGAAAGAATGGCCAAGCAACGTTTACAAGCTTTGAAACTGAATGATGAAGAAGCATATTTGAAATTATTAGACCATACTAAAGATACGAGAATCACTCATCTTTTAAAACAAACCAATCAATTCTTGGATTCTTTAGCTCAGGCTGTGCAATCACAGCAAAAGGAAGCGGAAGAAAATCTTGTTAATACTGGACGTATAGCCAAGATTGAAGAAACTGTCCCTACAGGTCCTATAGATGATGAGAAACGAGAAAAGATTGAATATTATAGTGTTGCTCATCGTATCAAAGAAGAAATCACAAAGCAACCAAGTAATTTAGTTGGAGGTAAATTAAAAGAATATCAATTAAAGGGGCTACAATGGATGGTTTCACTTTTCAATAATCATTTAAATGGGATTTTAGCCGATGAAATGGGATTAGGTAAAACCATTCAAACAATTTCATTGATTACATATCTTGTTGAAGTTAAAAAGATAAATGGTCCATTTTTAGTTATTGTTCCCTTGTCTACAGTCACTAATTGGAATTTAGAATTTGAAAAATGGGCACCTTCAGTAAAGAAAATCACTTATAAAGGAACACCAAATCAACGTAAAGTGTTACAACAAGATATTCGTAGTGGTAATTTCCAAATCTTATTAACTACTTATGAATATATTATTAAGGACAAGACATTATTATCAAGAATAAGATGGGTTCATATGATCATTGATGAAGGACATCGCATGAAGAATGCAAGTTCTAAATTATCTGAAACATTAAGTCATAGTTATCATAGTGACTATCGATTGATTTTAACTGGTACTCCTTTACAAAACAATTTACCTGAATTATGGGCATTATTAAATTTTGTATTACCCAAGATTTTCAATTCTGTAAAATCTTTTGATGAATGGTTTAATACTCCATTTGCTAATACTGGTGGTCAAGATAAGATTGAATTAAGTGAAGAAGAAACGTTATTGATTATTCGAAGATTACATAAAGTGTTGCGTCCTTTCTTGTTGAGAAGATTGAAAAAAAGATGTTGAAAAAGATTTACCTAATAAAGTTGAAAAAGTTATCAAATGTAAAATGTCTTCTTTACAATCAAAATTATATCAACAAATGTTACGTCTTAATATCTTATATGCTAGTGATAGAACTGATGAAAATGTTGCAGTAACTATTAAAAATGCTAATAATCAAATCATGCAATTAAGAAAGATTTGTAATCATCCATTTGTTTATGAAGAAGTTGAAAATATGATTAATCCAACAGTAGAGACAAATGATCAAATATGGAGAGTTGCTGGTAAATTTGAATTATTAGATAAGATCTTACCTAAATTTAAGAAATCAGGACATAAAGTCTTGATTTTCTTTCAAATGACTCAAATTATGGATATTATGGAAGATTTCCTAAGATATAGACATATGAAATATATGAGATTGGATGGAGGTACTAAGGCAGATGATAGAACTGCATTATTAAAATTATTTAATGCTCCAGATTCTGATTATTTCTGTTTCTTGTTATCTACTAGAGCTGGTGGGTTAGGGTTGAATTTACAAACTGCAGATACTGTGATTATTTTTGATACTGATTGGAACCCACATCAAGATTTACAAGCACAAGATAGAGCTCATAGAATTGGACAAAAAAATGAAGTAAAGATTTTGCGATTAATTACGGAAGATTCTGTAGAAGAAATGATTTTGGAAAGGGCACATGCTAAATTAGAAATTGATGGGAAAGTTATTCAAGCAGGTAAATTCGATAATAAATCTACTGCTGAGGAACAAGAGGCTATGTTGAGAGCATTGATTGAAAAAGATGAAGAGAGAAGACAAAAGGGTAGTGATGAGGAAGAAGATGAATTGGATGATGATGAGATGAATGAAATTATCGCGAGAAACGAAGATGAATTAGTACTTTTCAAGAAAATTGATGAAGAACGTGTATTGGCCGGTAAATCTGCTTCTTACAAGGGAAGATTATTTAGTGAAGAGGAATTACCTGAGATTTACAAGAAAGATCCTGAAGAATTATTTAAACGATCAGAAGAAATTCAAGAAGAATATGGTCGTGGTGCAAGAGAAAGAAAGACAGCAACTTATGATGATCATTTAACTGAAGAACAATGGTTGAGACAAATTGATGGCGTTTTGTCCGATGACAGTGATACTGAAGTTGATGTAAAACCAAAACGTGCTCGAGGAAGACCAAGAGGACGTCCTAGATCAAAAGGACCAGATACTGCAAGTAAAGATGAATCCCCTGAAACTGAATCAGAAGCAACAAAACGTTATTTGGCTGAAGATTCAGATGAATTTGTGCCTATAAAACGACAAAAATCAAGTACACCAAAAATCAATGCTACTACAAGTATGAGAGCAGCAAGAGGTAGAGGTAGAGCACGAGGAAGTGGTAGTGGACGTGGTAAAAACTCATTATTAAATCGTTCAACACCAACAATTGATCCCTTGACACCAGATGAACGTGCCCGACTTCAAAATATACTTGAAAATATTTTGGGGCTAATTTTAAATTATAAAAATGAGCATGAACGTAGATTAAGTGATTTATTTATGGTTAAACCTTCAAGGAAATTATATCCTGATTATTATGTGTTGATTAAACATCCACTTGCTCTTGATGTAATTAAAAAGAGAATTTTTTCCAAGAGTTATACCCAAGCAAGAGAAATGTTGGAAGATGTTCATTTAATGTTTAGTAATGCTAGAATATATAATGAAGAAGGTTCAATTGTTTTCCAAGATGCAGCATTTTTGGAAAAATTAGCCATGAATAAATTTAAAGAGCTTAGTCCTGAATTAAGTGAAGAACAGCTTGAAAAGATATTAGATTTTACTGAATTTGACGATACATTTAATTTAAAACCTTTGGTTGTTCCATCAGCAATGAAACATCCTATTGATGCTAAATTAGAAAGACTTGACAATGGAGAAGCAATTGATAGTCCAATATTAGGAATATCAACTGCGTTAGAAACTGAAGAATCAACACCTGCCACTTTTGATTAAAACAGTTTGGTTTTTAGAAACAATATTTTATATTTTATATTTTATATCATTTATTTTATATTTATTTGTGATTGTGTTTGTGGGTGTGTGTAAACTTGTTCTTGTACTTGTTCTTGTACTTGTTCTTGTACTTGTACTTCCACTTCCACTTCCACTACTTTAAACATTATACAGAAACTATGTTTCCGAGTATTGAGGTAGCTCTTCATCGATATCTTTATTATTCACACAATCATGTAGTACTTTATTTAACAATTCAACAAAGGTAAATAATCCACCTTCTTGAAATCTAATTTCTCCTTTAAAATATTGATTCTTAGGAAATCCATCACTAGCAATACTTGGTTCAGAAGCACTATAAAATAAAAATTCCCAATAATTTGCTCCAAACCAAGGTGCTTGTAATTTATGGGATAATTGTAAAATAGGCGATAAATTTAAATCAATCATAAACAGATCCATATCACCTTGTGTTGACGTTATAAATATTAATCTCTTGTTTGTGAGATATACATATCCATCTTTAGCAGTAATCTTTAAACTAGATGTTGTTACATCCCTTGGTATAATTGTTAACGTTTGTCTTGAAGTTGAAGTATGATATTTCAATACTTCTAATCCATCACCACTAAGTTCAAATGGAATAGAATTACTTCCTAATTGCTGAGTATAATTTGGTTTTAAAACTACTGTATTTATCGACATTGGTGTGTAACACTATGGGATGTAACACTATAGGGTGTAACACTATAGGGTGTTGATACACACGACATTTTCAATTTTTGTTATTTCTAAAAAAATCTCGAAGTCCTCCCCCAACTCATCTTAAACCAGATCAAGTACATAACATGAGAGTACCACTTAGATCTTTCAATGAGGCATTTACGACCTTATTCAAAGATCTGAAAGGTCCTATACTTAAAATGAACCAACTTACAAACCCTCAAACTATTCAACAAGTTATTGATCATATGAATTTAAAAAAACTATATCCAAATAGTTCAAAATTAGATATTATAGATTGTAATCCTAGTCTTGGATTGTTTTCATCAATGTTAAATTTTGAACTAAAACCAAGAACTCATTTAATAATGGAAACTAAAAACAGCTATCAAAAACTTTGGAAGTCATATATTAAATATTTAACAAAACGCACAGGAAATAAAGAGAATTTTATATTATACGAGAAAGATCCTTATAGTTGGCAAAGTTGGACAGACTTAATTGAACACGATAAAATTATTCAACCAGTAGTAAAGCCAGATGATAAAGTTCATGATGAATTACTTGTATTTGCCAATTTAGCTCTGGAGAAAGATGAATATTTACTTGCTCAATGGATTGGATGTTGTGGTGATAGAAATTGGATCCAAAAATATGGGAAAGTAAGAATTATATGCTTGGGAGAGTCTAAAACTGTAAGGAAATTTTTGGCTCAACCAGGATTTATAAAGAGAAATAGAGCTTCATTGAAACGAGATTTATATACTACATCAAAAATTCATGCGATTATATCAAATCCAGAAATACTTCCTGGAACGACATATGATCCAAATTTACTTTTCCGAGATCAACCTGTTGCCGGATATGATGCTGCTTTAGCTAGATCACAAGAAATTGGAATATTTGAATTTTATCCTAGTGGAGTTACTAGTGATGCTATTGCCGAAATTGACTATCTTCTTTCACCATTATTTGGTGCTCGAAATGCCCCAATAAAGGAAGTTTTACCTAAAATTGTATTGGGTGGTGAATATATGCTACAATATTTACCTCCGGATTTATTAGAGAGAACTGTCAAGGATTTCACTACAGAAGATATATTGGCAGTTGCTCATGCTCATGAAAAATGGCCTTTTAAACCCGACTTTCAAGATACTATCTTTAACGACGAAATACTTGAAGAATAAACCTTTTGTAAATAGATTGTATATATATATATATTGTTCAACTTGCTTTTTTTCTGAACATTGATATAAATCGCGTTGCACCAGATGTATTAGGTGGTGGTTGTTGTACTGGTAATGGTGCAGTGTTACATCTTCGAGATATTTCAAAAATTTGTTTTTGTTTATCATTAATTTGGGAAGTTGTTTTGGGAAGTTGTACAACACTTGCTTGTGTAGATATGATCTTCTCAGTTGAAATTGGTGGGATCTCTTTTATTTCTGAATAAAATGAAGACAGTGGTGAAAAATTTCTTGCATGAATTGTAAGATTATGCATTATGGTCTTGTGAGAACTAATAAAAAGTCCAATATACACCATCAAAACAATTAATTGAAGAATTAATGTGGGTAGTACATGATTATCTAATTGTAGTCTATTTTGTAAATTTGCTCTAGCAACGATCATGACAATAACAAACCCAGTATGCAACAAATGGAAAATTAACAAAGGAATAGAATTTATATAATGTAACACTGGTCCTTTTTCAACACATAATAATAGACAATATAGTAAGAATGTAATTAATGAACAAAAAAATATTGAATAAACTGAAATCAAAGTTAAAAATACATTTAAAATAACCTTGTCCACTAAAGCTGTATTTGATTCATTCTCACCATATAAAGAGTCCAACATAGTTTTCAAAAACTCTTGTGATTGTTTAGATTTATTTTTGTATTTCCATACAGCATAATTCCCGTAATTAAACATTTCAATAACACTACTATCCACTAATGAAGGTCTTATCATGGTAAAGTTTTCTTGAATTATATACTCACTTAATCTCACTCTAACATCATTTGTACTCCATTGAATAACAGGTCGAGTTATAATTGTACTATGGTTTATATTCTCAAGATATTCATGTTCATTTCGAAGATAAATTCCATGTAGTATATTTTCCACAGTTTCAGGAATAATACCCTTGAAATTAGGATTGGCTAACAATTGAATAACATCAACTTCTTGTAATTGTATTGATATAATTTGTAATTGATAATTAAAATAATTGAAAAGTAATAACCAAATAAAGAAATTTCGTAATTTTGACAAAATGGGGTGATTCTTTTGGATTGGAGCTAATAACCATTGAATGCTTGAATTTGCCATATCTTTAGATATATGTGGTATTGTAATTATTGTGGTAATTGTTCTATTTGCACCCACAATAGGTTGCGAAATGAAAAAAAAAGTACAAAAGAAAAAAATGAATAATTACAAATTATATATATTTTATCTATGGAATGTTCAGTAAATTAGCAAATAAAGTAACCAATTTCTCACTATCGAATACACTTTCAGAAGGTAAACCAAAATAAGAAGCATTAGGAAGTGCCCCCATTAACGCCACAATCGATGGACCTACAAATGAATCAGGTTGCTTTTGTTGTTCTTGTTCTACTTGATTACTTGATGCTTGAATATTTTGTACAACTGAACTAACTTCTTCTGTAATTTTCTTGGAAACCTTTCTTCGTTTACTTCTGGGTTCTTCTTCTTCACTCTCATAATCTCCTCCTATTTCTGTTCTTTTAATAATATTCTGTTGGCCTAATTTATATCTATCAGTGAATAGATCAATGGGATCATCTCCTGGTAATAATTGTTCATATTTCTTAACAAAACTATTAATTACATCCATTTGTAAATAATCAGCAGCAAAGGAAATATATTTCTTGAATAATTTTCGAAGATATTCTTTCTTAATCCTTAATTCTTTTTCCTTCTGTGATTTAGTTATTGGATCAAGATTTTCAAGGGTTAATGATTCCGTAATTGAGGTAATCTCTTTAGAAATACTCGTGTCGGAAGTTTGTAATGTACTTCTCATAGCTTCTGGATCATTAATCATAATTAAATAATCTAAATAAGCTAATAAGAATTCTCCATTAGTAGCAAAGAATTTTTTACCTAAATCAAATATTTTTAATGCCGTTTTAGGATTACCAGTATAATGTTCTAAAAGGGCACTTTCTACAAAGATTTCATATCCTATAGATTCAAATTTTCTTGCGATTTTAAATACATTACGAGCTTCTTTTATATCTCGTGCTCGTTTACTAGCAATCATTAATTTAATATAGGCTAAAGTTATTGAATTTGATAATCTTGATTGAATTTCTTGTAATTTTACAAGACGACGTGAATCAGCTATAGAAATAGGGACGATTTTTTGTTCAGTAGAATCTCTATTAACCTCTTCATCTTTTCCATCTTCTGGTTTTTGATTTATTTTCTCATTAAGTTCAACAATTTGTGATTTGATCCGTGTGAATTCATTGGTTAATGCAGAAATTAAATTATTAAATGTTTCTCGAGCATTATCAAATGAATTATCTTTTTCGTATAATTCCGCCAATTGAAATGATAAAAGCATACTTTTTGGATTAAATGAAACCCCATCTTTTAAAAGAGTGACACATGTTCCAATATTAGCTTCTTCGTTATTGTAAAGTAGATATTTACTATATGTAAACCATAATTGAGGAACAAAAGGTAAGGCATAAGTGGCTTGTTTATAAACAAAACTAATTCTTTTCTCAAGTAAGCTTTCATCTTTAATTTCCAAGGTATTTTTCTTTTCCAATTCAATCCACTTTAACCATAATCCCAATTGGCATTCAATTAATTCATGTTCATCACCTGTGATTGAATATGGTGATATATTTCGTTTTAACTTCTTCTCTGTTAAATTATTCCATTCAGTATGCCAAGAACGTGCCAACATAAATTCACTTGATTTTTCAGAAATAAATTTTTGTGCTGTAGCGGGATTTAATTCATTTTCCCATTTTGTATATGAAGACCAAGCAGTTTCAATATTTTCTGTAGGAATAACTAAATATTTCTTGTATACTTTTCTAATTAAATCAGTTTTTTGTTGTTGTTCCCAGTTTGCATTTGGCTGCCAAGATTTTAAAAAGTTAATATAATCATTCCATAACCCATCACTATTAATATCAATACCCACTTTATTTACTGCAAATTCAAATGCTTGAATCAAAGTACCACGAGCTTGTTCTCCTCCTGTGATAAAATCAGTTGCGCTTCGAACGTAATCAACATATAATCGACAAAGTTCAACACTGTCAGTGATTGCAAAACATTGTTGAAATAACGTTTCCACTTTTTGTTTTTCACCTCGATTTAATTCATATTTGATATATTTACACCAATTTGAGCCCTAGAAAATATTAGTTAGTATAAACCGTTCGAAAAATCTTAAGTTATTCTATCGAACATGAAAAGTTCATCATATGCATTAATAAAGCAAAAAAGATCTATAAACGTAGAAATGAAAAAATAACCTAATGAAACCAATACCACCCCCCAAAAAAAAATCAACCCAACAAACAAAAACCAACTCAATATATAAATTATATACATAAAAACAAACTTTTCATACCCAATAAATAACAACAACTACTCTCTATTAACATACATCAAATTTAAAAATGTTTAAATATTTCGTATATACAGCTCGTACTTGTTCTTGGTTATCTTTAGCAATAACTTGTTCAATTAATTTATTCCATTTGACATAATTCAAAGGTTCAATTTCAAGATCTTCTTCCAATTGTCCAATTTTATCCAATGTTAAACGTTTTGATTTATTTATAAACATGTTTGAGGGCATAACAGGCGACCAGCGTATCAGCAATGTATTCAGGATTCTATTGATGACTAAGTTATGATGGATTGAATAGATTATGGAGTTTGGAACTGTATAATGTGTTAAACAAAGAGATGTTCAACAGTTTTTTTTTTTGCGTTGCCTCTTTTCTGACAGAAAATGGTGTTTGGAAAATGTCGTATATTTTTTTCACCGACATTTTTATTTTACTTCCAACAAGAAGTAATACAAGGAATACAATGTTACAGCTTCATGTATGGGGAGTAAATAGGGAGATTTCTTTGATATCTCCTGAATGCTTGGCATCTACTTGGTTATTAAGTTTGGTATTGCCTTGTAATACATTTGAAATTGTTACTTCTTGTAATACAAATATATCTGATATAAATAAATTACCCGTATTAATCACTGAAGATAAGAAACTAAACGGATATAAAGAAATTGTAAACTACATTGAAGAAAATCACCAATCAGCCAACTATTGGAACTCCACTAGTGATTCATCCAAACAATTAATTAACAAATGTTTACTAACCATTCTTGAATCAAAAATTGATATTATAAATCAATACAATTTATATTCCAATACGAAAAACTATGAAAAATACACTAGGAAACTATTTCAAAATTATTTCCCTTTTCCTATGATGTATAATCAACCTCTGAAATTTCATACTAATGCAATAGCGCAAGTTAAATTACTTGGATTAAATAAAAATAAAACTTCATTGTTTGATTTCACATTTCAAAATACTGAAGTTGCAGAGACTGAATATTTTAATAATGAATTGAGTGATGATGAAGAGGATGAAGAGGATAAAGTTGCATTGAGTTCATTGCATGAGAGACAATTGTTGTCTAAATCCAAGAATAACGCAGCATTACGAGAATCTAAAAATTCTTTAAGATGCTTAATTTTGTTGAATCATTATTTACAAGAATTTATCAAGATTTTTAAATTGTACAATGAAGATTCAGGAGAGTTTGGGCCCGTATTTTCTGAAAATATTTCTTCATCTGAACTCTTGTTGTATGCTTATATTCACAGTTTAACTAGTGAAGCTTTACCTGATAGATTCATCCTGAATTATTTAAATTTAAAACATGAAAAGTTGATATCTTTTGTTTATGAACAAATTAAAAGCTTAAAAACCACATTTGAAAAGAATCAAGTTCGATTTAGACCACCTCTAGGTATTGAAATTCCTAGTTTATTCAACGAAGTAAGGTATTTAATTGGATCAATTGAATACCGAGTTACCCGGATATCTCAACCACATACAGAAAAAAGTATAGTTGAAAATTTTTTTATTTGAACAAAATTACTTCTTCATTCTTTAACCTGTAAATAGAACAAACTGGTTTTATTCATATAAAATATACATCTATCATCTATAGATCAACCTGTAGTTAAAACATGTAGACCTTGGCAATCTCAGCATAGTTTCATTTATACTATATTTACCATGTATTAAATGATGGAATTTTCTTGCCATATACCAAGCTTAGTTTATCTTGATCAAGTATCTATATGTCTAGATTAATGGATATTAGAGTTTACTACTTAATCGAATGAAACTTACATATTCACAATGTAGTTTAAGTGTGTGTAGATACGTCGGCTGGATCCAAACGGTTAAAAAAAAATCCCGCGATGTGTGACATCACTCGTCGGAGAAATAAACCATCAAAACATCAAGAGGTTTTAAAATATATAATTACAGTTAAATCTCATCTCAAATTACTTTTTTCTTACCAAAATAGAGATGAAAGTGTTGTCATTGATTGCATTAACATGTTTAGGTACAGTTCAAGCAGGTATATTTCCTTCTATTGCTGAACAAACTCCTGAACCTATTCCAAGACTACAAAAAAGAATGAGAGATGTAATTGTTAATAAAGAATATGCTAAAAATCAAGCAGCTAAAGAAGCAGGTACATCATCAACTACAGAATTACCACCTAAATGGATTAGAACCATTGGTGATAAAGTAGAAATTGTTCATCCTACAGTGATTGCTGGTGTTACATTTAGTGCTAAACCTCCTTTATCTACTGATGGATTAGAAGAATGGGTTTCTTTAAAAGATGATGGATCTCCAAAAACTATTAGACCACAAATTAAAGGTGGCCGTACCAATAATGGTCATCCTACATATGGTACTTATTTCCAAACTGCCACTACAATATATCATGCTAAGGAAGATTTAAAAGCTCATAATATGGCTGACGATGAAATTTTTGAAGAAGTTAAATATCTTGAAGAAGATTTAAGTGATCATATGTTGAGTCCTTTAATTAGATGTACCCCTGATAGATATAAGAAAAAGGGTATTGCTGGAGATAAAACTACTGAACCTTTTTGTACTCCTAAGGATGATGTTAGATTACAAAAGGACAAGACTTATTTTGTTACT
The DNA here is from genome assembly GCA_000497715.1 of Spathaspora arborariae UFMG-19.1A. Classification (NCBI taxonomy): domain Eukaryota; kingdom Fungi; phylum Ascomycota; class Pichiomycetes; order Serinales; family Debaryomycetaceae; genus Spathaspora; species Spathaspora arborariae. Next base: position 507,953 of record KI547136.1, read on the forward strand.
TGGTATTCAAGATTCTTCCCTGATGATGTAACTAATGTTAAAATTCATTTGTCTCATATTAAAGAAAGTTTAAGACATAAAGGGTTGAAAAAAAGAGAAGAATCAGTTGAAGAAGAAGTAGTTGTTGTTGATAATGTCCCACTTAATAAAAGATCAGCAGTGATAGAAAATGGAGGTAAAGTGACTGATTTATCATTTTATACTTCAGAATGGATTTCAAATGAACAAGGATTTTTCCCATTATATATTGACGAAAGTTGGTTTGATAAAGAATATTGGAGAAAAGTATTACTTTCAATTCAACCAGATAATATTTCTGATGACGAGTTTGATCATATGAAAAATTCAATTGTTGTAGAGATTTGGAAAGGAGCAAAAGTTTCTAAGGGACATAATGAAGATTTAAAGAAATTAGAAGAAAAACATGCTCAAGCATATTTAGGTAATAATGTTGAAATTGAAGAAGGAATTGATTATGAAAAATATATTATTATGATGACTATGCCAACATGTGTTTTACTTGCAGCTTTAGGAATGTATCTTTTTGTTACTTTAAATAAAGTTGATTTAAGTAATTTGAAAAAAAGAAAATTTGCTAGAGAAAGAACAATTCATAGAAAAATTCCCTTTAAACATAAGAATAAAGATTATACTGCATTACCTCAATATAATACTGAACTTAGTGGAAGTATTAAACATGATTGAACGAGCGTGCGCGTGTGTGTGTGTGCGTGTATGTGCGCATATGTGACAAGCACAGCCGAATGTTGTCGTTGCAACTTCCTGTTTAATAGATATTGGACAATATATTAGTATAACCACAAAGGTTGTAAATAAATATTTGTTTGTTTTAACCAAGAAAAACCAGAAATCTGTAGTTTTTTTTTACCTAGAATCATAGAGCGAAAGTTTATTTCAAGTAGTTCAGCTAGTTGTAGTTACATAACCAGTATAAAACTTACAAATACACGTCGATAACTAAATAAACTTTTAATTAACAAACACTAAAAATTCTTACACTTACATTTAAAAAGGTGGTAGTTTCTCTTAAAAGCTTATCTCTCCTGACGTTGATTCCCCAGGTGTTTTTATCGGGTTTTGGTACCACAAAAAAAAAGAAAACCAAAAGCAAGTCAGTTGTTGTCAACTATCCTGTAATTTTGCATTACAAATATATTTAAGCAACTAAATCCAGTTTCACATATAAGTTTTTTAAAACAACACTTCTCAATAATGCTCGACCTAATAGCTAATCAAGGTTGGACCTTGACTTCATTATCTTCAATAATATGTATTCTGGGAACATTAGTTATATTTTCTGATGATATTTACTATTTGATTGCTCCAAAATCAATTACTAGAAAGTATCCTTTTAATTTAAATAAAAATTACAAATTTATGAATGGTTGTTTAGCATTTAGTTCCGGTTGTTTAATATTCACATCGTTATATCGTTTATTACCTGAAGCATTACTGTATCTTGAAGATTCTGCTTCTGAAGAAATTGTCGCTGCCAGTAGAAGTTTCCAATTTGATTTAATCGCTTCCTATGTTGCAGGAATTTTAATTTGTTTGGTATTTAATAGTATATTACATATGCTTACTAGTGAATCTGTTGTACATTGTAACCATGGAGGTGATGTAAGTGTAAATGGAAGAAATGACCATGATCATCATGACCATCATAATTATGACGAAGAAGAAGAAATTGAAGCTGACTCAACTGAGCATGTTGACTGTGGAAGCTCTTCTAGTCCAATTAATCAAGAAATGACGCAAATTTGTAAAATTAATGATATCAATCATAGAGTACATTCCTGTTCTCAACAAGTACAAACTCAAATTACTCAGATTGAAACAGAAGTAAACAATGAACGAGCACCTTTACTTAAACGAACTAGTGCAAAACAATTAATTATGAATTATATTTATCATTCTCATGAAGATGGAAGTAATGGTGAATGTAAAGGATATTCTTCTGCTGAATTATGTACATATAATAATTGTCTTGGAAGTCCTGATTGTACTAAATTACATTATTGTGAAATTCCAGAATTACCTTCATATCAAGACTTTGATGAAAGTTTTCTTTCCCAAGGTGACCCAGAAATTGAACAAGAACATAGAGGAAGGCCAATTAATTTACGGTCAACAAGTATGAATCGTCATCCAACTAGAGAAAGTCATCAACTGCATAATGTAGACCATCATCATCATATTGTATCACCCTTGTCTCGTTTGTTATTAATTGGTATTCAAACGGTATTGGCTATAACCTTACATAAATTACCAGAAGGTTTTATAACTTATATTACTTCAGAAACTGATCCTGAATTAGGGTTTGCTATATTTATAAGTTTATTGTTTCATAATTTTACAGAAGGGTTTTCTATGTGTTTGCCTTTGTACTATTCATTTTCTTCAGGAACACATACTAAACATGCAAAATTGAAAGCTGTTAGTATAAGTGCATTATTAGGAGGACTTTCACAACCAGTTGGTGCATTACTAGGATTTTTATTTTTAAAATTTAATCAGGATAGATTTGGAGGAGTAGATGGAATAGATGTCAAAGAATTAGACTATATTTTTGGAATTACCTTATCTATAACTAGTGGATTTTTAACTGTTATTGCATTGTCAATGTATGGTTCAGCAGTTTCATTTGGTGGATCTCTGAATTTTGTTATGTTATGGTGTCTTGTTGGAATTTGTCTAATTGGATTATCATCTGCATTTGCTTAGGTATTTATGTATGTATATATGTATTTATGTATGTACGTATGTATGTTTGTAGAGAAATACATTGGGAATTGCATCCATTCTGAAATGTACGCTTAGGGTAATTATTAGTCCATTTTATCCGAATTGGGAAAGGTTTCACTGACTAATCACAAAAAAAGAAATGACCCAGCCTAATCCTGTACACAGGCCCAGCAAAGAAATTTTGTTGACACCCTCCCACATACACATTAGACAGATGTAACACATATCAACATATTTTTTATAACAAACATCTCTCCACGAGTTAAACCTTTTGAATAACTTATACATAGAAAAACTTACACAAGTCTTTGTATACTAATCAAATACTAAATAAAAAAAATTCAGACGTTTTTCTTGTTTTCATAAAAGAAGAGTATTTTGCCCTCCCTCCCCCTTTTAGTTGAATTTATCTTTAATACATTGTATATGATATTAATACAGCTAAGAAATTCATCAAATAGATACTAAATATAAGTGATTTTTTTTAACACACGGTCAGATTTATACATAATTTTTAAATATGATGGCCCACGAACTTCCAATTCAACTACACCCAACTGAAAGTAAAAAGAATTTTACAAATACTCAACTTCAACATCATCCTAAACCGAAATCTAATAAAAAAAATAAATCAAATCTGGATGAAGAAACGAGAACTCTTCCAAATGGAGAAAAAGTTGATTTTGGTCCTAGCTCAAATAAATCGAAATCGAATAAACAATTGAAGAAAGATGTTGAACGAAAATTAGCTGCTTCTCTATCTTTACCAAATGGTGAGAAACCAGATTTTATGAATGAAAAAAAAGAACCAAGAAAGAAAAAAAGTGGTACTCCTGTGAGTGATGGTTCAAGATCAAAGAAAAAGAATGAAGTTCCTGAACAACTGTTACCAAATGGTGAGAAACCAAATTTTCAACCTGGAAAATCTAAGAAATCAAGTAGTAAAGAACAATCAAAGGAAAAACAAAATTTTCAACATCTGAAGAATAATTCAAAGAGTAGTATTACTCAAGAACAATCATTACCTAATGGAGAAAAACCAATTTTCTATAATGATAAAACATCAAAGAAGTCTTCCAAAAAGGATAAAAAACTTGAAGATACATATGCTGGTTCCTCATTCCATTCATCTCCATTAGCGTTAAATTTACCAAAACCTTCATTTAAGGCTTCTCCAAGACAAGATAAAGCCGATGATGAACTTTCAAGTTCATCAGATTCATCTTCAACATCACCAATTATTTCACAAGGTGTTACTGCAGGTCCAGGAATCCCACCTCCTCCTAATCCAGCACCTTTAACCAACCCAGTCACTGCTTATCCTCCAGGAAGTATTCCACCACCTCATATTTATCAACATCCAACTCCACAACCACAATATCCATATTATCCCCAATTTGTTCAACCGGGATTTTCTTATCAAGTTACACCCCAGGGTTATATTCAATATCAATACCCTCCATATAGTCAACATCATTCTCACCAATTACCACAACAACCTATTTATCCTCATTACCAAACCCCACCTCCACACATGGTTCCTTCAACTAACCAACAGTATCAACAGTTACAGTTACAGTTACAGTTACAGTCCCAGCCACAACCACAACCACAACAACCACCACAACCACAACAACAGCAGAAACCAGCTGAAGGACACAAGATTACATTCAATGAATTGTTAAGTTCATCAAAGAACTGAATGTGTTTTATACTATACAAACCTAAATGCGTGGGACATTTTACAAATTTGCAGGATTATATAAAGTGTCTTGAGAAAGTTCATTCCTTACTAATATTTAATGTTTTTTTTGTCCCAATCATAGTTTTACAGCATTGGTTTTTACTTTTACTTGTTTTTTTATACATACTAACTGGTGGTGTTTTTTGAGGGTTTGTATTATATGGTTATATATTTGCTACGGTTATCTGATAAATTTGAGTATATTTGGGATTTAAATTTGTCTTATATATTTTTTTATTGATCATAAATGATGTTACGATTTTGTTATTAATTTGTGAATATTTACTACTATACTTGAGATTTTGAGGGTTATTATATGACTGTCAATGTTTGATTGACTTTTTTTGTTTGCTTTGTTTTTTTTTATACAACTTTCAATTCTGGTGTTTACCTATATTTGGTTGTTTCTTATTTTTTTATTGCTTGTTTGATTTTTGTTGATTTTTCCTTTTATTATAACTGGATGATCTGGATGTATCAGATTGTCTTTACTAGGTGTTTTTTTTTAGATTGACTTGTTTGATCTTTATTTTTCACCTTTTTTTTTCTTTTTTGATAATTTGCAGCTGGTGTTGCACTCCTGCATTAATTGAATTGGGTTTTTCTTTTCTGTTCTCGAGAATGAAGATCGAATAGTTTATATTATTTGAATATGTAATATCAATAGAAGTCTTTAGAACTAAATGTGAGAATTGTATATTTACGTTTCTTTTTTTTTGCGACATTACCGATCTTTGGAAAACTACATACAGTGTTTCTCAAATTATTTCAAACTAACGCGACATTTTTTTTCATACCAAGGTTTGAAAATTCCGAGGGCGCTATTTTCATACCACGTGATTAACTTACCTCAATTACTAGGCATTCCGACTCAGTTGGTTAGAGGATTTGTGTAAATTTATTTTTCGTGTGGTTTAAAAAAAATGTCGCATTAGTTTGAATTAATTTGAGAAACACTGTATCACCAATAACTAGTTGTAAGGAGTGTGACAAGACAACCTTACGTATTTATTTTTCTCTGTGATCATATAATTGAGTCTTGGTTATCCTATAATTCATCTGTTTATGTTTCATGTAAAAATGTAATTGACCAATAAGAGAAAAACGTTTGTATTTTGCACATGGTTTAAAAGCATCGAGTGAACCAATTAACACACGCAGTAAATAAATCCACGCAAATTGTGTCTTACCATTATCTATTTAATCAGGGGCAATTGTAGTTGGGTTTAAGCCACTTTTAAAAGAAGTATGATTAATTGTGGTTACATTTAACTGATTTTACCTCATCTGTATTACCCGGATAACTACTGTAAAACTGATTCCCAACCCCTTGGTTTTTCCCGTCAGTGTCGCAATTGTGGAAAAAGAAAACAAGACAAAAAAAAATATCACTTAAAAACAACATCGCTTATCAATTTAAAGCATTCTCGCTAGTGTTTCCTTTGTTGTGGGTTAACTATGAAGAATAAGGAAATTAGAATCTGGTCCTTACTTGGACTAGACACTGTATTCTTCTTATTAGAAGCAATCATTGGTTATTCTGTTCATTCACTTGCCCTTATTGCTGATTCCTTTCATATGCTTAATGATATAATTTCACTTATAATTGCTTTATGGGCTGTCAAAGTAAAGAATACAAAACATGCTGATGGGAAATATACTTATGGTTGGCAAAGAGCAGAGATTTTAGGAGCATTAATTAATGCAGTTTTCCTTTTAGCGTTATGTTTTACAATTATTATGGATGCAATTCAAAGATTCTTTGAACCTGTTGTTGTATCAAATCCAAAATTAATCTTAGTAGTGGGTTTTGCTGGTTTATGTAGTAATGGTATTGGTTTGGTATTATTTCATGAACATGGTCATAGTCATGGACATTCTCATAGTCATACAGATGAAGAAGCAAGTGTTGGTGCTGTTACTACTCCTACTACTCCAGTTCCTGCTTCATTTGTTAGTGAAACCACTCCTTTAATTAGAAATGAACTTCCAACTAGTGGATCTCAAGTGTTTGATTATTTACCTGATACTGTGGTTGAAAGATATTCTTCTCCTCCTCCACATTCACATCAACATTCTCCATTAGCTGAAGTTACTCCTGAACAACATAAATCACATCAAAATGTTCATCTGTCTCCAACTTCAGAACCTTCACAAGAACCAAAACCTCGTAAACGGAAATCATTAAATATGGAAGGTGTATTTTTACATGTTTTAGGTGACGCATTAGGTAATATAGGTGTTATTATAACTGCTTTAATTATTTGGAAAACTGATTATTCATGGAGATTTTATGCTGATCCAGTTACATCACTTTTAATTACATTAATTATTTTTAATAGTGCCCTTCCATTATGTCGTAAATCTTCTAAGATTTTATTACAAGCAACACCACCATATATTAATTCAAATCTTATAGTTGAACAAATTATTAAATTACCCCTCGTTAAAAACGTGCATGATTTCCATGTTTGGAATCTTAATGAAGATATTTTAATTGCCTCATTACACCTTGAATTAGTTGAAAATTGTGCTACATCTACAACTCCAACGCATCATACTACACCCTTGCCACCCAATAATAATGCTATTTTCTCAATAACTCCAGGAGATACTACCCCAGTTCTGGCAATAGATTCCGAGGAAGATATCATGGCAGAGCCAATTGATAGGAAATTGTTTTTAACTGTTGTTGCTCAAGTAAGAGATGTATTACATAAGTTTGATATTCATTCTGTCACTATTCAACCGGAATTCCCCAAATTAAGAGAAATTATCCATCGTCGTCGTGAACTGATGGCTTCTTTAACCGGTCAAGATAGAAATGTGTTTGGAGGTACAAACAAGACAAATTGTTTAGTTGATGAGTATACAAATTGCGATTCTGAAAGTTGTGCTTAGTTTATGTGTTTTTAGTCTGTATTTTACTATATTGTATAGTTTAGGTAGATATATAAGAAAATGGAATTATAATTACGTTTTTAGATCACATTTTATTTCTTTCAAAGATTTAAACTAAAATTCCACGAAAATTCTCTTTTTTTTTGAAAAAAAAACAATATAAACCATAGAAAATAAATAAAATATCTCAGAACTTGCCCAGAGAAAAGATCTTGTGGTAATCAATAATATCAAAAAAAGTGAAAAGTAAGCACTCCAACCATTAATATTTAAGGCGGTCTTGTGCTTAAAGTATACAACATGCAAGTCCAAGAATAAAAACCAAAAAAAAAAAATTTCGCAGCCATTCAATAAATCAAATCAAACCAAAAACCAAAAAATAGAAAAACAAAAACAAAAAACCCAAAACATCTAAGCAAATATAATATAAGGAGACTTTTTAACTTCATACTTGTTTCCTTTCATGGTACGTCTCACTGATGGAGGGGTATATTTAATATCCTTTTCACCCTTTTTCAAAAATGAAAAACCAGAAATAGAACCCTTGGAATCACTTGAACCAACAGATTTACTATCCTCACTAGATTGTATAGAAGGAGTAAATGGTTTCCTTGGTGGAACCAAATTGGAACTGGAAGAAAATAATGAATTCTTTGAAGGTCGTCTATTACTTTGGGTTAAGGAATAATCTTGAGGATGTACCACTTTAGAAGTGATTGAACTTGTTCTTGAACTTGGATTTGTTCTTCTAGGAGGTAATGGCTTTGGTTGGGCCTTTCTAGAAAATATAGTGGAAAGTCTTCTTTTGATTGATGGTTTATCCTTGGGTATATTATATTGTTGAGCAACTTTAGCAAAGCATAAATCGTCATCAACTTCGTCGTCATCTTCTTCAGCAATAGCATCTTCAAACAGACATATACTTTCATTACCTTCAGGAATAACAGGATGAGAATTAAACATAAGTGATTCAACCACAGATTCAAGACTCTTGTTTAAATTTTGTGTATTCATTGTTGTTGTAGTAGTGCTAACATTTTCTGGTACATTAAATCCAAATTCATCAATTTCCTTACGCAAGACAAATGAAGTTTTCATAAACCCTAAAGAAACCTTATTTGGTTTAAGATCCGGTGTTAATGAAGGCGTAGAAGATGAATAACAAAGGTTATTTAAAGGATGTTGTGGTTGTGGTGTTGATTCAACAATTGGTTTATGGAATGAAGTATCATACCCAGTTGAAGAAACTGAAGATAATCCTGAGTCTGACCCATGTAGGCTAAGTGAAGAAGTTCTTGAACTTGAAACATCACTATTGGTGGATTTATGTTGTTTAACTTCAGATTCAACAATTGGTGGTAATCCTTTGGGAATATAACAATCAGGAGAAGCAGAGCGGATTCTAGCTGGTGATCTATCAGGAATTTGCAAAGGTGGTTTGAATGAGGATAATTCTTCTTTAACCGAAGCCGGTGAAGTTTGCTTGACAAGTTGATCCAATTTGGATGTTCTTTTTCTTGGATCAAATGGGGTAGTGGTAGCTTCCTTAACTGGCAGTTTTGGAGTGGTTGGTTTTTCTCCATCTCCATCTTCAGATTCTGATTCTGATTCAGATACAACAAATTCCTTCTTTTTCTCCTTTAATTGTTGCAACAACAGTGATCTAAATTGTGGTGGATCTGCCAATTCCTCTTTAGGAGTAACAAATTGATCTCTATGTTCTTTCATTTTATGAATTTCTTCATATTCATCAGATGAATCTCCTGATAATGATTCCTTATCACTTTCATTAGTAATTGGTAACTGGGATTTAACTGAAATAAATGAAGGAGATCTTAATGGAATTTTCTTAGGATCAAATGGTTCCACATCAGTAACCAGAGATTTGAGCTTGGCTGAAAGGGAAGCTGATATTGGCAGAATTCTTTCTGTTTTAGTAAAACTGTTGGATTTAGGTATGGACACAGTAATTGGTTCATCTTTAGATACACCGGGAGATCTTCTAAATCCACGATATTTGGAATTTGAGCTCAACAAGAATTTAATAGTGCTTATAGTTTCAGCATCTAATTTGTTATGTTCGGAATCTGAATCTTCTTCTATTGTTGGTGCTGATGGAGTACTTATTCTAGGTGGAGTCTTTGGTGGAGCTGATCTGGAACGTTTAGATTTTTTAGGTAAAGAGGGTAAACCTTTATTAAGGTTTAATGGTGCAATTTCACCACTAGAAACTGAACCTGAATCATTGATATCATTGGCTTCACTATCATCACTGTCATTTGCTTTATCATCCACAACTTCAGTTAATTTCAAAATATAATTAGCAACAAATACATAAACTCTAATCCAAGCCAATTCCATATCTTTATCAAAACCTTCATCTAAAATTTGTCTGAATGTATAAAGGAATGAATTTCCCATAGTATCCAAATATTTACAAGCCAATTGACAAAATTTATCATTTTCTTCAACAAATCGAACCATGAATTCATCAATCATGGAAAGATTTCTAAGATGAATTATAATATAACTAAATAAATCATTAAAACTTAATGTGTGTTCTTCAACTAAATCATTATCGTTATTGAATAATTTACTAAGTTTTGGGTTTTGAATAATTAAGTTGGAATATAACATAGTAAAAAATCTCTTCTTGGATGGCATATCAGCCCAAGAAGATTGAACTGTTTCAAGTTCAACCTGATTCAAATCCAAATCCATAATTATAGTTAAGCTTGGATTTAGGTAATCGTAAAAACTTTTTGCAAATTGGTTCTTTGAATCTGACTTTGGGTGAATCCTGTCATATATATATGAAAACACCCCCTGAATGTAAAGTTTTCCAACTTGAGAAATGTAACTTTTTAGAGTAATTACAACTAAATTAGGCAAATGCAGAAAGTTCAGAATTTTGCATAAAACTCAGTTTTAGGTAATTGACGAAAGATTTACATTGTTTATTCAGTTGTAAAGTAATTTTGCAATTAAATTTCCTAATTAGGAAAGGTCGTGAATTTAAACAGTGAAATTTCTTTTTTTCTAGTGTGGAATCTTTGTACTTGCTTAGATGTAATGGTGTAGAATGTTGCTTACCTTATTGGGAAATATATGCAATGCAAGATTACTTTCTTGAGATTTTCCCAATTTTCAGAATTACATTGTCCTGGATTACTATTTGTGGTAAAGCTTTTTAGGGTTTCCTTGTTAATAGCAACCTCTATATGTCAAGTATGTGGGGTAAAACCAGATAAGGTTTGAAAATATGTTTAGAACGTCGGTTTCATAACCGAATGAGCCGAAGATCTCTGGATTCAATTATTAAACTTTTGAAACCATTAGTTTCTTCTATATTGTTCTCCTTGTAAAAATTTGTATTGTAGAATTGTTTGAACAAGGTAATGATGCATACGCAAAAAAAAAAGAACTAAAACCCAAGGATAATCCAGTAGTCACTTGCAACGTATTTTAATTCCTATAGCAAAAGATTTCCTCATTTTCTATTTCTTGGATGTTATAGTTAAGCTATTGAAGTTAAAAGATAATCTCTTCACCTTTGTGTGTTTTTCCAAATCCGAGCTTTTCTTGTTGATAACTCCGAGCTTGGCAGTGAAACAAAAGTAAATTCCCATAAGGAAATAAAACATATTTTTTAAATATAGAAAAGTCATGAAAGGTACATTTAATTCTGTAAGATAAACTTTTTAACCAAATGCAACAAATCATTTTACTTGAATAGGATTATCCTAATTAGTTTATGTTGAAATATATCTTGGGGGTTACGCTACCAACCCGTTCACCAAGAACGCTCTTCTTTATATAGCAACTAGTTAGGAAGAAATCTATATCTACATCAATACAAGAGATACTTAATAGAGGTATTAATCATTTGATAACATTCCTAAATTAAAAATAATCAATCACACCAAATGGTGGCAATCCATGTGTGGCTTAACCTTAGTGTCTAGGATTTTTTTTTTAGTATCTTTTTTTCTTTCTTTGCTCTGTTCCATCTGATACACATTCAAATCTTATTATTAATCCCTTGTTATACCTGTATTTTTTTTATTATACATTATGAGTAACGAAATACATGGTACTTCAGTACCTTCAGAACATCACAAGCGACATTTCCACCCTACTGAATCCTCTTCAGCAACTAGTGAAAACTCAATAGTGGAAATACTATCGGATGACGAACCAGAGATTATCGACCTTGACAATGAACCAGAAGTTGTCCCTGAAGAAGGGGATAGCACTGTATCAAATGGTGAAATAGAGATTGTTGGTGTAAATACCGAGAATCCAACACCAATATCTCGACGAATTAATCCTAATAGAGAATTATTTGTTGAAGATGATGATGAAGAAACAAATGCTGATGATATTGAAATTACAAATGTACGACATATTGAAAATAATCATCATACTGTACATACTCCATTTGGTCATTTTCGAGTGTTTATGCCAGATATGAGACGAACTGTACAAGCACAACAACCATCTGGAACAGTAACTAGGAATTTATATAGATTAGCACGTCCAACACCACAACCACAACAACAACTTCTGTTTGCCCAATTAGCTAGAAATCAACAACGACAACGGCTGAATGTTCAAACGAGACGACAACTGCAACGACAACTACAACGACAACGACAACAACTGCAGCAACTTCAACAACAGGTACTGCAACACTTTATTCAATCTCCTCATTTCCGAGAAATGTTTGCATATCTCCCCTTTAGACAACAACAACCACATCTATATCAAGAAGATGATGAACTTGAAATGCAATATATTCAGAATGTGTTAAATGCATTTGGGGATCCTGATTTTGATTCAAATGGCGTGGAAGAATCGATATTACGCAGAATTGAACGTGATAATGAACGTGAATTAAATCAACGATTACAACGAGAAACAATGTATAATAACAAAACATTACAAGAAAAAAAACAATTGGCAGATAGTAATATAGAAACTAATCATACAACAATGATTAAATTAGATGTAAATCTTGTATGTGAATTATGTGGTATTGTATTAGGAGAAGGTATACCTGAGGATTTCTTAGGAGATTCTGGATATAATGACAACTTTGAAAAGTTTACAAAACAATATCAAGTTCAAGCTCCTTGGTTTTGTAGTTATCCCATGACTATAGTAGATAAAGAATTATCCAAACGAATATTCGTGGCTAAATGTGGTCATACATTTTGTGGAAGATGTGTCAAAAATATAGGTAATCGACCAAGACGAACAAAATTCACTAAACTGGGATTAACAATTTTAAATCCAAGTATATTTGCACCTTCAAAATGTCCCGAATCAATATGTATAAAAAAGTTTACTGGGAAAAGTTTTACTGAATTATATTTTTAAAAAAGTTATAGAATTTAACATAATATTTCTAATAAACTTTATAAAAAATACCTAAACTAAGACTTAATCTTCATTCTCTTTGTAGCGACTGTTATTTCTTCTGGTCCTATACTTGAATTTCTTGTTGAATGTGTCTCACTAGCATCTTCCAGTTGTTCAACTATTTCTTCTTCACCAATAACCCAACTTTCGGCTTTTGATAATTGATCATTAAATACCATAGTTAATTTTGAAATCATTTCAAGAGATTCTTTAGCAAATATTATTATTCGATCATTTGATTGTTGTGTAGTGCCTCCAGGTGTAGTTATCCCTGGTTGTTGTAAAGATGTTGGTAGACTTAATATTATGTCACGAATGGCAGTTTTCAATTCATAATTTTGAAGTTGAAGCGATGAAGCAGATGAACCATTACTAGGAACAGGAGTTAATGATTCAGTTGATAATGTTGAAGGACGGAAATTTGAAATTAAACGAATAATTTTCTTTACTGTAGTGACAATTTCAGTTTTCGTCTTTTGAGTCTTTGTAGCTAAATCTTCATCATTTTCAATTTGTTGAATCTTTTCTCGTTCTTCCTTAACAGCAATTTCTGTTTCGGTTACTTTTTCTTGAAGGTAATTAACTTTTGAATTAATTGTATCATTAGCTAATCTTAAAACATGTAAACAGAATTGTAATCTTTTCTTATTTTCAGAAACAGTCGATACGTTTTCATCATTAGTTAATCGTCTCTTCTTTTGTTTATTATCAAAGGTATTATCAATAGAAACTGTAGGAGTAATCTCAGTTGAAGAAGGAGTACTAGACATTTTAGTTTGATGTCTATTATTCAAATTAACTTCAATTTTATTAACCATAGGGATAGCTGCTTTTTCCACAATTCCAGCAGCATAATTAAAGCTAGGGTAATTTCTCTTTGAAGTTTCATAATATTTAACAGCCCCTTTAACAAAAGGATGTTGAGCAACCATAGATACTGTAGAGACAAGAGGATGTAATTGTTGTGGTGGTTTATTTTGAGGACCAACAAGTGGAGGAGAAGATGTTCGTTCTTCACAAACTATGGTATCTCCATCAGATGTAGGTGTAGCACTTCTTGTTAAACGAGTTAAAGCTTCAGCTGCTGAAACTAATGCTTCATGTTCACTATTGGAATCTGAAAGTGATTCTGGTGAAGACATTGGTTTGAATAAATTATTCTGGGATGATTTGTTGAATTTAGACGACTTCATTCAGGTGTGTAAGTTTTTTCTCAAACAAAACAACAAAACAAAATAAACTATGTAAGTCGATAATGTTAGTGGATATATGTAATAGTTTGTACCTTAAGTGGTAGATGATATACCTAATATGTGGTAAAACTTTGAAACTAGCTTTCCCTTTGTAAGAAAGAAAGAAGAAAGACAGAAGAAAAACAAAAAAAAACAACAATGAAATGGAGGAAGAGGAGGAGACAGACAAATAAAAGATAAATAAAAAGACAAAGATTCTTAGTTAAATAAATTTGTTAAAAATTGAATAACGAAAAAGATTCACCTGCTTATTGTATATAATTACAATAGCTTGGAGTTACGAGCTTTTGCTTGTGACATTTTGATTCATTCTGTCTTATGATTTTTTTTTTTTTGTTCTTCTTACATTAGTAGTAACATTCCAGTCAGACAAAACTAATATGCAGGAACAAATAGCAAAAAAAAAGAAATTCAAAATTTGGGGTCCTTAATGACTTGCATGTGAAGATGAATGAAAAGAAAAAAAAAAAAAACAAAAGGCCGAAAGGTTTAAGGTTTTACACCAACAATGCGCATGATATGGATGGCCACTTTCCCAACAGAATAATACTCCACATTACACTCCCCTCTGATAAAATAAACTGTCAATTCATATGTTATATAACTGAATTTTGTGTGTGTGTATGCATGTGTGTATGTGGAAGGTGATTTACAATTGATACCTCCGCCCTAATCGAATATTAGTGAAATCATATGCACTGGTTTTTCTCTATGGTCTCTTAATCTTGGATCTCTGTTCCATATTAAGGTTTAATTGGCTCAGGTTATGTGCCTTTTTTTTTCTGTACTTGCAAACTGGTCACATTTTTTGTCATTCTTAACCAATTAGCCAATTATATTGTTATTTGACAGTTCTTTCTTATCTAATACTAAGTTTTTGACATATGCGTCAGTAAACCTTGTATTTTACTTTTTTGTAATTACAATTAATTATTACAAACAGGTTTATTCTTTTCTAATATACATGTAACATCTATAAAACATACACTAATCCTTATTAGCATTTTGAACATATTCAGCTGCTTTTGATTTAACACGTGCAACCATTTTCTCATCACCTTTATCTTCTTCAAATTCAAGCCATTTTTTAAAGAAGAATTTAGCTTGTTTACGAGATAGTTTCTTTGTAATTACTCTTTCAAATAAATCTTCTACTTTTTCTTTTGAATGTTTAATCTCTTGATCAATATAAACATTCCATAAATCAATTCTTTTTGGGGCATCAGAAATTAACCCTTCAAATAATGATCTACCTTGTTCAGGATCACCTTTAACAAACTCTAATTGAGCAAATTTACGAACAACTTCAATATGATCTCGTTTAGGTAATACTTGTAATGCCTTGGCTAACACTTCATGAGTCTTATCTTGAAGTTCACGATCTAATAAATAGGAACCATATTGAACCCATGTAGCAATGTTTTTACCAAATTTCTTGATCATTATTTTATATAATTCATCTACTTGATCATATTTTTCTGACATGATATATATGGCCACTAATTTTTGATGCATTATAAATGAATCCATATATTGACATGCACGTTTAAATGTTGATTCTAAAGTTTCATCACTACCAAAAGTATTTTCCAAATTAAGTAAAGCAATCCAAATATTCATCTTTTCTTGTTCTTCGCGATAATTAATTGTAGTTAATGCTCGTTCACCAATTTCTCTAGCTTTATCAATTTCACTTAATTGTAATTGGAATGACATATAATTCATCCACATAATGGAAGAATTTGGATTACCAATTAATAACCGTTCGAAATCACCCACAGATTGAGGAGCTCTTGTATTTAAATCACCAGTCATGTCTTCTACAGTTTTAGATTTACGCTTCTTTTTCTTTTCTTGAGTGAAATCTTCATCTTCATCTGAGGATGATTCGTCTTCAGCTTGATCTAAGATAGAAGCAGTCCAATCGAAACCATTTGTCGATAATCCAACTTCATCAGTTGGTTGTACATTGTCATCGTCATCGGAAACTTCTTCTTCTTCTTCGTCATGACCACTTTCTTCCCCTTCGGCAACATCCATAACTTCATCTTCAGAGTCAGCAGCGTCTGAATCTTCCATTTCAACATCAGATTCTCCCTCTTCTTCGCTCATATCAGAAGCAGTAGTGAAATAAGATGCCTTCATACCTAAACTCAATTGTTTCTTTTCTGGATTAATTTTTAAAATCTTAACCTTGACTCTATCACCTTCACCAAACAATCCAGAAATATTATCAACTCTATTTTCCGAAATTTCCAGTTGATGACATAATCCGCTAATATTTACAGTACCATCTAATTTAACAAAAACACCAAAATCAGTAACACGTTTAACTGAACCTTCAAAAACATCCCCAACTTCTAAATCTTCAAATTTCTTTAAATAATTTAATTCTCCATTAACTTCACTATCCTTTAAGGTCATCATTACTCTACCTTCTTCTTTACATGCAGAAATCTTCCCCACAACCAATTGATTAGGCTTGAAAAACTTTTTCCAATCTTTTAAATATGAATCTGACAAATCACTAACTCTAACCAAGGCATGAACTGATCTTCCCAATGCAACATAGACACCATTATTAGCGACATTCTTGACGAACCCCTTAACAATATCCCCACGAGATAAATCTTCAATTGAATTAATAGTCTTGTCAACAACATCATCATTTCTTAAACTAACTGCTACTTTCTCAGTATCTTGATTGATATCAACTACAGTAGCAACAACATAATCATTTGGATGGAAAATTTGTTCTAATTTATCAGAATAATCATTCAAGGCATCAGTAATATATGCTGAAGCAATAATATTAGGACCAAGTTCAACCAATACATAAGCATCTTTAACTTTAATAATTCTAACAGGATATTTCTTACCAATTTTAACATCTTTGAATGTCTTGATTCCATGAGCGTCCTTACCCGACATTATCAATACATGATGGTCATTATCTATTTCATCCACTTTTAATCTAAGGGCACATCCAATAGGTAATTTATTATCAATGTCAGAAAACACTGAAATGTCATCAGTTAAATGCATGTATGAAATATGACCCTTGATTGAAGGAGTAATGGAAACCCAAACAAGACCACTATTGATATTATTAACATATCCAATATGTTCACTTTGAGGTTTGAAATCGGAAAGTTTCAAATCTACGAATGATTCAGATGATTTATCTGTGATTGATAATTCTAAAATTGTGGATTTCCCAAAAGTGGAATGACTTATAGGTAAGAATTTATGATTCTTAGCATCATGATATCCAATTATTTTCACATCGAGAAGATCACCCTTGTGGAATTGTGATAATGGTTGGTGCTTATCTTTGATTTCTGAATATGAATTGAAACATTGAGTAATGTCAACTCTTCCTTGTAAATTATCACCTAATTGAACATTTAATTGAGTACCCTTAACAGATTTAACCATAGCTTTGGTGAATACTCCTGGGATATAATCAGAAATGTATTTCTTGGAAGTATCAATAGGGTTAATGATTTCTTCCGAGTCTAAATCGTCTTTGGTGTTTAAAGATAATAAGAATCGTTTGTTTTCTTGATCAATACGAATAACACGACATGATATTGATTGATGTTTATAGAATTTCTTGGATAAATCTCCATCACCTGCATATTTAGCTAATACTAACCCAGTTAATTTACCAGTAAAGGAAACAAATAATCCAAAATTAGTTACGGATTTAATATATCCCTTAAGTAATTTTCCTTCAGAAACTTCTTCAAATGTAGTTGGGAATTGTTGTTGTTTAACAGCAACAATTAATGATTTCTTACCTGTGGCAATAACAGTACGTGCACGTAAATCTTTATCCAAGATCAATACTTCCAATTTACTACCAATTTCTAATTTCTTCATACTGGCACGATTTTGTTCATAATTTCCATCAGTTAATTGACCATCATAAATAACCCCACGTAAATTATTTTCAACCAATTCAATCAAGATTGAATCCTTAGCCTTTTCAACAACAATAGCATTGACAATAGATTTACCAGGAATTAATTCAGTAATGGATACTTTTTGAGATTGGGAGAGATCTGTAGCTTGTTTTAAAGTGACTAATAATCTTTCAGTTTCTTGATTAATATCCAAGATTTTTGTTTGAACAATTTGGCCTAATTTAAGATGATCTTGTGCTTTTTCAACAAATGTTTCTGAGATTTCATTTTTAGGTAAAAATGCTCGTAATTTACCAAAGAAAGATACAATAGCACCATTATGAACAAATTTATCAACAATTGCATTAGTTTTAAATCCAATTTTAGCTTGAGAGAATTCAGATAAGATTTCATCATCTTCAAGATTGACTAATGCCTTTCTTAATGTAATCAATACAGTTTTACCCCTATGGCCAATAACTCTTCCCTTAATTTTAGTACCAACCCGGAATTTTCTTTCAGGATAAACAAGCTTAATATCTGACATTTGATTACTTGGTACCAATCCTTCAAATTTATCAAAGAATTTAACTTGAATTCCTCCTGATTCAGGTAAAACTTTTACAATTTCACATGCGGAAATAAAAGTACCTAATGGAATATCACTAGCATTTAAATATTCTGAATTAATGATACTTGATTCAAAAGTCATGATTAATAAATCATCCACAGAATTATATCCAATTACTCTTGATTTATGTTTAGATCCTATAGTATAATCTCCATCTAAAGATTTATCCTTATCAATTTTAGAATTATGAATTTGTCCAAAGAAATTCACTAATTTAACATACATATAATTATCATCTTTGCCAACAATTTCTACTTCATCTAATTTATGACCAATTGGGAATGCTTCTAATGCATCGTGTTCTTCTGGTTTCAATTGTAATACATGATGAACTAAAGATAATATAAGTTTTTTAACTCCCAGTTTCAAAAGAACTGCCAATACTCTAGTCTTGATTTTACTTCCTATGGAATATTTATGTTTCAAATTATCAAAATTAAATTCTCGTAAATGTGGTAAAGTTATTGAACCATCGACTAAACCAAATACCTTAACAATTAATCCATTACTATTAATTTGACTAATTAAAGCTTCAACAATCATACCTGGTTGAATAGCATCAACTGAAGAAATTGCAGTAATAGCAATAGGTTTCTTAGTAGTGACTGTAGCTGGTTTTAAAGTTATGGTTCTTCCCTTTGGTTGAGATACAATTGTAGTTAAAATTACTAAACCTGGTTTTATAGATTCAAGATCAATCTTACCATTAGTTAATTCTTTATTTGATATGAATCCGGAAATTTTTGCCTTACCTGTATCAACAATTATACCATGATCTTCTACAGAAACAACTGAACATTGTAATAAATTACCAGTGATTAAATCTTCCAGTTCTATTAATTCGTTGACTTGTTCAGGTTCAATTGTGAATTCAATTCTCTTTCTCTTTTCGTCTTTTTGATTAACTACTTTTGCCTTTAACCAAGAACCAACTTTGAAAAATGTCGATAAATCAGGGAACTCCTTTACTTCTTCTTGTTCTTCTTCAGAATCACTATCTTCTTCTTGTTGATGTTCCAATTCTTCAATTGTTTTGGTAATTAAAGAACTTATAGAAGTTATAGGAATATATCCAACTAAATTATCCCCGAGACTTAAAGTAATATCAACTTTATCAATCTTAGTAATTTGACCAAGAACTAAAGTACCAGGAATTAAATTTTTAAAATTGAAAAACTCCACAATATCAACTTTACCTTCTTCTTCATCCTTATCAGTCTTGGTAGCCTTCTTCTTATTCTTCTTTTGTCTTTTTGGATGTGGTTCAGAACTACTACTAGATGTTCTTTTATTAGCTTGTTCAAAAAGAACATCTTTAGTTGCTTCATTAGAAATTTCCTTGACTTCTAAAGGAGTTAATGCAGTAGCACCACCTCTTGGAAATGCAAATTCACTACTACTTAGTATAGATTTAGAAGTAGTAGACTCACCCATGGTTGTTTTACAAACTAAACTAGTTTTTGGTTGTAAAAAAAACCAGGAAAACTTTTTTGTAAAGTTAAGAATATCGATGAAGGGCATCGTAAGAAAAAAAAAAAAAGGACGACTGAGCCGCACGGAACTATCATGTGACTGGAACTTATACCAAAATTGCAACCAAAGAGGAACAACTAACTTTCAACTAGTTGAAAAAGGGATATAAACGAAGCAATTTATTGATGTCGGATATTACTAATAAAAGGGTTCACTATACAGGTTTATCGAAAGTTTTTTACGATGTATGGTTTAGTATATTGTGCAGCAACTTGCAGTTGCAAAAAAAAATGAAAAATGAAAAAGACTAATTTGTAACTCAAATAGTGTTCCAGGTACCACATAGACCACTATATCTCTTACAATTCTACACAATACAGGGCATATATTTCTTATACAACAAAATCTATAACCAAACAATTTTTTTTATAAAAATAAAAAAAAAATATACTAACTTATACATGAAATAACCTTAGTAACCTAAAATATTCTTCTATCATTAACAGTTCCCGTTTGTTTACGTTGATACATAACTTTATCAGCTTCTTGTAATCCATATTTCTTAATTAACTTTGAATAAAATAATCCACAAGCATTACATAAAGTTCTACTACCTTCAGGTCCTCTTCTCCATTCGGGAGTTTCTTGCGAGCAACAATGTTGACATGTTATTTCTGGTTTTAAACTTAATTCAGGATTGAGACCACCCATCCCAGCCAGTTGATGACCATATGGTGATGAAGAAGAAGTTTGTACATTAATTTCAAGAGATATTTCTCCTTCTGAACTTGATTTAACCTTCCTTTTATGGTTTTTCTTATCGATACGTTTATTTGTTGTTGTTGCTGTTGTAGTAGTTGTAGCGGAGGCGGCGTTGGCAGCGGTAGCAGCGTCTCTTCGCTTTACTCTTGTTTTCTCATTCAAGATCTTTATATTTTCAAGAATTTCAATAACTCGTTTACAATTAGTTATTGCGTCATCCAAATCTTGAAAATCTTGGAAAATCTTATAAATAGTAGTTAAATCTCCATTGTTATAATTAACTTTTAAATCATGATATTTCTTTTCAAATTCAATCAAAAATTCAGTTAAACTTGGTATAAATTGATACTCATGATTTATAACTCCTGATTCAAGAATATCTTGTACTGGTGGAGTTTGTCCTGCGCCGTAAGAAAAACTTAATGATCTACCACGATTCATAGCAGTAGGTGATGCTCTAGCTGATTTAACATTCGTACCGAGGTTAATCCCAGGGGGGAAATATTGACTATTATCATGATGATGATGATAATATTCTCCTGTACTTAATGTATAATTACTATAGTTTGTTGGTGTAAGTTTACCATAAGGTGAATATAAATGTACTCTTTGATTATTACCTTCACTAGGGTGTACATTGGTTGTTGGTGAAACTAAATCTGGTTCTTGAAACCCTTGAACTAATTGTTGAAATGAGGGTAACTTTGTAGTTACTCCCAGTTCTTTATTATATCCGTTCATACTTTGATTAAAATATTTACTTTGAAAAAAGTCTTCCTTTTTTTGAGATTTTGAACTATAGATCCTTTAAATAATCATGAAATTATGTTTAATATGATATGCCAGATATATAAATATTTGCATATTATACAATCTTGACTTTTTTTTTCTAAAATCTGGAAAAATGTATTTGTCTTTGGGCTTTATTAACTGCCTTATTAAGTTATGCCCGTTAGCAATCTAATCATTGGGAAAAAGAAACAAAAAAATATATTCTAGGAAACTATTATTATTATCCTGTTTACATTGAATTTCACCCTTTAAACACATGATAGGAATGATGCTTAATTTACTTGAACTTGCATATTTTCACCATGGAATAGTTCTATCTCACATGCTTGGAAATTTCGTAAATCTCTTGGATATGTTAATTTTTGTTTATTTTCGTTTCTTTTTCGTCTTCTTAGAAGAACTAGATGCAGATTGTTGAATCATAATTGTTCCATTTTTCACTTCTTCCGATTCATGTTTAAATTTCTCTTGATTATCTAAAAAAAACATTAAATCTTTAACTTGATGGGACAATTCTTGATTCTCTTGTGTCAAATTCGTGATTTTATTCTTGTAATTTTCCGAATCTTTAATATAAAATTCAATTTTTTTCAGTAATCCATCATTTAAAGAATTAGCGATATTTAATTCTCGTATAACGCGATTTAATTTTTCATCCTTATGTTGAATTTTTTCTTTTAAAGAAGGAATTAAATTTGTCGTTAAATCGGATAATTTTGAAGTTAAATCTTCAACTTGAAATTGTAATTGAGTTACTTTATCCGTGGCTGACCCCCGGCGACGATCTAATAAAGATTCATAATATTCTCGTTGACTTGCCAATTGACTAATTAATAATTGAGAATATTCAAATCCAACTTCATCTACTTTGTCTATAGTATGTTCTTCTTTTGATTTATTCTCGGGTAATTCAACTAATTTCCCATCGGATTCATTAGTCACTAATCTATGAACATAATTATCTCCAGCATAATCCCAAACTCGAGATGTAGCAATCTCCATAGAAAAGCAATGTCCTGTATGTATAAAATGTTGTAAGGAATGTTGCTGGGGGGAATATCTACTACATCCAACATTGCCACAAACAAGACAAATCCAAAGATTACTAGTCTCGTTACATTCCATACAAATCATATCTTCTTCTTCATTTTCATGTATCACACTGCTTGTTGATGTAGATGATGTAGGAGCAATATTAGAAGATCTCCTTCTTGGAAATGATCGAACGTGAGAATATCTACAAATAGGACAAGTATCATCTTTCCATTTAGATAAACATTGACAATGAAATGTATGTTGACAAGGTATTGTAAGTAAACCAGTTACTGTAGCATCCATTCTTTCTAAACATACAGGACAAGTCGGTAATTCAACAAGTGACGAAGTAGACGAAGAAGAAGTAGCAACAACATTGGCGTGCAGTTGCGCGTGTGTATGTGCCAACCCGGAAGTTAAACTTGAACTAGAAGACTCAGAACTAGCTCCAGGTTTCCCTATGCCCTTTGATGTAAAAGGATCTTGAAGAAGAAATGGAATTAATGATTCCGTAGCATTTTTTGTATCACTATTATTACTGGTATAGTTAATTTCCACGGCAGTTACATAAACAACATGACAAGTTTCCGGTTCCATTGAATTAAAAGCCTTTCCATTAAAATTAAATTGAAATTCTGCACAAGTAGTAATACTTCTAAATTTAATTAATACCAAAAATCTATTTGGTTTATCACTTTTTAATATTCGTATATGAGAAATATCTTGTAAATAACTGTCACCAATATAACCCAATAAATCAGTAGCTGTGAAATATGTCGGTACTGCCAATATAGAAACCATAGTATCATCACCAGGAATAGTAAGATGTTCTTGTTCTTCTTCGAATTCTCGATATAATCGAATAATTCCTTGATTTATCGGTTTAGCTTTGATTGGTTCAATTGAATTAATATTCATAGAATCAGTTTGTTTGATATCAATTTCAGTAATATGTAAATTTGTAAATCTATAATCGTGTGTATCAGATATGGCCAAGTCAATAACAATTTGATAACAATCTGTACCTATCATTATACATAGTATAACATTTGAATAACAAGAATTTTGTAACAGTTTTCCTTTTTTTTTTTGGTTGTTGTTGTTTTTGCCTGTAAGATAATTAAGGGGGGTAGGGTTAAAGACAAGAAATATATCAGTGTTTCTTTTCTTAATCCTGGTTTGATATGGAAATTCTTGTGGTAATTAATAGTCTATCAATGAAGATTTAGACTAGTTGGTCACTCCATTGAAAGACAAATACCTAGTTTTCGACGTTGTGGCAATCTTGAAGCTAAGTTTTTATCAATTTTTAAGTTAATTTGCCAGAGAAAAAGCTTCTATACATAGATTTTTAGAAGTAGTTATTACAAGAGGTTTGTTTTGATGACGTGAGTAGGGTGGGAAACATGACCCCGTATATACTAGACAGCTTCTTATAGCTCGTTTACTAGGAATTGAATTTTTCCGATATCCCAGAGAAATATCAACGTGAAACAATTTTCTCGACGATCTTACAAGTTGTCTCCAAACAATAATGAGCAAATAATTCAAGATAAAGCAACTACAAGCAAATTGTAGCATATTTTGATTAGATTATTTGGTATATTTTTTTTCTTCTTGTAATTGTATAACTTATAGGATTATTCCTGGTACAATGTATTTACTCTATAAATAATATTTACCCTTGTTAAATTCAACCAAACTGGAAAGAATCTCCCCTTTGTTACCAATAATTCCATGTTCTTCTCCATTAAGCACTTTTAGAGCATTGACATCAGGTATCCAAATAACATGAGCATTAGCAGCAATCCCAGAAACTACACCAGGAATTCCATCTTCAAAAATCAAACATTCTTCGGGTTTAATCTCGTCTAAACCTTGCATTTTTCTACTTTTATTAATACTCTCTAAACAAGTGAACCAAATATCAGGATGAGGTTTTCCCTTACCCTTGGGGATTCTTTCATCATCACCCGTCACAATATGGTCTTGGAAATATTTGAATTCCGATTTTAAATGATCGGTTTTTCTATGATAGTTGATGGTGTTGGAAGATGTACCTAATGCAATAGGAATATCTTGCTCGTAAAGATATTTAATTAAATCCAAGGCTCCAGGTAAGAATCTAGATTTATGCCATAATTTACTTTGAATTTCCATAGAAATTTTCATAAATTCTTCAGAAGTTAACGGTAAATCATATTCTTTAATCATTATCGAAATAGATTCAAACAGAGGACGACCTTGAAGTTTAATTTTTACATCCCATGTAAGCGGACCTTTGTTATAAAGGGATAATAATTCATTTGTTGCTTCTGTATAAATATCTTCGGTATTAAGAAGCGTTCCATCCATGTCTAATATGTTAGTAATACACCGTTTATTTAGGTGAAAAACAAAGAGAAAAAAAAGACTTTACTTACCAAAGAGACAGGCTCTTATTTTTATATGACTGAGATCGGTTAGTATATGTTATATTGAGATTTATTCAAACTGTACATACTGTTTTTGAGTCATAGCTGATCTGGGAATGATGTTTGGTATTCAACAAAAAGAAATAAAAATGTCGCGAAAAACTACCTGTCAAAAGCAAAACTGGTTAAAACACAACTGGTTAAATACAATTTATACTTTATTAACTATAAAGGAGCATTTTTAAACAAATAAGAAATACTTTCACCATTATGTAATCTTCTAATAGCTTCAGCAATAACTGCAGAAATATCAATTGTATCTAATTTTGGACATAATTCTAATTTTTCTTCAAATGGAACAGTATTTGTACATACAACTTTAGTTAATTTAGAGTTATTAATATTTTTTATAGCATTTCCTGATAAAATCCCATGTGTTACAATAGCAATAACTTCTTTAGCATTATTATCCAATAAAACTTCTGCAGCTTTAGCTAAAGTTCCACAAGTATCTGCCATATCATCAACAATAATACAAATCTTTTCACTAACATCTCCAACTAATACCATTCTTGAAACTTCATTTGCTCTTGCTCTTTCCTTATGAATTAAAGCAAAATTTAAATCCAATCTATCAGCTAATCCAGCTGCACGTTTAGCACCACCAGCGTCAGGAGAAATAATAATAGCTTTACTATAATCAATTTTTTCTTTAATATATCTAACCACACTTGGTTCAGCGTATAAATTATCTACTGGAACATCAAAAAATCCTTGAATTTGGGAAGCGTGTAAATCCATAGTAATTACATGATGACAACCAGCAGTAGTTAACATATCTGCCATTAATTTTGCTGTGATTGGTGCTCGAGATTTATCCTTTCTATCTTGTCTAGCATAAGGGAAATTTGGTAAAATTACAGTAATTCTTCTAGCACTAGCAGTTCTACAAGCATTAATCATAATTAATAATTCTAATACTCGATCATTGACAATTCCTGATCCAATTTGACATATAATAAAAATATCTTCATCACGAACTGATTCTCCAATTGAAAATTGAACTTCTCCAGTTGATTCTCGTTTAAGTTCACTAGGAGATATACGAAGTCCTAATCGTTTAGCAACAAGTTCTGCTAAACTCCTATGAACATCACTAGCTAGTAATTTGATAGAATTCGTCGACATTTGTGTAATTTTGAACTTTTGACCAAGAGTTGAAACCTGATTGTAATGTATCTTGAATTAATTTTTTTTCCTTTTGAGACATTGCCCCATCGCAAAATTTTGGTTAGCCTCCGTGGGGTCTCGTAGTGGCGCATGTAAATACTCTAAAGCTTTTGAATTGTTAGTACAGTTATAATCAAGAAATGATTAATTGTTCTTTATTACAAGTGATTACGATGTTTAATCAATCTTCTTAATTTTTAAAAGAACAGAAACAAGTTTTGTCAATTACAAATCTTGTCTGGGATCTCGGCGCTACCGGATTGTGTTATATCTTTAATGATTTACTTACATGCGTAGTGAACGCTACACAATAGATTTACTCTAGAAAGTTTCTTACAACATAGCTAAAGTATTAGTGATTGGCTCTCTATAGTTGATAGATTTTGTGTTTTATTTATATCGTACAAATGGTTGCACTTGTATTATAAAACGCCCTACAAACCTTTCTAGAATAAATCATCTATATCATCAAGATTTTCATCTTGTTGATCTTCTTCCTGTTCTTCCTGTTCTTCCTGTTCTTCCTCCTCCTCTTCTTCTTCTTCTTCTTCCTCTCCTGTCACATGTTGATCATGATGTACTATAGATTTATTTGGTTCCAGTTTCAGTTGTAATAGCTCTTGTTCTTCGATATATTTACTTAATAATCGTTTCTTTTGTTCTAAACTTGCCTTTAATGAAGAATAAGCACTTTGAAATTTCATTCGTAACATTTTACTTGATGCTGTAGCTAAATTCTTTTTATGATGTTCAACTGCTTTTTCTAATTCTGTAATTTCTTCTTCTAACAATTTAATATGTTGTTTACCTGATTTACCCTCATCGTCTTCCTCTTCCTCTTCTTCTGATTCTTCTTGTTCTTCCTCTTCTTCTTCTTCCTCCTCATCCTCCTCATCAGGTTCACTTTCCTCCTCTTGTTCCTCTTCTTGATCTACACTCTCCAGTCGTTCAAACATATTCTCATCCTCATCAAGCACCTTGTTCAACTCTTCTTCCAAATGCAATTCAATATCATCAACTTCATGAACAACTTCTTCTGATTTCATCGCTACAGGAGTAGAAACAGCAGAAGGAGTTGTACTTGAAGTAAACCTTATTTGCTGTTGTTCTTTCTTATCAATCATCTCGAAATGACTTTCTTCTGCATCATTATCAAGTTTAATCAATTCATTGACTCGAGCTTCTATATCTTCCACTACTCGATGATCAGCTTTAGTAGGACGAAATCTTCGATATACATCTTCAAAAGGACTTAATAAACCATGTTTAAATACTAATTTCTTTTGTTTTATTTCATTATTCTTTACATGGTTGTAAAATGGATGTTGAAAAAGATATTCTGGAGGAACTTCAAAATCTTTATCTTGCTTTAATTGTGCAGGGTTAATTTCATGTAATACAAGTAAAATCTGACATATATCAAATGTTTTAAAAATATTCTTGCGATCTATAGTCTTGTATAATTCAGTAATTGTTGGTAAATCAATTAATCTTGAAGAATATAAACTACCATTAATACTAATCACAGCTTTATCTCTAGTAATCCATTTGATATTTATCCCAGTTAAATCTCCAGAATCAACTGCATTACTTACAAAATCTAAATTTGCATCATTTAAAAATCGAATAATTATACCTTGCTCAATTAAAGGGTCATCTTCTAAATCAGGAGCTTCAGAATCATATCCTTCTCCAGGGATTCTAGTAGGTTTTATTCTAACACGTGGAACAGATCGAGGGACTTCAGATTTTACAGTAGTTGTGGAGGTAGATGTCGAGCTGCTGGTGGTAGTGGTTGTTGCAGATGGTCCACTGCCTCCTAAATTGATTTTAATTTTCTTTATAGGTGGATTATTGGGTTCTTCATTAGATCGTTTATTTGTATCCTTGGTAGGTGGTTTAATTTTAAGTTTAGGCAATGGTGGTGTTTCTTTAGATGGCGATGCGGCCAGAGATACTGTTGCTGAATTCGATACTGATGCTGATGGAACTTTTAATTTAAGTTTAAGCGCCATGTTAGATTGGTAAAGATAGTAGTGGGTAAAGGGCTGTTTGCTTTGATTTTTTTCTAGTAATTTTGTATGGTGAATTTTTGGGATAGTATGCAGGATCGTTATATACAAGTGATTTTTAACATGATTTAAAGTGATGGAATATACAATAATACATGTGAAATTGTATAACAACTCATTCTACAAACTTTTAATATGATTATAATACTTCTTCTATTGTTGTTTTAAAAAATTTCCCGTTCCCGTTTAATTGGTAGCGCTCGGGTTATCTTGGGTATATTTTTCATATCATCTATATTAATTTTCGTTCATTTTATAGTCAAACTCATCGCCTGAAGTAAACTTCAAACAATGAGACAAGGACAAGATGGCATATTACGAAGAAGTTCAACTTCTTTTGACAAACGAAGACGTTCGCTTTCACGTACTCGTTCACGTTCTCGATCCAATTCAATTCAATCGCAAACATCTTCTTCGGCAAGTATATTAATTGAAGATAATAATCATGAAATGTTTTCTGGAGCAACATCTGAGATTATTCCTAGTTCAATTACATCGCTACATTATCCACATCATTTTCTTAGACGTTCTTCTACTAAAGTTATTTCTAGAGAAACTTCACCTTTGTTGAGTGCTGATGAGGATGAAGTTATGTTGAATCAAGTTTCAAGTAGAATATCACAAGTTGCATCAATTGATTTTGAATCTAATTTTAAATTCTTTTCTCCTGATGAGATTGAACAAGCTCATGGTGGTTCTACTTTGGAAAATAAAGAAGATCCTGTTGATTATGATACCAATTGGGATTATTCTGTAGATAAATTTCAAGATGATATTGAACCATTTAGTCCCGTGTTTGCTAGTGAAAGAGAATCATCACCTGAAGAGACTCCAGATTATGGATCATTAGATTATGATCGTAGAAGAAGAAGAGATAGTGATAGTAACAAGTCAGTTTTACTAGGCGATACTACAGAAATTGTTGATGAACTGACTTTTTTCAAACAATACCCAGCTAAATTACAATATCAAAGGTATTATCTTGCTGAAGAAGATTTGGTTATTGGTATTGCAGGGTATTGTAATTGTTGGTGGAAAATTGTGTTGTATTATGTCATATGTATTGTTACATTAGGTATGGGATATTTAATATTAAGGTGGTTACCTAAATATCGAGTGAATCTTATGGGTACAAGATGTCCCTTGGGTATTGCTGATTGGTGTGTTGTTGAGAATGAATTTGGTGAATTACAAATAATTCCTATTGATCGTCAAAGATTTGAAGATGTTTTAACTAATTTTATGACTAATGAAGAACAAGAAGGTAATCCGGTGGTACCTTATATTCATTCATTCACATATAGGTATATTAAGTTCTTTTATCATCCTTTACAAGATATCTTTAAAACCAATTCAAATTGGTTTGATAATCGTTGGTTAAGTGTTAAAAATACAAAAGATGGAATATCTCATCAAACACATCAACAAAGATTAGATATATTTGGAGAGAATAAGATTGAAATTATTGAAAAAACAATTGGCCAACTTTTGATTGATGAAATCTTACATCCATTCTATATTTTTCAAGTATTTTCAATTTTTCTTTGGCTTGCAGATGATTATTACTATTATGCATCATGTATATTTATAATTTCCATGATTTCAATTATTAACTCCCTTATTGAAACGAAAACTACTATGAAACGACTTCAACAAATGTCTCAGTTTTCTTGTGATGTAAGAGTATGGCGTAATGAATTTTGGAAACAAATTAATTCAAATGAATTGGTACCTGGGGATGTATTTGAATTAGATCCTTCATTAACTATGATTCCTTGTGATTGTTTATTAATTAATGGAGAATGTGTTATAAATGAATCAATGTTGACAGGTGAAAGTGTTCCCGTTACTAAAACTATGGCCACTAAGGAAACTGTTCGATTATTAACATCTAACTTTATTGATGCTACACTTTCTAAATCATTCTTGTTCAATGGAACAAAACTTCTTAAAATTAAACCAGGAACTCATGAACCTATAGTCACCGCTATGGCAATACGTACTGGATTCAACACGACTAAAGGGTCACTTATTCGATCCATGCTTTTCCCTAAACCAACCGGATTTAAATTCTATCGTGATTCATTCAAATATATTGGATTCATGACGATAATAGCAGCATTAGGATTCACTTATTCAACATATAATTTCATTCAATTAGGTATTTCAAAAAAAATTATGATTTTACGGGCATTGGATATAATTACAATTGTGGTACCTCCAGCATTACCTGCTACATTGACCATTGGAACCACATTTGCTGTATCAAGATTAAAAAAATTACAAATTTTCTGTATATCTCCAACTAGAGTTAATGTTGCTGGTAAACTAGACATTTTATGTTTTGACAAGACTGGAACTTTAACTGAAGATGGATTAGATGTTTTGGGAGTACATTTAGCTAATAATGCCAAAGGTCGAAAGGAAATTATATTTGGAGATTTACTTGAAAAAGTTAAAAGTCTAAATGTGGCCGATACGTTTGAACATGCTACTAATAATGGAAAGTACTTACTAGGTTGTATGACTACATGTCATTCATTAAGATCAATAGATGATGAACTATTAGGTGACCCATTAGATGTTAAGATGTTTGAGTTTACAAATTGGAATTATAATGAAGAAACAAATGTTCCAATAGTACACAATAGAGAAACTCAATATCAAATTATTCACGAATTTGAATTCTTAGCTTCATTAAGAAGAATGTCAGTTGTGGCCAAAAATAATACTGATTTATATGTGTTTACTAAAGGTGCTCCTGAAGTTATGCGAGAAATTTGTCAAATAGATACACTCCCAAGTAATTATGATGATATCTTACATCAT
Organism: Spathaspora arborariae UFMG-19.1A; assembly: GCA_000497715.1. Taxonomy (NCBI): domain Eukaryota; kingdom Fungi; phylum Ascomycota; class Pichiomycetes; order Serinales; family Debaryomycetaceae; genus Spathaspora; species Spathaspora arborariae. Next base: position 539,187 of record KI547136.1, read on the forward strand.
TATACACATTCAGGTTATAGAGTTATTGCTTGTGGATATAAGAAAATTAAGGAAATTAGTTCAAGACAATTTTCTGAATCGGAACTTGTTTTCACAGGATTTATTATTTTTGAAAATAAATTGAAAAAATCAACCAAGGAAACTTTGAACAAACTTCAAGATGATGCTCAAATAAGAACCGTGATGTGTACTGGAGATAACATCTTGACCGCCATTAGTGTTGCTCGTGAATGTCAATTAATCCCCGATAAAATTGAACATATATATATCCCCATACTTGATTCTAAACAAGATGGTGAATACTTTATCATCTGGGAAGAAGTTAATGATTCAAATAATACCCTTAATCCAGATACTCTTAAACCGATAAACATTCGACAAGACTCGTATAAGCTAGCTATAACTGGGGATATCTTTCGTATACTCCTTACAGAAATTAAAAACCAGGATTTAATTCAAAATGTCCTTATGAATTGTGATGTTTTTGCAAGAATGTCACCGGATGAGAAACATGAATTAGTAGAACAATTACAGAAGATAGACTATACCGTGGGATTCTGCGGTGATGGAGCCAATGATTGTGGTGCATTGAAAGCCGCTGATGTAGGGATCTCCCTAAGTGAAGCTGAGGCATCAGTAGCTGCTCCATTCACATCACGTATCTTTGAAATCTCCTGTGTATTGGATGTTATCAAACAGGGACGATCAAGTTTAGTGACAAGTTTCTCGTGTTTTAAATACATGTCATTATATTCGGCAATTCAATTCATTACAGTGACGATTTTGTACAAAACAGGAACCAATTTAGGTGATTTCCAATTTTTATACATTGATTTGTTTTTAATTTTACCATTAGCCATATTCATGTCTTGGTCAAAACCATACCAAGAATTAATTGCCAAAAGACCTACAGCAAACTTAGTCTCCCCGAAAATCCTTATCCCATTAATGTGTCAAATTATAGTCATACTCATATTCCAAGTCATTTTATGGTTATGGGTTAAAACTGAACCATGGTATATTAAACCTGTACCTGGAGGAGACGACTCGGTGAAATCCCTGGATAACACTGTCCTTTTCTTATTTTCAAATTTCCAATATATTATTATTGCCATGGTATTAAGTCAAGGACCACCATATCGAGAATCAATGATTAAGAATTATCCATTCATGATTAATTTACTCGTTGCTATACTTATATCAGTATGGATGTTTACAATTGATGGAGAATCTAAATTAGGAGATTTTATGCAATTGACGAATTTGAGTCATGCATTTTATTGGTATATTGTTGTGGTTTCCGTAGTGAATTTCGTAATAATGATGATGGGAGAGCGTAATTGGTTTAAGAAAGTTGCTATGGGTTACAAGAGAGTTTTCCAAAGACTGAAGGTTGGTAAGAGTAAGAAAATCTTTAAGAATTTAACTAAAGAATTTAATCAAATTGAAAATGTATAGTTTATGGATAAGAGACTTTGTTAGTGATTTGAAATCTTGGGTTTCATCTTTTTGTGTCCAATCTCTATTCAACAAGTTTAACTTCTTCGCGGAGTTCAATGTAAGGCGTTTGTGAATATTTTATAAACAATAGAAATCTTAAAACTTTACCATATACATTTACAAACTCACATGCTTGAGTTTTTCCCGATTACATCTTTAAATATATCTTTTTTTAAATTTGGCATATTTTTTTAGATCATCTATTGCGAAATTTACATTGATCTAAAATAAACTATTCGTAGATCTCGGTTAAAGAGAATGAGTAAACAAATTAGAATTATGTGAAAGAGTTAGTGCCTAGCGTTTATGAATAAAGTTAGTTTAGCTTGGTTTGCCCAAAAAAAAAGAGTTGCAAATCCAAATGGATTCTTTTTTATCAATTTTCTCCATGTTTTTATGTAAAATTGAAACATCAAGGTATGTGAAATAAATCGAATCTAATTATTACATCCTGTGGAATAATTGCACCACTTTTACATTTGTATCCGTTTAACTTTTGGTGGTGAAAATAAGTGGTTCCAGACCATGAATGATTTTTGCATTCGTCGCATACCAAAACAAGCCCGCCACGCATGGTTTCTACAAGCCCCCGCCATGTTGCAAATTGCAATTTAGGTCAATGCGGGGCAAATTACCAACAAAAAAAATAGTCCTATGTAATAAAGACTAATGTCAAGTATACGGCTTGTTAAGGTCCCTCGGAAATTGCTACAGGTTTTGGGCGGGGTTGTGCATTGAATTAGCTTGGAGGAAACTATCTTCCATACCATATGAACAATCCTAAATAAATTGAATGTCTTTGTTAACGACAAATTAAACTCCTGGTATTCCCCTCCCAAGTCCGAATCAGTGAAAGTTTCCCCATTCATAAAAACTTAACTTAAAATAGAATTGCCAGATAATACTCTGTTTCGTATTTTTTTAAACCCTTTGTTTATATTCGTTTTTCTTGCCATTCAGACGGAGTTTTTTTGTTTTAAAGTAACTGTAAATTCAGTTACAAAGTATATAAAAATTAGGTAGTTTTCTCGGCTCTCCTCTAATAATATTCACCCCATTGTAATAATATACTAAATATGTCCTCATCATCTCTTCATTCTAAGGATCATTCTTTGACTGATCAAGAACCAGTTAATCAAATTCAAACTGTTGGTGAAGGAAATGAATTTGTAATTATTGGTAACAAGAAACATTACCGTCATGAATTAATGCAAGCATTTGGTGGTACCTTAAACCCAGGATTAGCTCCACGACCAAAACATGAATTTGCCAACCCAGCTCCATTGGGTTTATGCTGTTTTGGTTTAAGTACTTTTGTTTTAAGTTGTTATAATGCTCAAGCTTCGGGAATAAAAATTCCACATGTCGTTTTAGGTTTAGCTGCATTTTATGGTGGTGCCACTCAATTTATTGTTGGTGCTTGGGAAATGGCTTCTGGTAACACTTTTGGCTCGGTTGCTTTTGGTTCATATGGTGCTTTTTGGATGAGTTGGTCTGCTATTTTACTTCCAAGCTTTGGGGTTGGTAAGGCTTATAAAAATGAACCAGTTCAATTGCAAAATGCTATTGGATTCTTTTTATTAGGCTGGACCATTTTCACTGTTATGATGACTACATTAACGTTCAAATCAACTGTGTTGCTTTGTGCTTTGTTTGCATTCTTGGCTTTGACTCTCCTTTTGCTAACTATTGGTCACTTCGCTCAAAGTGTTCCCATAACTAGAGCTGGAGGTGTTGTTGGTATTATTACGGCATTCTTAGGTTTCTATAATGCGTTTGCTGGAGTTGCTACTCCTCAAAATTCATACTTTGGTGCTAAAGAATTCCATTTAACTAAGAATGATTAATTAACTAGTTACTTTTTACCTTTTTTTTAGATTTTGGGGACCGGAATTTTTATTACTACTTTTAATTTATTTTCTACTTCTTTATTACTTTTTTTGAGCTATTATTACCATTACTACTTCTACTTAACAATATACAGATTCAACACATAATTTCACTTTTATTTTGCGGTATTTTCTAGAGTTTTTTTTTTTTGTGTATAGCTGTAACTATTACACGTCAGTATTGTATTGGATAAACTATATATATAGTAAGTAGAAGGTTTTACTTCATGGAATGTTAGTCAGGTATCTGCTCTACGGATTTATGGCTGTTGGACTTTCAATTCAACAAATCAAATGTTAAACACTTTTTGAAAAGGAGAACAACCAACATCTGGACGATATGTAAGGTTAATCGACTGGGAGGTTAATGATATAGCATTTTCCCAATGTTCAATCTTGTACTTCTGATTGACAAGGAGTAAATCTGTCTTTAATCTCTTTATTGTCCACTTCCATGAAACCTTGGGGGTGTTGAGAATAGCTATTTATAAGAACAACATGATAAGTTGCCATGAGTTCCTGAAACACATCTTGTAATATAGAGCCATTGCTGTAATCAGCTATTCTTGAAGTCATATAATTATCAATGCAATTATAGAATTTTTTTGCAGCAGCTACCTTTGACAGTTTTTCCTTTAATGGGAGGATTCTAGTGAGTTTGGAACAATGATCCCTTATGTGTAATATCAACTTATAATCTCTTGAAAGTGAATCATTCAAATCAATCAAATCATCTTGGACACAATCGAAAGGTTGGTTGAGGTTGAATCGAATCAATCTTTTTTTTTCAGAAACCGGTTGTGATGAAACAAAATCACTATTACTCATATTTATTTAGTAGGGGTAAGTACTATGGTGATTGAACTTACATTAATGAAAAAGTGAAAAATTAAAAAACAAGAACGATTCCTAAGTATATGTCAAAAGCAAATTGAGTTAATTCTTTGACGCGCGTCTATTTGTGTTGTTCTTACAATTTTTCATTTTTGGAAGCACATATGCATGTATTTTACAAAAAGGATGATTCTAGAAAAACTATCTGGCCGACATTAAGGATCTTATTTTGTGTCCAGAACATCACTGCGATTGCGTGAGGTTGTCATTTGGCGAAAGCTTTGATTCAACATCACCAGATTTCACCAAATACCTCCAAAAAATTACTACAAAAAAAAAAACTGCCTGCATATAAATCTAAACTACTAAACTTTATCACCATACTTCTTCTTATATAATCCTAAGGCCTTTATAGTAAACAAGAATCTATATGAAGGATATTCAATGGCACAACTATGATTGAAAACACCTTCAATATCTTCAAATTCAAATTCCCCAGTAGGTTTCTGTCTTGACATTAACAATCTAATACCTTTCTTTATTGGTTCTACATCAGGATAATCAGCTAATATTAACCCAATTAATGCCCATGAAGTTTGTACTACAAGTGATTTAGGTCCATTGATATATGTATGTGTTTCACACGCCTTCATTGATTCTGACCATCCACCATCGGGCAATTGTTTAGAAATAAGGAAATCGCAACCTTTTTGTACTGTGGGTGATTTGGCATAATCTAATCCTACAGTATTGAGCGCTTCCAAGGCAAACATTGCTGCATAAGTATAACAAATTCCCCAAGAACCATACCATGAACCATCTGGTGCTTGGGCACTCATAATATAATTTATAGCATTTTCAATTGCAGATTTGATTAAACTGGGTTTATAATTGGGGTAATATTTGTGAAAGTACGTTAACCCAAGTACTGATGAATCTGTACATTCAACATAAGGATATTCTACCATTATATTATTGAAAACTTGGGCTGGGTTAAGTTTTTCTAATAATGGGGTAGATCTTATTTTTTCATATGCAGAAAATGACCCAAATTCAAAATTCTCGGTGTTTTGAATATATAACAACACTTCAACTGCTTGGTATAATTTTTCATCTGTAATCTCATCGTGAAGGTCAGAAAATGCAGAATTATTTTTTACCATAATTATTGCCTTCATTGCTTCTGCAGTACAATCACTTACAGTATATCCTTGTTCTTTGGTACTGAATGGCCATGCACCTTTCCGTTTATCTCTAAAACTTCCATCAACACAATCTTCAGTAAATTGTGATCTAATTAAAAACATATACCCTTTTCTAATCATATCATGATATTTTGGATTATCGACTAATCCACTAACAAAGAAATATTGAACCATAAATGCTACATCCCAAACTTGTACTCCATTTGTTCCCATAACTGTCATTCCTTCAGGTCCATGAAATAAAACATCATTCATTCTATCAGCTAATTTTTTAAAAGTCTCTGACTCCTTAGATTCCCTGTGACATGTTACAACCATATTAAATGCAAAACTAACTGGAGCAATACATAAATATTCAGTATTGTGATATTCTTTCAAGATTAAATCATAAACTTTTGTATTAAGCCAATCTAACATAAATTGAGGTCTCATTTTCTCCCATTGACATAATACGCCATTGGCAAAATCAAGTAATTTTGTAGTTGGATAATATAAATCAACCCCACATACATTATTTCTATATTTACTAAAATTTATTGTATGATAAGGCAATTGATTAGGTAAAAAAATTTCATTTCTAATTTGTTCTAATAAGGGGTCAAGGTCACATTTAACTCTATTTGCAGCAATATATCCCAAAGGTAAATATATTGCTCTTGTATGAACCCACCATCTACCAGGATGTATAGATAATCCATAAGGTAAAGCCCATAATTCAGGTGGAGCAGGGTTAACTCCATCCCAATCATAAAGATTCAACACTGCTAACCAACATTTTCCCCAATGAGGATTACCTAATGCTCCTCCTAATTTATGCAATGTTCGTCTAGCCCTTTGCATTACTATATGATCAGGTTTCATTCCTAATAATCGAAGACATACATAATTCATGGTGGTTCCAAAACAAGTAGATTTATCAATAGAATGTAATCCCCAACCTCCATCTACTGGATGGGATGTATTTACAATATATCTAATCATTTCCTGTTTATAAGGTTCAGGAATTGGAGTTCCACTATAATAATTTGCTACAATATATCCAATTGTCATAAACATTGGTCCTCGGTATTGACAAGGTAATATTCCATTATCTAATTGAAGTAACCTAAGAAAATCCCCAGTTTTTTCCATGGCTTGCCCCGGTGTAGTAATTTCACTAGGTTCAGGTGAAGGAAACTCGGGCGATTTTAACAACCATTGTACATAGGTTGATTGAGGTTCTTTAGCGAGTTCTTCGTCATTTGTTAAATAATGCCATGTTTCTCGACCTAAAGGGGATGTACGTAATCTCCAACGACTAATATCTGTCTTGGAAAGACCAAGTTCTTCTGAATAGTACATTATAATATAATTACCAAAAAAAAAGAACAAAAAGGAAAAGTATGTTAACTTTTTCAATCTCGTATAGGTTTAAGGGGAAACAATATCGTATTTGGTTACATTTGTATTCTTTCTTTTCTTCTTAAACGAAAAGTCACGTGATTGATTTGCATGTGACTTTTGTTAAAGGTCGTGCGCCAGTTACAATTTAAATGTTGAAAAATTTCGGAGAAAAAAAACCCAAGAAAGGGTCGTGTACTGGCACGAAAAAAAAATCTTTTTCCCATCACACAAGAAAAGGAGAAGAGACAGAAGAGTTGGAAATAAAACACTGTGGGTTTACTTTTCTAGTATTCTATATTCATTATCAACATATATAGTTGAATCATAACATCCAGTATAGTCTTGGCATATATCTCATAATGGCAAAGAGAAAGTTGGAGGATACAATTCAAGAGTCTTCTTCTGACTTGGCCAAAGACGAGACAGAATTCACATCTTTTTCTGATCGAGAAGAGGAAGTAAATGGTGAAAAGCACGAAAAGGAAGATGATGAAGATGACGAAGAAGAGGAAAGTGAGGAAGAGAAACAACAACAAGAAGAAGAAGAAAAAGAAAGACCCACTAAGAAGCCCAAGAAACAACTTTCAGCACAAGATGTTCAAATTGCTAGAGAAACGGCAGAACTTTTCAAGTCAAATATATTCAAATTACAAATAGATGAATTACTTAAGGAAATCAAAATAAAAGACAGTCATGTTGTCAAGATTGAAAAAGTATTGCATCGATTACATGATTTGATTTCTCAAATTCCTGAAGTTAAAGATTTATCTTTACAACAAGCTGAAAGTCTTTTCAATAGTAAGAAAATTGTTATACCTTTCCCAGATCCAAAACCAACAAAGTTAAATTATAAATTTTCGTATTTGCCACCAGAAGATGTTTCCCTTGTTGGTTCATTTGGATTGAAAACAGCAACTGGTGGTTCTCATTCAATTGATATTGCAATTACTATGCCAAAACAATTATTTCAAGCAAAAGATTACTTGAATTATCGTGCATTATACAAACGTTCCTTTTATTTAACATATTTGGCAAACCAATTAATACCAATATCCAAGAAAAATAACTTGCCTATTAAAATATCCTATCATTATTTAAATGGAGATGTTTTAAACCCTGTGCTAAGTTTACAAAGTATTGAAACTGATAATCCTCAAGATTTAACATTTAGTAAAACAAAATTTCAAATAAATTTAATTGCTGCATTACCATTTGGAATTTTTGATTATAAGAAATTACTTCCTGATAAAAATTGTATTCGAGTTCAAGCTCAAGAAGATACTTTACCACCAACTCCAGTTTATAATTCGAGTATTTTGTCACAGACGGCTTATGATTATTATTTAAAATATTTGTATACAATCAAGAAAACCACAGATGGGTTTAAAGATGCTTGTATATTAGGTAGACTTTGGTTACAACAACGAGGTTTTACATCTGACGTTAATAAAGGAGGATTTGGACATTTTGAATTTGCAATGTTAATGAGTATATTATTGAATGGTGGAGGAATTGAAGGTAACAAGATTTTATTACATGGTTTTTCTTCATATCAATTGTTTAAAGGGGTTATTAAATATTTAGCCACGATGGATTTAACTAATGGATATATTTCATTTAGTTCATTAATTGGAGAAAAGACAACTTCAGTTTATAAAACTGAAGGATTTCAAGTTCCTACTATTTTTGATAAGAATATTAAATTGAATTTATTATGGAAAATGACAAAATCTTCATATCAAGAATTACAAATAAAAGCACAAGAAACATTGGTGTTGTTGAATGATGTTGTTAAAGATCGTTTTGATGCAATCTTGTTGCAAAATTCAAATTTCAATCAGTTGAAATATGATTTGGTATGTAACTTGGCTATACCTAATAAACTCATTGAATCTTTTAGTCCCTTGGAAAAAATTTCATTTATAACATTTGAAAATTATATCAAGAATAAAGTGTATATTATATTAAAGACTGCATTAGGTGAAAGAGTTTCTTTAATTCATATTGAAAGTGAAGAAACAATTACAACTTTCCCCATAAACAAAAGAAAACCAAATACTACAACTTCTTCGTTTATTATTGGATTAACTCTTAATGCTGAAGAATCGGATAAACTTGTTACAAAAGGTCCAAATAATCAAGATAAAGAAGCTGGTTTAAAGTTTAGATCCTTTTGGGGAAGTAAAGCACAATTAAGAAGATTTAAAGATGGTACTATACAACATTGTGTTGTATGGACAAGCAATAATGAACCAATTGTATTAACCATCATGAAATATGTTCTTGATATTCATTTATATCAAGATATTTCAATGAATTTAACCAGTGATACTACTCATTTCAGTAATAAACTACCAGTACCATTATCGGGTAATTCGACAAGTTTAGCCAATTTCACAGCATTAAGAAATTCATTTGATCAATTAAATAAAATAATGACGGGTCTAGATTTACCTTTAAATATCAAATCTATACTCCCAGCATCTCCAGGGTTAAGATATACTTCATTATTACAACCTGTTCCATTTGCCGTATCAAATCCTGATTTTTGGAATGATTGTATATTACAATTTGAAACTTCAACAAGGTGGCCTGATGAAATAAGCACTCTTGAAAAAACCAAAACTGCATTTTTATTAAAAATTAATGAAGTATTGAAGAAATCTAATTATTCTTCATTTATAACTAAGGATACTGGTTCTATTCCATATAATGAAAATATTTCATTACTAAATGTTATGACACCAGAAGGATATGGCTTTAGATTTAGAGTTCTAACTGAACGTGATGAAGTATTGTATTTACGTGCAGTTGATAATTCTGGGAAAAACAAGGCTATTTTACAAGATGTTTATCTTAAATTTAATGGCAAATATCTTGGAGTGGTTAAACATACAAGAACTATAAGTATTTTGGCACAACATTTCCATGATTATTCAGCTACAGTTCGATTGTTTAAACAATGGTTAGATACACAACTACTTTTAAATCATTTTAATAACGAATTAGTTGAATTGATTGCTATGAAACCATTTGTTGATCCAGCACCATATTCAATCCCACATTCAGTAGAATCAGGATTATTACAAATTTTGAACTTTTTAGCTACTTGGAATTGGAAACAAGATCCATTGATCCTTGATTTAGTCAAGAGTACCGCCGATGATAAGCTTAGTGACAAAATAACTATCCAAGCTTATAGAGTTATTCAATCAAATTTTGACAAGATTAGAAAATCAGATCCATTAGGTTTAAAGACTCAATTATTTATTGGATCAAAAGATGACCCTTCAGGTATACTTTGGTCAAATGAAATCACATTACCTATAGCTACCAGACTCACAGCATTATCAAGAGCAGCTATTAATTTAATCAAAACACAAGGAATCTCAGAATCTAATCTTGATTTAATTTTCACACCAGCATTACATGATTATGATTTTGTCATTCATTTAAATTCAACCGATCTTACTGTATCTTCCGGGATTTTACCACCTAATACATTCAAGAATTTAATTCAGCCGTTGACTAGTTTACCAGAAGATATAACTACAAAATATGATTTAACTCACGCGTATTTTACTGAGTTGGAGAATAAGTTTGGTAATACCATTATATTTTCAATTAGGAAATTCCCATGTAATAATGATAATGTTATTTGTGGATTATTTATACCTGATCATCTTAACAAGAAGAAATTCAGAGTTAATTTAGGATATAATGTTAAGCCAGATGGGGAAGAGCTGGTTATAATTAATAAAGATGCAATTTATGATCAAATTAAAATTATGGGTGGTGATTTGATTAAAAGTATTGATATTAAAAAGTAGTTGTTAATAGAAGAAAAAAACACTCTGTATAATTAATATATATCTATAAAGTTTAATCTAAGAGTTGAGCAACTGTATCAACAACAGATTGTTTAAGTGGAATTAAATCAAAGCCAAGAATCTTGTTGGTTTGAGAGTTATCATATTTGTGAACCATTTGTTTGTAAATTGCTTCATTCTTTGATAAATCTCCCTTTGGAATTTGAACTTCTGGGAAATGTCTATTAATGATATGAGCAATAGTATCAAACGTGAAATTATCAGTAGCCACCAATAATCTCTTACCCTTGGATTCAGTACTTTCAAAAGCAGTTATATGAGCATGGGCAACATCTCTAACATCAGTAAATACATTACCAAA
>KI547136.1:556468-572477 GCA_000497715.1 Spathaspora arborariae UFMG-19.1A
GTGTTGTGGAGCCACTCTTCTTCTAACGATGGTCATTTAGCCGTTCAGTTTCTTGTTGTCTTGTAAACGAGAAAACGAGAAAACGGTTTTGAAAAGAAATCTTCTTGTTGGAATAGATTTTCAGAGAAATAGAGCAATACAGATGAGATTTACCTTAAAACCAAATACAATTACATATATTTAACTTTGTTTGATCTTGTTATCGCTTATAAGCAATCCCCACAAATCCATAACCCCTAAGTCAAACCCTAACCCCTTAAAGTTATTTTTTCTAGTGATTTCTTTTTTTTTCTTCGTTGTCTTGTTTTTTTTAGACAATCTTTTCCAAATGATTTATCCGATTCAAACCGCAATTTTTTAAAAAGAAAAAAAATAAAAAAAACATTCATCATAACAATATAACTCCCCACATAAGTTTACATTGTCTACATACACTACTCAACATAGTCAGTCCACGTCTCTTTCGTAGACGATAAATACCTTCCTGTTTCCCCCAGTCATCATTGCTTGTTCATCCCACTTAAAGCAAGAACAAGTATAACTATGACATCTCGACAACGTTCATCATCAGTGAATTCAATATCTTCAAATCATTCAATGTATAATTCAACAACACATTCAATACTAGTACCTCCTCCACCACCACCACCCCCAGCAATCTTACCTCTGCAACCACTTTCTCATACGACAGGAGGATCAACAGTTTCTACTCCAACGACCATGCATAGCCCAATTTTTCCCCCTCATCCTGTACAAGGACATCCAATAGCCACACCAAATACTGTAAGAAGTATGTCTATTGTTAGTTTAGAAAGTCCTCGAAATTCAATTATTTCAATTGATGAAGTCATGAGACCTACTAGAAATAATAGTTCTACCAGTTTAGTATCGTTGACAAGCCAAAGTGCTGCTCCGACAATAACCACTACAGTAGGTGCAGCTGCTGCACCTACTACTACTACAACTACAACAACAACAACAACAACAACAACAACAACAACAAATAATAATAATAATAATAATAACAATCACTCAGAATATGTTATGTCAAAAAGAGCAAAATCTAGTGTGTTGGTTTCCGATGAAGAATCAGAACTGGATCCAAATCATACTCCTACAAGACCAATTATTAGACCATTATTTAAATTAAGAAGGAAAAGTAGTCGAGAAACAAATGATAATCAATTCTTACAATTGAAACGTGATTTTAAACTTAAATTTGACGAATTAATATCTAAAACAAATAATCAAGCTTCTTCTTCTCCAACTAGTATATTACCTACATCTCCTTCAACTACAATACCTGCACAACAATTAAATGCCAGTCCTTTAGATGTTAATCCTATTCAATTAGACTCTACTGTGGAACCTATAAACACCACATCAAAGAAGAAAATTAAACCAAATAGTTTAATTCAACAATCAATGTTGATTAAACGGAAATTAGCAATTTCCAAAGATTTACAATTAGAATTATTAACTAGTATTCCTCCAGGAGCAGCAACAGTATCCCATACTATACCTCAAACTGATTTATTAGATTCAAAATTAACTAAAATTCAACAACCAATAATGCAGGCATTGTCGGATCAAAATGAATTAATTAAAAAACTAAATAGACGTTGGAATAAATCAATCATTAACCCTATAAAAGACAACGCAAGTTCACTAAACGATATTAAGAAACAAGAGGTCAACCCAAGAAAAAGATCAAGAAGAAATCTGTTTGATGATGAAGGCAATAGTAGTACTACTACAGGTGGATATGAAAGTTATGACTATTACTATGATATATATGATTGACACCCCTCATAGTCACACAAACACACACACACTTTCTTTTAATTTTTTTTTATTTTGTATTTCTATTTATTAGCAGTTATAATATAACATCATCTTCAGTTTGAGATAATTCCAGAAAGAATGGTAGTTTCAAAATTTGTTTACTATCTAATCTCTTGGTTGGATCCATTTTGAAACATCCATAAAGTAATTCTAGTAAATATTTATGATCTTTATAATCTTCATTACTTCTTCTTACTCGTTCATATTCTAAATCTCGTTCTTCTTGACTCAACAGTTCTAAATTAGCATATTGAGGTTTAATAAATCGATCACCTTCTTCATTAAATAATTTTAAAGTGTCATAAACAACACTATCACGAGGAAAACAACCATTATCATCTTCATATCGTAAGAAATCATGCACTAATTTAATGAAATTTCCATGAGCTTGTCCAACATTAGGTAAAGTTATTTCTAACCCACATCCATGTAATTCAGCACATTTTTGTAATTTCTCCAAACCAAACAATAATACAAGTTCAACTAATGCATCTGTATCATCGGGAGAATTAAAAAGTGGGAATTTCCTAGTTAATAATGAAAATCCAATTATACCAGCTGACCAAATATCAATTTTTGTTGTTTGATTTGTACATTTAAGCAATACTTCAGGAGCTCTAAATCCTCTTGTTCCCGCTCTATTAGCTCTCCTTGGAGGTCTAGAATCAGTTTTTGGATATGCACCTTTAACATTAAGTCGTTTAGAATGTGAACGATTTACTGGTTTCTCCTTAGATAAACAAGGACATTGATTTTTAGTAGTTGTACTAGTAATATTTAATTTTTCTGCAAGTCCAAAATCAACAAGTACTCCTTTACCTTTAAATGGATCATATAAGAAATTAGTTGGTTTTAAATCTCGATGTATAACCCCTTTATCATGAATATATTCTAATGCATGAAACATTTCCCAAAGATATTTCTTGATACCTTTTATTGGTAAATCACGATAAAAATCTCTGAAATCTGCATGCTGATAATATGGTAATATAGCCAATATTTGATCTTGATATCGAAGAACATCTAATAATGGTGCAACATATGAACTTCCTGTTAACATATAAAGCAAACTTAATTCATTATGAATCCTATTAGGTGAAGAAGTAACATAAATTTGTTTAACTGCAACAATAGGACTTTTCTTTTTGATAGTGGTAGTATTTGGTTTCTTTTTAAGTGGAGGTGATCTCCAAATATCACATCCTAATCGTATTTTCCCATTTAATGCTTCAGCTTTATATACGCTTGAAAAGGTACCTTCACCAATCTTATCAATTAGTCTATAATCAGTAGATAATACTGGGAAACATTCCTCGAGTTTTTGCATTTCTTCTAAAACTTCTAAACTTACTTCATCTTCTTCGTCCTCTTCGTCCTCTTCGTCCTTTTCCATAGTATTACTCTCTTGTTCTGTAACACTCAGGTCCTCCTCTACTATAGTAGTTCTATTAGCTTTGTATACTTCTGAATCATCATTTCTTAACGATTTAATTAAGTTGGTAGTACGTAAAAAGACCCTGGTTTGTGCCTCATTCTTGACCTGTTGTAAGTTAAATGGATTTATTCTTAAATCATTTTTAGGTTTTTTGTCAGTGAATGGATTATCCCTATCACTAGGTAGTCTTTTCCTAAGTTGGGAAGAAGAAGTTGCACTAAGTTCATGTGAAGATGAGGAGAGAACTTCTTGCATTGTGATAGATACTATCAGATCCTTATTCGTTTGATTTAGAGATCAAATTGTAAACAATGCAAAAAAAAAGACGCCAAAAAAAAAATTCAATTACAGAGGAATGTCGTGCAAGATGTGGAATTCGTGAAAAATGTCGCGTGGCTGCAACTATAGAAAGAGTTTTAAAGATATACCAAAAGGATTATTGGATATGTTCTTTGATAATTTACAATAAATTTTTAACAATTCTGATATTCTTAGTAAAAATTCCAGTTATCTACATTAATCTTTAGCATGAATTATTACGTTTTGTTGAAACAAACCTAAATTGTGTTCTGGTTGGAAATAAAAATCAATCAAAAGAGGTTTTAAAACTATATTACCCATCCTCTTCAGTAACTATTATATATCAAGTCTAATTGACACATTTTATGTTCTGAAATTTGCTTAAGCGTTCTATCGCAAGATCTTAATCCAAATCTCTTAACTCAAATCTCTTAACTCAAATCTCTTTTTGTCAAGAGTAAACTACAGAACATGGGTGTATTTCAGACTGTATGGAGATTCTCATAGACACTATATCCAGCAGTAAGTGAAAAGTCCTCTCTCTCTCTATATATATATATATATATTATTCTTTTATAACTACAGGATAAATAACAAGAATTGTAATAAAACCTTGACACTTTTCTTCAAAGGAAAAAAATTTTGCTTCCAGTTAAAAAGTGAGAATGAAAAATTTTTTTCCTTTTTTGACCAACTATAATACTAGAAACAACTACCACAACAATGTTAGCTAGACAACTAACACCACAGTCATGTTCTCTTGCTAGAGAATTCTCGACTTCCTCAATCACACATGCTAGGGTACGATTCGCCAAACCTGAACATTATAAAGATATGATTAAATTCTTTGGTCCCAAAAATATTAAAGGAGATCATTACAAAAATATATATTATTATCCTAATCAAAACAATAGACCAAATTATGTTGATCCTCGAGCAGATGCTGTTGTTGGGGAACTGCAGCAATATAAACCAGCTCAATTTTCTAAAGTAGCAAGAGGTAGAAATCCAAGTATTCATCCATTTCCTCATAATATTCAAACAAAGACAAATTTAATGTTGAGTGATTTTTTAAAAGATGAAATAATTAAAGATATTAGAGAAAATGGATTACATGTTCAAGAAGTTTCTCATAAATATGGAATTAATCAATTGAGAATAGAGGCTATTTTAAGGTTAAGAACAATTGAAGAAGATTTTAATCGAGAAGTATGTATTTTTTTATTACAAGAATGAGATCTGTTTATATGATGAAATTGCTTTTAACAAAATTTTCGATTAGTCTTTAAGACATTTTATATGGTTAGACGTTATGCCCTGAAAACAGACTCTGATTGAGTGATATAGTTGAATACTAACATAATTATTTAGACTACCTTAGATTCACAAGGTAAAAAAGATTTAGCAAGATTTGCTGAAACAATGAAAAGAATGTTTCCCCTTTATGAAGGTGGAAATAATGGTGATAATTTAACTGAAATTCCAACACCAAAGAAAATGTTACAACAAAGATTCTTAACCATTGCTGAATCGCAACCTTTTGGTCCTTTAGATGCCGCTAAAGTGTTGGAATTACAACCTGCTAATGATACACTAAAAGAATTAACTAAAATTAAATCTAAGGAAGAACGTGAACAAGACAGTGAGAATAAAAATCAAACTGTTATTTATGGTAAGGAAAGAAAAGGTGATGCCTCAATTTTCAAATTTGTTCTTAAAGAAGGTGAAGATGTTGGATATCGTTATGGTGCTTCTAGAAGAGATAGAAAGAAGGATAGAAGGGTTGGGTTCGATCGATCTGGTAAAATGGTTTACCTTGTATAGAAAACTTGTATATATATATTCTACCATTTTAATACTAGACTATGTCAGAGTAATACTTGTATAGAATTGATATTCTTAGTCACGTGAGACATTCCTCAAAAAAAATCGACACGTCTTTGATATTTTTGCCGAAGATTTTTTGTTGGAAAAATTCACCATCTAACACAACACACTAAGAGGCTGTATCACAAACCATGCTTGTTGGGTTTATATTGACATTATTGGGATTTTCCCAATTAATTGCTGGTTCTGCATTTACTTTTATTTTGGGTGCTCAAGAAAAATCATGTTATTATGCATTCACAGCAAAAGAAGGCACTAATATTCGATACTATTTTGCTGTACAAAGTGGAGGGTCTTTTGATGTAGATTATACTATAACTGCCCCTGATGGAAATATTATACTTAGTGATCAAAAACAAAGACAAGGAGATTATTCATTTAATGCACAATATGCTGGTGAATATGAATTTTGTTTCTCAAATGAAATGTCAACATTTGCTGAAAAAGTAGTTGATTTTGAAATTGCCTTTGAAAATGAAGAGGATCCAATTGGGTTTAAAGCAAATATGCCTGAACAACCAAATGAAAAACCTTTAGCTCATGTAGAAACTATGCAAGCTACTGTTAATAAAATTGAACAACAATTAGATGGGTTATACAAGACTTTACAATATTATAAAACAAGAAATAATAGAAATCAAGCTACTGTAAAATCAACTGAATCAAGAATTTATTATTTCTCGATATTTGAAGTTGCTTTAATGGTTGGAATGGCTTTCTTACAAATTACAATTGTTCAATTGTTCTTTAAAGGTTCAAGAAAACAGTTAGTATAAGTTGTTTTTTTAAAAAAAAAATATACAGTTTTAAGTGTAAATTAACCAGTGTAGTTGATGTATTTAGTGTAGAAAAAATGGTACCAACTCTTTTTGAAATCATAACGTAGCAAAACATATTTAACAGATCAGGTAATCAGGTTGGGAAAAAAAAAGAATAACCACACTACCATGCTATCAAGATCAAATTCACCTCGGCCCAAATCTTCACAAGAAGATACTCTTGCACGGGAATCGGATGTTACAGTTTCTACAAATGTAACTCAAAATGCTGAATATAAAGGATTTGCAATATATGTAATAGCTACAATAAGTCTATTAGTTTGGATATGTTGGACAATCCTACCACAATCAATACTTCATAAACTTTCAATCTATTATTATCCTGATCGATATTGGGCATTAGCTATTCCAGCATATTCATTAATGCTTATGGCATTTATATATTGGACATTGGCGCTATATAATACTGAAGTCTTGACAGTACCTTTAAATGATATAAGAACAATTGTTGATGAACATTCACATTTCCCAGGTCAAGAAATCAAAGATAAATTGACAAGAGATGAGTTGATGAATATGGCGTGTTATTATGTACATGATGCTCCTAGTGGAGTTTGGGATCTACCTATAAGTTTAGTTAATGAAGTTCTTTATAATGAAAGAGAGGAAGATACATGATAGTTACGTGGAGGGAGGAGAGAGGAGGAATACTCAAGCTCTACAAGTTTTGGAATGTGTAGACCACAAGGCTTACAAATGCTAACTCAATAACTAATAACTTAGTTATTATTATAAAGTCTATATACGGTAAATAACAAATTGGGGAAATTTACTTTGTTTCCAACAAAAGTAAATCTCATCTATATAGGAAAAGGAAGTGTCATAACTACGCCCCATAAACAAGGTGTAAATTATTTCTGACTTCTTGATCAATGTGAATCATTATTTCATTTTTCCAAACTTCATCACCTAAAACTGCACGATAATTACTAATTAAATCAGTAAATAAATGACGTAATTCTTGAGTTGGATTTTGATAATTACCAATACATGTTATTAAAATTGCTAAATTTTTCTTACCTTGTTGATTATTTAAACCTCCAAAACCTTGATCAGGGTTTTGACCAATTATATTGATCATTCCTTGTAATCCAGTTTCCTTTTCATTATTATCAACAAGATATAAGAAATGGGAACACCACAGAACAATAAATTCCAGCAATCTAGGAGCAATTGTGGTAGCACCACCTTGACTTAATCCCATTCTACCAAGACATATAGCAGCATTTTCTAATACAGTTGGTTGAGTATCACTACTATTTAATACAGGGATTAATAAATCCACTAAATTGGTCAAATATGGTTTAACTTCATCAAATGTAATTCTAATAACAATTTCCCCTAATGCCCATATAGCATTGTTATAAACTGGGAAACTACTATATGATCGATTATTAATCTCATTACCAATACTCAAGAAAATTGAATGTAAATATGGTTTTACAATTGGTTCCAAAACAAATATAGCTAAATCTCCCAATAATGCATATGCTGATTGTCTAACATCAGCATTATAATCTTCAAAACAAAGCAGTAATAATTCCATTAAATTTTGTTGTTGATGTTGTTGAATTAAATCCACAGAATGTTGTTCAAATCCTTGAATTAATCCATCAATTAAGTCTAATGAAGTCACCATAAAATCCTTTTCAGGAGCTTCGATTGTAGGATCTGTATGACATTGTTGATCTAATTGAATACAATTAGATAGAATATTTAATGCTCGTTCATATACTGGAACAGCGAATGGAGCAAATAATTCTCGTAATGTTGCAGCAATTGATGCCATGCATTCTAAAAGCGGCCATAATCCTGTATCATTATCGTGCAAAATTTCCCATTTTCTTAATAATGGAGGTAATAAAGTGGTAATGTATTCTGGTTTTGCTGATAAGTTTTCATACCCCATTTTTTCAACAAATGTTTGAATACAATCGTATAAAATAATTAAATTTTTACGTTGATAAGTTTCAAAACATTTGGCAAAATGATTTAGAAGTGGTACCAAATAAAATTCAATTAAACTTGAATCACTTTCTTCAATAAATGAAGATAATGCTGAACATGCTGCTTCTTGAACAACTTTTTTTTTATCTAATGCACATGTTACAATAGATTGGAAAGTTGGTTGGAAATAATTAGCATATTCTCCACCTTCATGAGCTTCTTCACTTACCCAACTAACATATCTTGATAATGTCCAACATGTAATTTGTCTAACTCGAGGTTGTTCATCTTGCAATCTATCAACTAAAAATGGTACCAATGTAGGTAATTTATCTCGAGCAAGTTCAATACAACTTGTACTTATAGCTCCAAATGCCAATATTGCTGCTTCACGAACGGGCCATTCTGGTGATACGATTTTTTCTTGTAAAATAGGTAAAGTAACTAGAAGAACTTCACCAGGGAAATTCTCTGAAAGTACATCTAAAGTGGCTGCTGAACATTTTCTTAAACTCCATTGATCAATTTCCAGCTCTTCATCTTCATCTTCATCATTTTCAAAATCAGAATCTTCTTTACTACCATTTACTGGTGTTGAAGATCCATTTGTATTACCATTGGTGTTACTTGTACGTGCATCTTTCCCCTTGGCAGTTTGAGGTTTTATATCTTCATCTTTATCAGCAACATCGGCATTATCTCTAGTATCAGCTATTTCCATCAAGAAAATTTCTTCTTGAGAATAAACCATTTTATTTAATAAAATTGGTAAAATTAATCTTAATTTTGGTTGAAATAATTCTTTATCTTGTTCACTAGCAGTAGATAATGCCAATAAAAACTCACATGCTTCAAGAGCAACTTCCTCACTGATATCTTCTTGCATTAAATGTAAACAATAATTTATAACTCCATCTAAATGAGGCATTAATTTATCTGGTCTCAGTTCAAGAATCAACAAGAAAGAAGAACATATATTTTTCCGAACATCATTTGAGCCTCCATCTTGAGCCAATTCAAATAAGTTAGTCAAATAGCCATCTAAAATAACAAGAAAAGATTGAGTATTCAAAGGAATAAATTGATTAATACAATGTATAGCATTAGCTTTAATTTTGTCACTGGGATGATTTAATAATTCTAAAAACAGCGCCAATAAAAAATTCAAAGGTCTTTCCCCTTGAAATTCAACATCCAAACTTGAATAAGAATCTTCACAAATTTTACTCAAAGCACTCATGGCAGCTTCTTGAGGAATAAAACCTGATCCAGAATTAGTTTTGGCTAAACTTAATAAATTAGGTAAAATTTGGGGCCAATTTTCTAATCCATATATTGAAAACAATGAAGTTATAACATTCCCAGTAATGTTTCTTACCATAGAATCTTCACTAGTTAATCCCGACAAAATGTTTCCTAGTAAATACAGTCGATTTAACAGTCTTTTCTTTAAGATACTGTTTTTCAAATTAATACCAGCAGCAGCACGAACATCTGATTTGGCACTAGAATCCTTAACTAACAATTCAAATAAATAATTCTCAAATTCTGGTTCTTGTTTAGCTTGTTCAAGAGCATCATTAGCTAATCTACGTTCTTGGTTGTTGATAGATAGTGATCCTCTGAAGATATGTTTTAACTGTTCCAACGCCTGTGGATCTGCTGTCCACGAAGACATCTTACAAACTATGGTTTATGAGGTTTTTTGAGACTTTTGGCGACAGTTGTTTAAAAGGATTTTGGTTGTCAAAAAACCATTTTGCTACAAAACAAAAAAAAATTTAGATTTTGATGAGCCTCGTCTGGAAGTTGACCAAAATACACGACCTGTCAAAAGTAACCTCAAACTATATTACATGAATTACGACATTAAATATGACATTAAAATGTATATACATTCTAAACAAACACTGATAACTTTTCAAGATTTACTTAAAATATCATCCAATTCTGCTAATTTTTCGGCTAATTCATCAAATTTCCCTAAAATTGGTATAAACATTTCATGGACAGGTTTCAGTTTCCTTCGTTCATTCTTGGTTTCATTTAAAGAATTAACACTTGTTGATGGGGTAATTAAATCTTCAAAACTACTTGTTGTTGCTTCATCTATACTTTCCTTTTTTGACTTATGAAGGGATAAATGTGACAGAGAATGTTCTGGTGTTGGAGAAGGCTGTTGTTCAAGTCGTACATCTGTTTCAATCTCGATGTTGTCAGTTTCCAATTGTTGAAATTCAGTACTGGTACTAAATTTACGTGCAGTTCTATGATAAGGGTTTTCACTGTATATCTGATCTTGCTGTTCAGGGTCAGAGTCAGTTTGTTGTATTTGTTCTTGTATATCTGAAGTTACTTTACTTAATCGATCTAATATAATCGATCTGGTAAAACTAGAATTATCATCTTCTTCGGGTTCTTCTCGTTTAGGTGGAGTATCAGGTGAGAACGATCCAATTGAAATATCATCCAATGTATTTAAACTTGTTCTTTTAGGTGGAATAAATAATTCACTAAATACATCAGTAGTATTTAATTTTTCCGGTTTTTTATCTAATCGTTTATGTTTTGGAATATTTAGGGGAGTTTCTGGAAATACATCACTAAGAATTTCCAGTTGTTTATCATCCAGTTTTTGTTCATCTTTGGTTATTTCATCATGAATAAAATATCCAAATCCAGGAGGACGTCGTGATTCTTGGTCATGTTCATGTTCATGTTGTTGTTCTTGTTCTTGTTCTTGTTCTTCCTCTTCATTATCATCTTCGTCATCTTCAATTTCTCCTAAGCTTTCAAAGGTTACTGATTTATTACATTTTTTATTCAGACGGGAAGATATGCTATCAACAGAATTACCTTCATCTTCCTCAGTAACTTCTTTTTTTTCCAATTCTTCATTCTTGAAGCAATTTAATCTTGCTAATCTTTCTCCGTAAGTTTCTAAACATTCAGCAGGAACAAAACCAACTTTTCCATCTTCTTCATCAGTGAGTATTTCATGGTCTTGTCCTTCATCTAACCCTCTCTCAATTCTTTCTTGTTTAGTTAATTTTCGAATTAACCACCAATAATTATCTTCATCGTTTACTAAATGTACAGGTTCATCACGTTGAAGTGTACAATGTGAAGGATCAGGACCAGAAAAATCATAAAGACCATATAGTTTATTTGGGTCTATTTCTCGGGGTGGAGATCTTGGTGGAGAAGGAGGTAAATATAAGTCGTCAATGTTTGGTTCTATTGCTGATTCATCCTCGTCCTCGTCTTCGTCTTCGTCGTTGTCGTTGTCGTTGTCGACTTTTTCATTCAATTCTCCTGTATTTGTACAAGATCTAAGTTCTTCCAACTGCTCTTGTACATGCTTACTTTCAATTATTGAATCATTGTCTTGTTTTTCCAAGCTATCGATTTCCTCAATTGATTTGTCTGAATTAATATCTGAAGAATGACCATTCAAAGAAGAATCACTTATTTTCTTTTCCAATCTATCTTGATTAACCATTAATGAATTCTTTCGAATTAATTTACGTTGTTGATGTATTAAATTATCATCGTTATATCCTTTACCAAATTTCGTCATAAATTTATTATTTCGTTCATTAAATAATTCATTTGGATCAAAAATATTATTATGAATCCTCCTTGTAGCTGATTCTTCATCTTCTTCATCTTCTTCATTATTATTTATAATATATTGTAAAACTGAACTTGAAATCGTCAGTTTTCCCAAACCATCAAGGTTAGTATTATGTACAACTGAATCAGTTTGAGTGTATTGAGAAGAAGATACTGATGCAGTAGGTGAAAATGGAGTTAATTTTTGTTCTATATCGTGCAAAAGTTTGTTAGTTGATTCAAGAGTGTTGTTATGTTGAACAAGATCATTATTATTGTTATAATTTTTACTTGGTGAAAGTGAACTAGTAGACATATTGTCGTCACTAATGTTATTGTTTTGTATTTCAGAATCAGAGCTAGTCCCAACAAAAGGTATTATGTTAGATGTAGTATATGGATTGCTCTCGCTCTCCATAGTGATATATTTTAAGTGAGAAAGTTTAGAATGTTGAACTATATTAGATAACTGATTTTTTTGTAAAGAAATGTTGTCTGTTTTCTACAGACCTGCATATAATAATGTCTTTCTTTAAGGGAGAAATTTTAAAGTAGTGAAAGATTTGACTTTTTTTTTCTTTGTTTCCACAAGAGGAAAATAAAAAAAAAGATCTTTTTTTTAAGAAAATTACGCGTTTTCTTCTTGATTTTGCGTGATTCGGTCGTTGATGTCAGAGTCATTATTTATATAAGTGATTACCTAAGTGTATGACTTAGGTTTTGATTCATGGGCTGTTAGTGTAAGTTTTTAAAATGACGTAACTTTAATCAGGTGTTCCCCTCAGTGTTTTATTTGTTGGATCAGGCTGGGGAGGTTTTTTTTTCTACTTGTGCTAAATTTGTGTTAAATTTGTGCTAAATTTAGATCTATTGTTTTGAGACAACAAAACTTACCAGCCTTTTTTGTTGGGGCTTTCGGATGACTCAATACATCCAGGATTAACTGAGAGAAAGTGAAGTTAATCCATCTTGGTTAATGTTGTCTTTAATTATAAGAATGTTATATAATTAGGATATATAAGTAAGTACACTTAAGCTTTACTTCTTCGTGTATAATATAAGTAAGAATGCATAAGCTTTACTTCTTTGTATGTAATATAAGTAAGAATGCTTAAGATTCACTTCCTCAAATGAAATATTTAGCATAATATTACCCTCGCTTTCCCTCTCAGTTAATCTACTCGATTTCTTGGCACAAACTATTCAGGTTGTCAATTGCAATCGTATCATATTTTTGTGTTCTCCAAGTTAAACGCGAAAAATAACTTGTTATTGCATAGATTTACCTTTCCCAATTTTTTCACTTTCTAGCTAATTCATACTTCATTTAACTATATCAATATATATATAATCTACTTCTTAATTACTTCATTAATAGCATTGGCCAAGTATTCAACGTTATTATCATTAATACCAGAAATACTAAATCTACCATCTTCAGTAGCATAAATTGAAAATTCAGTTCTTAATCTAATAACTTGTTCACTAGATAACCCAGTGTAAACAAACATACCTCTTTGTTTTAATAAATGATCCCAATTATAGTTAGTCTTATCTAATCTATCATATAAAGCTTGACGAACAGTATTCAATCTACCAACAACTTCATTCAAATCATTTAACCAGTGTTGTAATAATTGTTCATTTTCAAAAATAGTTTCCACAATCTTAGATCCATGAATTGGTGGAGATGAATACATTGGTCTAATTAATTTCTTTAATTGTGATTCAACAGCCTTAGAAGCTTCACCTGAAGCAGTAACAATAGAAATAGAACCAGTACGTTCACCATAAAGACCCATATTCTTAGCAAATGATTGACATAATGCAAAAGTTGGAATCTTGTTAGAATTAGCTAAACTAGTCAATTTTCTAATTAACCCAATATCTTCATATGGAACTCCACTAGCAAATCCTTGATAAGCCATATCAACAACTGGGAAAAATTTCTTATCTTGAACAATTTGTAAAACTTCATCTTGTTGTTCTGGAGTTAAATCCATACCAGTTGGATTATGACAACAAGCATGTAAAAGAACAATTGACCCTTCTGGTTGTTCAATTAAAGATTTCTTTAAATTATTATAATCTAAATCATTTTGAGATTTATCATAATAAGCATAATATTCTGGAGATAATCCAGCATCATTGAAAACAGCAACATGGTTAGCCCAACTTGGTTGAGGAACAAGGATCTTTTTAACTGAATAAAATCTACTCAAGAAATCAGCAATAACACGAAGAGAACCAGTACCGGAAATAGTTTGAGCTGTAACAATTCTACCATCTTCAATTAATTGTTTACCATTAGCATCTTTATTAGAATTGTTGAAAATAAAATTCTTGACAATATTTTGGAAATTCTTAGAACCATTAATTGGAGTATATTCCTTTTCAGTTTCAGTTTTTAAAAGTAAATGTTCAGCTTGTTTAACACTTGGGAAAATAATTGGTTTACCTTGGTTATCTCTATAAGCACCAACACCCAAATTAATTTTCTTGGAGTTTTGATCCTTAACAAAAGCTTCAGTAATACCTAAAATCTTATCTGGTGGAGCTAATGGAATATCATTCCAAGATGATAATTGAGAAGTAGAGGAGAATTGTCTAAGTAAAAGTCTCTTGGCAGAAACTTGTTTGGCTAATTGAGTTCTGTACATGATGAATTTGCTTAAAAGAGAAAGGGATAAAAAGCAAGAGAGTTGAAAAGTTTAAAATAAAAAGGGGGAAGAAACACCTCGAGTTTTATATTGTAGTTTTTGGACGAGGTGGTATTTTTTTTTTTGAGTCGTTTACAGGGCGAATGGAACAGACGAAATTTTTTACTGTGAAGATCATTTTTAATTGGTTAAGTTAGGTGGAGGAGGAGAAGAGGAGAGTCAAAAAATACAAAAACAAAAACAATTAGGTTCTTTGTTCCTGGTTTGATTCATATCGAAGTGGGGTGAGTTGTAAACAAATAAAGGTAAAATTTCCAATTGTTTTGGAAGATTTGACCGATAATTGTAAACCCCTCGAAAACTTGGCAAATTTACCCCAACCGAGGAGTGAATTAACTGGAATCCAGTTTTTTTTCTTTCTCGCCCTTCACCAATGACATGATTTTGATGATATCACTTTGTGTTCAGGTTAATGAGTCATGGATGACCATATTATTATTATTTTTCCAATGAGGATCGTCCAAGATCTTCGGTACAAACATCAAAACCAATTATCAATTTAAAGGGTCTACCACATTAAAAAGTTTATTCGGGTTTATGGTTTTCATTTATTCCAAATTAATCCGATGGTCTCTAGGATTTCCCAACTAGGAAGTGTAAATCTTAACTCGGGAATGCCGCTGATTCACCGATTCGCATTTTAATTGTTGTCAAACACCGAGGAATCTAGAGGGAAAAAAAAACACGAAAACTAATTACCTAAATGGCGCAATTCGGTTGGGGTTCGGTGTTGAACTAAAACTATATTGGAACCGTTATATTAGCCTCAAACCAGTTGGTGAACTATCAATTGTGAAAATACTAATACGAAAGTGAACAATCTGTTGCATCTTTCCTGACATTCATTTAGCAGAAACATGTCCTGATAACAACTTTGTGTTTCATTTTGGAAATGTAGGACAAGTTAACTAGCTAACAACCAGTTCCCCTAAACCTATCCCCACAAGATTATGCCAGAATTCTAATTTGTAGATTATGTAGTGGTTTTTCGAATATATATGAAGGTTACGTCCTCTTTGGCTTTTTAGTGTATTGTTCTACTGAAAAACATTAGTAAGAATTAAGTATATAACGTATCTGACAATGAAGTTTTATCTTTGCTCTAATCGAACATCAAACTAAACCAACTATTCACAAGTAAAGTTTTTTTGCAACCAAATATTAAGGTTTTGGAACGAAATTTTCAAGAAAATAACTGAGTTATATTATACAATAAAATCAGAGTATTTTCTAACAAAAACATAGCATTCTTGAACTTCATGTAAATAGCTAACAATTAATCTAATTGGAAACTAGATTAAAACAGTAATTGGTTACAAATCATCATTTAAAAAACCAAACATGCAATTAAAATCAACTACATATATTGAAACTAGAAAATCCCAAACTAGTTTATAACGGTGTTTACGGGGGTGACAGGG
>KI547136.1:573185-715977 GCA_000497715.1 Spathaspora arborariae UFMG-19.1A
ACAAACCAGAAAATTTGGTTGTATAGTGTAGTGGTTATCACTTTCGGTTTTGATCCGAACAACCCCGGTTCGAATCCGGGTACGACCTGTTTTTTTTGAAACTATTTTAAAACTTTTTTAACCTGATTCAACTTTAAATTAGCCATATACACTTTAAGAACACCAACTAACCTTTATAAATCACTTATTCAAATAAGCTATTTTTATTTGTACGTTGTATAAGTAATCATTTAGTTTCTTTATCGTGAGATCAAAGTTTGCTTGAAAAAAAAAATCCAATGCTCATCGTAGTAAAAAAAAATCCAATTTTTTTAAACGTCTTTAACTTTTAGTGTAAAGAATAGTAATAATGATCAGAACAATGTATGTATTTCAATAGAAGAAATAGTTCCAAACTATAATACTAACACCCATCACAGTAAACCCAAGAATGCTCGTTCTAAAAGAGCTCTTGCTAAAAAAGAAGCCAAATTAGTTGAGAATACTAAATCAGCATTATTTGTCCCTGGATCCACAGGTAATAAAATGTTACACGATGCTATGTGTGATTTAATGGCATTAAAGAAACCAGAAGCTAAAAAATTCACTCGTAAGAATGAAATCAGACCTTTTGAAGATGCAGCAGAATTAGAATTCTTTTCAGAAAAGAATGATGCTTCATTAATGGTATTCTCATCCAATAATAAGAAACGTCCTAATACTTTAATATTTACTAGATTTTTCAATCATAAAGTATATGATATGATTGAATTATCTATACAAAAAAACTATAAATTATTACAAGATTTCAAGAAATTAACATTTACAATTGGATTAAAACCAATGTTTGTATTTAATGGACCAGGATTTGATTCCCATCCAGTTTTCCAACATCTTAAATCTTTATTCTTAGATTTTTATCGAGGTGAAGAAACAGATTTACAAGATGTTGCTGGTTTACAATATGTGATTGCATTATCTGTAGGAGAAATTGAGGATTTAAATAATACCAATGATAAAAATTTACCTTTGTTACATTTCAGAGTATATAAATTAAAATCATATAGATCAGGACAAAAATTACCTAGAATTGAACTTGATGAAATTGGTCCAAGATTTGATTTTAAAATTGGAAGAAGAATAACTCCTGCTCCAGAAGTTGAAAAAGAAGCCAATAGAAAACCAAAACAATTGGAAGCTAAAGTTAAAAAGAATGTTAGTACTGATTTTATGGGTGATAAGGTTGCTCAAATTCATGTTGGTAAACAAGATTTAGGTAAATTACAAACAAGAAAGATGAAAGGGTTGAAATCTAAATATGATCAATTAAGTGAAGATGAAGATGACGAATATGGACAAGAATTTGCTGATGAGATTGAATCTGGAGATGAAGTAGAAGATGATCAACCACAACCAAAGAAACAAAGGGTGTAGACTTTATAGTTGTTTAGCATATAAAAAAGCTTTAATTTTACTAGCAGGTTTGTTGTTGTCTTTGCTCTTCCTTTTTCTCACCAAAAAGACATTGTCATGTAGAATAGTGAAAAGTCTTCTCAGTTGAGTACACGACAGGTTTGATTCTTGTTCAGAACTAATATTTCTGTTATCTTAAGAATATACATTCAATACATTAAAATACATTTTAGACCCTTTATCCTGCCCAACTCTGAATATAACCAAATCAGTGTTTAGAGAAGATCAATATTTAAGCCTTCAGGCAAGTTGATCTGACTTCCTGGATTCGAGGCTATTATTCGATCTCTTAAATCAAACTAAGATCTTATTTATACTTATCTTACAACCATATACAAATTGAGACATTTTAGGACTTTTTTCCTATTTATAGACTAATCTTAGATTAACACAAGTCTAATATAAACAATAGAA
Source organism: Spathaspora arborariae UFMG-19.1A (assembly GCA_000497715.1). Classification (NCBI taxonomy): domain Eukaryota; kingdom Fungi; phylum Ascomycota; class Pichiomycetes; order Serinales; family Debaryomycetaceae; genus Spathaspora; species Spathaspora arborariae. The sequence goes on from KI547136.1 coordinate 575,052, forward strand.
GAATAATTAAATAATTTTAACCAGATTAAATGACAATAAACTAAATTCCTAACTTAACAAATATAGCGACATTTCACCACATGTCGCATAAATCTTGCTTTCCCTAGAAATGTCGCGAATTACATTTCTATGCGACAAACATCAACAGAAGAAAAAACTGTTGTAAAAAAACTGTTGTAAAAAACCCTTTACAAACAAGTGTTGGTGTAAGTAAACATGTCATTGAAGGCAGGTTCTATATTTAAAGCACGTATAGGTACTTCTACTGTCCATTCTCCTGATGCTACAAGATCACCTTCTGAACAACCACAGCAAAAGAATAAATTAGGACATGAATTAACCAAGAATAAACATTATTGTGTTTCAAGATTACCTGCCCTTCCTTCAATATTTACCAAACCAGGTTCAAATTTCTTGAATGCTTACAGTGACTATGCTTCTAATTATTCACTTGCTGTTAATGAAGATTCAATATATGTTTGGAGTTATAAATCTGCTGATTCTACTCCTTTGTCAATTCAATTCCCCCTTGACAATAATACATCAATACCGTTGGCTATTTTGACTAGACCAGCCAATGGTACAAGTCAAGATCCTGGTTTAGCTATAATTGATTCTAGTTCTAAGTTGGTCAAATTTTATGAAAGTGTACAACATGCACCTACTTTAGGATTAATTAATGATAGATCTTTACAATTGAATTTACCTTTGAATAAAAATGAATATATTACATTAGCTGAAAATATTGAACCTTCAGGAATTGTTGTTGCAACATCTTCTAAAAGATGTATTTTAATTCAGTTGAGAGATTATCAGAATAAACCTCAATTATCAACTATTGAATTACTTTCCAGTAACAGTGTTAGTTCTTTCTTTTCAAAATTCCTTGGATCCAAGATTTCTGAAGGTGATAATGAAATTGTTTCAATTAGACCAGGAAAAATTACTAATCATGGTACTACTCAAGAAATTATTATTCAGGATTCAGTTGGGAGTTTTAATTTGATTAATTATAATTTACTTTCAACTACTGCTTCTCCTTTTATTGATACTAGAAAATCATTTAAACAAAATTTAATTCCATATATTGAAAATTCAATTGATGGATATTTACCAGGATCTCAATTAAATATTCAATTCTTGGATATATGGCCTTTATTGAATCATGACGAAATGTATTTGGCTCTTTGTTATATTGATGAAATATATAATGAATCAAGCAAGAGTTTAATGTTGATGACATTGAAAATTAACTCTTCAGGAGGAATATTATTAGGTTCTCATAGATTAACTAATTTCAATAGCGATAACGATGTAATTATCAAACCAAAATTATATTTACCTAAGCCAGGTAAAACTGCATTTGTTATATTTGATAATTCAATTATTATTACTGATTTAAATACTTCATATATTGATTCAACTTCAACATTTACTTCATATTATAAACCAAGATGGGAAGATATAATTCGATTAAAATCAACTGTGGAAATAATTGGAACTGGGTATGAAGATCAATCATTAACTTCAAATCGAGCAGTAATTCTAATCACGGGGAAACATGGAGTTTTACGTATAGAAAGATTTTCTGAAGAAGAAATTGAAGATAGTATGGATATTGACGAAGATGTTAAAAATGATCCTTTATTAATTGTTAAATCTCATATTGAACAAGGGATTTTTTATTCCAATTCTTTGGAAATTGATTTTGATGTTCTGAATGAAAAATTTGATAATCTGATTATAATATCTGCTATTGAATTGATTGTCGATGAAATTCTTAATTCAAAATCACCATATATTGTTAAATTACCTTCAATTAGTGATTCAACAAAGGAGAAAGTAAAATTATATCAAGAATTAATTAAATATACTGAGAGAAATTTCCCTCAGATTTCATCAAGAACCATCCCCCATATAGTTGATAATTTAGAAAAGGCAAATGTTGCAATGAATCTTTGGAATTGTATTGATGATAATCTTGATTTGAAACAAGAATTAGAAAGTATAATTGTTAAAGAAACCAAGATTGATTCCCATGATATTTTACGAGAATTCTATAATCATGGACTTGGCTCGATAAATCAAGTACTTACTTCATTTATTAAGCAAATTACAGAGAAGAACATGAAATCATTATTAATTTCAATTCTTGTAAACACATTATATATTGGAGTTTATTTAAATGAGACACAATACATCACCAGTGAAATCTCACCTTATAAATCTTGGATTTTCGAAACAACTTTAATTGTTACTGTGGAAGAAATCTTCAGTCATGAATTTGTGGAAAATAAAATTGAAATTGCAAATCAACAATATAAAGAAAATGCTCACCATTTAGTTGAAGTTTTATATTATTTTGTAAACAGTGCAATTAAGTTTATGGAAATTTCTCAAGATGATTTGCTTAGACAATACAAGAGTTGGTATAAAACAAGAAAACAACAATGGATTACTGTGTTGTTGGAATTAGGTTTAAATAATGAATCTATTGTAATTACTGAAAAATATCATGATTTTGCTTCTTTAGCAAGAATTCTTGATACTAAAGAACATTCAGAGGCACAATTTACTAAATATTTTAAAATGTTTGGGTTTGAATTTGCATCAAGTTTATACCATTACTATTTAAAGAATGATAAAATTCAATCACTTATATTGAACTTCCCCAATTATAAACATTATCTTATTAAATATTTCCAAAATAATAAAAAACAAACAGCAGAAGTGTCTTGGATAAGATACTTACTAGATGAACAATTTGATCAAGCTTCTGAATCACTTTTACAATCAACTCAAGTTAATTCAATTGATAATTTACATAATAAATCGGTGAAATACTCCCTTGCAAAATTATCAACTATTGCTGCCAAGAAGAACCCTGAAATAACTAATGAACAATTAATTGAAATTGAAAATCAATTGAGTATGATTAGATATCAAAATAAATGTATGGATGCTATATTGAAGTTATCAGGAACAACTATAGAAGTATTAAATACAAATTATTTCATTAAGAATTTCACAAACAAAGGTATTAACCATGATATAATTGAACCATTGGTTGATGGATATTTTTCAAGATTTACTGAAAATATTCAATTATCTTCTGTTGAATTAATTAACTTATTGACTTGTGTAAAACCAAATTTAATTGATAAACACGGGTTTGCATATGCATTAGATGTTGCTCAATCGGGATATAATGATAATTTGGTTGATTATTATACTAAACTTGTATGGTTAAGATTATTAGTTCTTGGGGAAGATGAAAAAGTTGTATCTCAATTCAATTCCAAGAAATTTAGTGATGATATAATTCGAAAAAATGTTCAAGATTCAACTTTGTTCAAGACATTGAAAACAATTAAGTTGAATTCAAATATGATGGAGAAGCTTGATTCGTTGTTGGCTAATCCAAGTGTAACTGATGAATATGAAGATAATATTGTGGTACAAAATTTCAATCAACAATTATTAACTTTACTTCGAAAGAATCTTAAACAAGAAGATTTCAAACTTTGGATTGAATCAGCTAAGGGAGAAGCAAGGATTTCCTTAAATTAATATTTGTATAGTTTACTCATTATACACAAAATTTTCTTGACTCAAGACGTTTGCTTCGTCTTCACTCTCTAATAATGGTTCATGTTGTTGCAAATCTTGTTCCACATCTTGCTCAATATCTTGTGCAACCTCTTCATTCTTATTCTCTTCTTGGTTCAATTTTATTCTAATCAAAGGTTCAGGAACAGCTTTACCTTCTTCAATATCACTAATACTATACTTTAATAATCCCAGAGAGGCAAGTGATACCGATTCTAAAACCAATTCCCAGTTGTTAATAATTTCCTTAACTCCTGCAGCTCCTGAAGCCATCATTTCTACTTGTTGTCCAATTTCACTTGTAGATTCTGCCACTAGAGAAACCAACTTTTCAAACTCACGATATTTAGCAAGTTTTTCTTCCTTGGGTGAAATTAAGCCCCTATAATATTCTCCACTATTCATGTTATATTTACTTGATCAGGATTAAAATAATGTAAGTCAACTTTATTCCTTTAGGTTGAATTTGAGTTGTGAAAATATGGTGGGTTTTTTTTTGTTTACATTTTCTTTTGTTTTGATTTTTGTTTGTGTTGCCAAAACTTACTGGGACAACACTTGCTTACCAATAATGGCCAGGTCATCACTAATACCAACAGAAAGACCACAATTGGTGAAATCCACCAGATCAAGGTACTCCACTGGAGGATTTGAGTTTACTAGTAAAGAAAATCAAGTATATTCGTCATCGAGTTCACACTCACAGCAGCCGCAACAACAACAACAACAAACACAAGTAAATTCCTCACCAGAAGTTGTAGACACATTAAGACATCAAAATAGATTACTTGCACAACGAAATGCAATGATTATGTCCAAGCTTAAAGAAATGGAATTGAAAAATGTTGAATTGACTAAAGAAATTAATTTGTTAAAACGTACAACTACCCCTCCAATAACAGGTAATAAACAAGTTTTTGAAGAAATTTTATCAATTATTGAAAATAAAACATTTAATAGTTTTGATCAGTTGCTACAATGTTTTAAAAAGGTTAGATCAGATGAAGGTTTGCCTGTAAATGATCAATTAGGAATACTTTCTGATGTTATATCCAGACCCATAACTTCAACTCCAATAGAAGTAGGTAGAAGTGGGAGTGGAACGTTTGCTGCATTTGATATCATTTCTCATGACCCTTTACTTAATTATTTTAAACCAAAAGATGAAGATGTTGTTACTAACAAGAATAAAGATAAGGATATATCTATTATTTTCGAAGAACTGATTGAAATGGCCAGTGAAAGTACTGATTTGAATCATGAGACTAAGGAAGAAATCTTAGTTGAAAGGGAAAAGAAGCCATTTGAAAAGATTCAGGTTGAACTAAAGGGTGTTCCTGATAAGGTGAAACAATTATTACAAGAAGAACATGAAGATAAACCTGAAAAAATTGAAAAACTTCCCATGAAAGCAAAATCTAAGTCAAAGAAGACCAAGTCTACTGAAGAAGTTGGTGTAGACTTGCCAAAACAACAGCAGCAACAGCAACAACAGCAACAACAAGAAGTAGCTAAAACAAAGAAAGTTGTAACAAAATCCTCAAAAAAATCCTCAAAAAAAGATCCTAAACCACCTGTAGTAGTCAAGATTGAAGAGGAAGGAACCAGAAGATCCATGCGGGCAAGAAAACCTATCGATTATAAACCTTTATCAATGAGGGATAAAATGAGAAGAGAATCTGTAGCTATGTTAGATGCAGTGGGACCAGATGTATTAATTAACTATACTCAAAAACCACTGAGTAGAGGAAGTAGTTCAGGACTGGTTACATCTAAACGTAAATCTGAAACTCCAGAAGTTGAAAGAAAGAAAAGAAAACCTTTGACTGCCGTGAATACAAATATTAATAAAGTTGCTAAATTAGGTAAAGAGAAATCCGAAGATGCTGAGCACTATGATTTATCAGTATATGATTTTGAACCAGAGGAAAAGAAGGTGGCTCCAGTTTATGATAAAATTAATGTAAAGAATCGTATTCGGGGGTAATTATATATATAGTACAAAATAAAGCATGCTTATACACTCATTTTCATTTTAATTGAAGGATATGGATTATATCCCACTATTTCGAAATCTTCAAATCTGAAATCATCAATTGATTTAATTTCTTTCTTTCTTTCTTCTTTAATAACCAATTTAGGGAAATCTCTTGGAGTTCTAGTAAATTGTTCTTGAAGAGCTTCAATATGATCTAAATAAATATGAGCATCACCTAAAGTATGAATAAATTCGCCACAATCCATATCGACAACATGAGCAATCATTTTAGTTAATAAAGCATATGAAGCAATATTGAAAGGAACACCCAAACCCATATCACAAGATCTTTGATATAATAAACAAGATAATTTTGGTCTAGCCTTTTCTTCAGTTGGGAAATTAACATAAAATTGACAAAATACATGACAGGGTGGTAATGCCATTTTCTTAAAATCTGGGGGATTCCAAGCAGACATAATAATTCTACGATCATATGGATTAGTCTTTAATTTCTTGATAACATCTTGAAGTTGGTCAAATCCTTGTCCAGTATAATCAGCATCACAATCTTGATATTCAGCACCAAAATGTCTCCATTGGAATCCATATACTGGTCCTAAATCACCTTCACGATGATGAGTTAATCCTAATTTATCCAAATATTCACGAGATCCATTTCCTTCCCAGATTTTAACACCCAAATCACTTAATAATTTAGCATCAGTAGACCCAGAAATAAACCATAAAAGTTCATGAATTATACCTTTAAAGAAAACTCTTTTGGTAGTTAAAAGTGGAAATGTATCGTTAGATAAATCAAAACGTAATTGTGGTGGCGCGAAAAGGGATTTGGTACCAGTACCAGTTCTATCAGGACGATGTTCACCTTCATTAATGATCTTGTTACACAAGTCAAGATAGGCTTGTTCAGCGGAGTTTGGAGAGACTGTCATATTTGTGTATACTGCAAAGGAGAGTGACTAATATGTTTGATTAATTCAATGATTTGAAAAACGCGTCTATATTTCGCGATTTTTAGAACGCTACCAAGTCGCATGGTAGCACAGATATGAAACAATCCTTTGAATAAACTACATTAGATATATGAAGGCCTTCATAATATATTCATAATTATCTAACTATACATAGAGTAGATCATTATTTTTTTTTTTGATTTTATTTAAAAAGAAACAACAAGAGAAATCACTCACGTCTAACAAGCATTATCAGGCTTTGTATATTCAGGGTTATCATATCCTGCTTTAGCACCATTGACAGATCCTTTCAATGCTTCATTGGTATTGTAAGCTTGTTCCTTAGTCTTGTCTTTCAAATCATTTGTCTTGTCAACAGCATCATTATAGGCTTGTTGGGTGTTTTGTTGAGTCTTATCAGCACTATCGTAAAGATAATCACTAGCATTCTTCAAAGCTTCTCTCCCACTGTCATAAACACTTTGAGCAGTGTTTTTTATTGATTCTCTAGTTCTATCAGCAATATTTTGAGTGGTTTCAGCAGTCTTATCATAAGCGCTCTGAGCGGTTTCAGCAGTCTTATCATAAGCATTCAGAGCAGTTTCCAGAGTTTTCTGTTTGGTGTTTTCATAAGCATCAGCAGCAGAATTATATGCATTTTCAGAAGCATCCAGAGCCTTTTGTTTAGCATTATCATAAGCATCAGCAGTAGAATTATATGCATTTTCAGAAGCATCCAGAGCCTTTTGTTTAGCATTATCATAGGTGTTGGCAGCAGAATCACCGGCCAGTTGAGAAATGTCCCATGCCTTATCCTTGGTGTCCTTGGCAGTATCGTTTACTCTGGAATGAGAATGAGCCGCCTTATCCTCAACTCTATCTTTAAGGCTTCTGTTAATACCTTCGCGATCTTGTTGTGAAACTGTTGGGTCTTCGTAAACCATTTTTATTATCGGTGTTAATTGATGAAAGAAGAATATAGTTTACTCGATTGGGGAAACTGGATACTATATATATACACTTGACATTGCGAGTACTCTGAGTACAGAGCAACTCACCCTATGTAATGTTGGCCGCCCTTGCCACAACACACACTTCCCCGATATTACATCATAGAACAATGAATGAATCATCAATTGTAAAAAGCAAGCAAAATTGTATTTGCACCCAAATTATTTTTTTTTCCACAAGATTGCTTCTTTGCTATTTATGTCACACATCGTGCATATAAGAATTACGTCATTCAAACTGCATCTATTGAAAATATACAATTATACATTCAACTCTAAATTTGTAGCCATTTAAAGTATTTGAACCATTTTGGTTCTACAAGAACACATCTAGATTCAGCAATTAAGGTAGGCTTTACAGATAAATCAAAAGAAAGTGTTTCCAAATAACCTTCAATTACAACTTTTCTACCTTTTGCCTGTTTAACTTTTGCTCGTAATATAACTGTACTTCTTGGAGGAGCTTGATTTTTAAAATCTATCAGTAAACTTGCTGTAACTCCTTTCTTTGCTGGTAACAATGGGAAACCCGCAGAACATAAACCTTCATCTAATATAGTTGACGTCACCCCATTATGAATTTGACCATCTTGACTAATTAAACTATCACCTAAATGGTAAAAACTAACCAATTCTCCTTCTTCTTCATTAAGAAAAACAATTGGATCAATTTCAAATAAATCAGGACCAAATAATAATCCAGTACCTACATAGTTTGTATGATGTTGTCCTGGAAATGCATGACTTGAATTATATTGTTTAAACTTTTGATTTTCTTGTAAACTCTTGTATAATTGGGTATCTTGAATTTGTTTAATAACTGTTTCATTTATACGAAGTAGTTTTTGATCACTACCTTCATATTTCTTTCTCCAACTTCGGGGAAAGGCAGTAATTCCTACTCCAAATGCAACTAATGGAATAGTTTTACGCACGAATCCTTTAAACATTTTGACTTGTTATAAACACAAAGAGATATGTATCAACAGGGGTGATATCTTGACAAACCAAAAAGAAGAAGACAAAAGGTCGTGCATTGACACAAAAAGCTCAAAGTCACATGACCAGTTTTTCTGATTTCTGCGATGCTCATTTAATTTTTTTTTCAATATCTTTTTAATATTTGGGGCCATTTCTATAGTTTTGGTTATATCATCAAGTATTTAAAATGGCAATGAAATCTAAAGGTGTTAAGAGAGTTGGTGAAAAGATTGAAAAGGTAGGAAAAAAATCAAAAGTTGTTAAAAAACTTCCTTCACCTCCTTCAGAATCAGAACTGGAAGAAGAATCTGGTTCTGAAAGTGATATATCTATTTCTTCTGAAGAAGACGAATTAGATGAATTAGATGATCTTGAAGAAAAGAGTAGTGGAGGAGAAGAAGAAGAAGATGATGATGATGAAGAGGATGAGGAAGACGAATTAGATCAATTAGATGAAGAACACATTGAAGATGAAGACAACAACAACACAGAAGAATCAAAAGAAGTCGACCCAAACAAGAAATCATCTAAAGAGCAACACGCAGAACAAAGAAAGTTATTAGCTGAACGTAAATTACAAAGAAAATCAGGAGTAGAAGTTCAACAAATTAAAAGTTTATGGGAAAAATTAAGAGTTACAAAACCAACACCTCCTAAGGAAGTGCGTGATAAATTGTGTAATGAAGTTTGGGAATTATCTAAAGATGTCATCACTGATTTAGTCATGAAGCATGATGCTTCTCGTATTGTGCAAACTTTAGTTAAATATTCTAGTAAAGAAAGAAGAGACAAGATTGTTCAAGCTTTGAAAGGAAACTATTATGTTTTGGCCACTTCTGCATACGGGAAATATTTATTAATTAAGCTCTTACATTATGGATCCAAAGAGTCAAGGACTTTGATTGTTGATGAATTACATGGGAAATTAAGGAAATTAATGAGACATAGAGAAGGTGCCTATGTAGTTGAAGATTTATTTGTGTTATATTCTACTACTGAACAGAAACAACAAATGATTAGAGAATTCTGGGGTTCTGAATATGCTGTTTTCAGAGATTCAGGAAAGGGAAAAACAGTGTTAGATGTGGTTAAGGAACTGTCAGAAAAGAAACAATTGATAATGACAAATTTATATGGAACAATTAAAGCATCAGTAGAAAAAGGGTCAACTGGGTTCCAAATCTTACATGCTGCTATGAAAGAATATGTCAGTATTTTAGTTGATGATATTGAGGCCAATGATTCTCAAATTAGAGAATTCATAGATTTGTTGGCTGAACAATTTGCAGAATTAGTTCATACTCAAGAAGGTTCAGATGTTGCATGTAAATTAATTGCCATGGCTAATGCTAAAGAACGTAAGATTATCATAAGAAGTTTGAAGTCACATATCAATGAATTAATTAAGAATGAATATGGTAATTTAGTTTTAATTACTTTATTCATGTCTGTTGATGATACTGTTTTACTTCATAAGTCATTTATTATTGAAGTGATTTCCAATGAATTGATGCCTCAATTAATTCAAGAAAAATTCTCAAGAAGACCATTCTTGTATTTGTTAAAGGGATTAGATGGGAAATATTTCTCTCCTTTAGTCAAGAATGCTTTGACTCAATATGAAGAATTGGCTTACAAGAAAACCTCCAAGAAAGAACAAGAAACTAGAAGAGCAGAATTGTTAAACAGATCTATTGAATTAATGTATAAATCTATTTTATCAACTAAAAAAGCCGAAGATCCAGAAAAATCATTTGAGAAATTAATGTCTGTTAATATGGCTGCTCAATTTATCACCGAATTAATTCTTATTCCTACAGAAGTTGAAAATGTTAATAATACTTTAAGACCACAATTAATTGATGTTATATTTGAAGTAGCTGTTAAGGGTGATGTTCGTGAAGATTTCCACTTGCTTAATAAGGCACCATTTATCTCTAGATCTTTGAAAGCTTTAATTCAAGGAAATGAATTTAAATGGGATAATGAAGCTAAGAAGTTAGTTCAACATGATGGTGACAAAATTCCTGGAGTCGGTGTTGAATTTGCTACTACTATCTCAGAACATATATTAAGTAATGATCTTGTGGGTGATTGGATACAAGGTCAAGCAGCATTTGTATTGATTTCTGTTCTTGAAGTATTACAATTGGCTGATTCTACAAAGTTTAAAGAATTGCAAAAATCTTTGAAGAAAAACAAGAAGCAATTATCTCAAGAAGATAAAGGTGCTAAACTTTTACTGAATCTCATTTAGTGTACATTAATAAATAACCAAAATTTCTAGAATCTTACATAAATGCCTCTTCCTCGTTAAAATATTCATCTTCACTAAAATCAGCTTCACTTGACTCTGAATCATGGCTATCTTCAGCAAACACAGTAGAAACAGCACTCATTCTTCTATCAATCCTAGTGGTTGTTCTTTGAACTTTCAAAGCTTCATATGGTTCAATATCATCCTCATCTTCACTAGCAACACTTGCATTTTCATCATCCTCATCCTTCTCTTCATCAGTCTCTTCTTCATCTCCACTAACCATAATCGCATCTTCATCAATTGCAAGTTCATCAGATCCAAATTCATTAAACCATTCTAATCTTTGACCACAACGAAGACATGGCATATCTTCACCTCTTGTTTTAATAACATTAAATCTAGTAGCAATACATACATAACAATAAATATGTCCACAATTGGTAATATATGGGTTTGTAATATGACCAGTGGAGGCCAGTACCTTTCCTCCTGTAGTAGATGCTTGGTTGTTATTTTCATGACAAATGGCACATTCAGAAATTGGCAAATTTGTATATGGGGTAAGCACAGGCCCCAGCTTACCAACTTGTACTTCCATATTATCCTGCTTACCTTGTCGAAGTAATTTCCTAGTCATTTTACCTAATTTACGTAATTGTAACAAGGGTAATATAAACACCAAAAACTCAGTCATGACATTCCATACCAATTGACGATTCTGGAACTCATAATTCACATTATTACCAGTAAATTTCAATAAATCTGATACAACAGGCGTAAGACTTATTCCTAAGATTCTATATATGACTGAAGGGTATTTACCATTGACTAAGAAAACAGTGAAATTAATCAAATTGGCAATTTTCAAGCTCTTGTCAATTTTCGTAAGCATGGCAGTTCTGTTACGTATTATAAATTCTTTAACTCTTCCAATTATAGAAGTACTATCTACATTACCTTCATCTTCGATACCATATAGATAGCTTTGTAATTTTTCATAAGCATACCCTCCAACAAGTACAGCTAATAATAAACTTCGTTTAGAAACCCCGATTATATTTGAATTTTTAATATCAGTTAGTTTTAAATTTTGTAAGGACAAACCATAAGAAGATCCTGTTTTCCATACAGTTAATTTGAATATTAAAAGGTTAAGAAGTAGGGAATATAATTCAGGATGTTGATCATATGAAAATTTACTATTATTATGTAAATGGAATATTGAAGAAAGATGTTCTTTTAAAAGACTAAACAATTCTGAATCTAAAATATGAGCATCTAGCTGAGATACTCTAGGGGAGGGATAACTTATTGGAATCATCTGGAGGTTGTATAATAGGAATGTGGTGATAATCTTAGGGTTGTAAATAATCAACGATTCCCCACACATTTTTTATTTTGGGATACTGCGCACGACTGAATATACCGAGGAAGAAGAAGTGTTATACTTTAATTACTGTTTCATTAGATCTATGTATAGAAATAAATAATTAGCTAAATCAACTCTAAAATCTCTAAAGCAAGTTCTTCTATTAAAACTGATGAACTTGTTCTAGTAATTGTATGCATACTGGTTGCTATTGAAGTTGAAATACCCACTTGCGCACAATTTACTAACAATTTCAAAATCTTTAGAAGTAATAATTGAATAACTGGATTCTTATTATGAACATTAAGCTTCATAAGGATATTGTTGATGATATTTGAATTCAGCATAAACTTGGCAACTTTTAAGTTTATCGAAATTAATTGTAAATATATATCCAATGCTGATTCAAGACTAGATACTTTTGGTAGTAAAAAACCCGCAACTAGGCAATCCAAGGCCTTATGAGATTCAAGGTTTACATATCTGGAATCATTTCTATACCAATGGTAAATCGATTCTAATGCATTTGGTTGCCAATATGGATCCAACAATAAATTATAATAAACAGTTAAAATGTCATGTTTCTTCATTTCACTCTTAACTTTTCCATCACAATATGCTAATTCACAAACTATAGGTAATATAAATTGTTTAAAGGGTAAATTTATCATTGATAAACTCTTTAAATAAGGTAATGCACCCAATTTAATAAATTCTGACTCCCGAACATAATTCAACGAAAGACAATTGTATAAGATTGGTGAAACAACATTAATAAACTCTTTATAATTCTTATTTGCAGGAGTATAAATTTGTAATAATCGAAACATAAACTCTAAAATTTCAGCTCGATATAAATATTTTAATATTTCTGAAACACAAGACATTGATTTGAAAAATTTAAGGATAATAACTTGATGTTCAGGAGTTAATTGATCATATACTTTGATCATCAATTTAAATACATCGGTACTGGCAATTGTAATTCGAACTCTTATTTCTGATTGACCAAAATATTTAATGATTTGAATTATTCTATCAATAGTACAGTCAATCTCTTCCCATGATACACTTTTATAGTTTTCACCTTTCCCGAATTTTAACAATCTATTCAATAATACCATAAACCAAAAGACAATACCATATTTGGATAAGATTCGACACATGTCTGATTTCGATCTAATCAAATCCTTAGATAATACATTATAAATACACTCAATTGCAGTTAGAGGGAAAGTTGGAGTAGTATCAAAATCTTCTTCAACAAATTTAGACACCAAACGGAACCCACCACAAGAAACAAACATTGATAACGCCTTATCAGAATAATTCAAAATACGGAAAAATCGAACAACTTGTAATTTAACTTGAATATCATATGAAGCATTTCGAAAATGAGCAATAGCAGGAATACCTCCAAGAAAACAAAAATTTTCAAATGCACCAATATTATTCTCAAAGATATAATTTAAAATAGCAAGAGCATGATACCATAATTGTTGTTGTCGAGAGACTTCTTGATAACTATCTAATAAATCCAATATTGATAAAACTCCATGTTCACGAACAAATGTGTCATGCAGTATAGGATATTTCTTAATAAGATGTAACATTCTCCCAGTAACTTTGACAAGTGAAGCAATTGCATCTTCATCATCCAATCTTGCTTGATCTAATTTACGAGAATACCTTGATATTAAATATTCCATTTTGCTTTGAACTTCCAAATCATTAGTATCAAAACTTTCAATTTCTATGTTTAAAAATGGATCAGAATCTCCCATATCCCTATCATCATTAACTTCTATAAATCTTTCAGTATCGATATGTTCTAAATCGGCAAATCCAGAATTTTCAGAATTTTCTTCAGTAAATTTCGTTAATAATTCTGCTTTGGTATATTTCACAGGTTCCTCTTCTTGTTCAAATTCAGAATCAATATCTTCAAGATGAATTATATCAGGATTTATCACACCTTTCATATTCAGTAATTTCATTTCACTAAAATCATTCTCCCAATTTTCTTCATCATTTGGTTCTCTATATGATAAAATTGATTTCAATTCAATACTTGGCTGTCTCTTTACCGTTTGTAAACTCAATCTGGTTGATTTTATTGTTGAAACATCTTCATTTAACCATCTATGTTTCAATAATAATTTCGCACTTATTCTTAGGTTAGGTTGTTTTTGAAAACATTCCAATAGAAAGTTCTTGGCAAGTGAAGATAATCCTTTAGGCAATGGTGGATGTTCATCACTTCCAATTGCATGAAGTGTTTGCATTACATTATAATCATGATATGGAGGATACATGGTAAATAATTCTATTATAGTTGCCCCCAAGGACCAAATATCTGATGCAGTACAAAGACCGTCACCTCCAGTAACTGATTCAGGAGCCATCCAATTGGGGGTTCCCACAACTGTATAGTGCAGAGCGTTAACTCTTGTTGCCACACCAAAATCAGCCAATTTAACATCACCCGTATCAGTTAATAGTACATTAGCTGCTTTAACATCACGATGAACAACCCCTTGATCATGTAAATATGTTAATCCATGTAAGATTTGTCTTACATAGTTTTTTATTTGAGATTCTGGAAGTCCTCGTTTCATTTTCTTGTATAATTGTCGTAAAGAACCACTAGCACAGTATTCCAACAATACATTCAAAGAAGTAGAAGTTTTCACAAACCCATGATATTTTACGATATTTGGATGTTTTAATATTTTCAATAAATCAATTTCTCCCATTAAGACTGCCACATCTTGATCCTTTTCAAGTTTTATTTGTTTAATGGCCACAACTTGATTGGTTTTTAAATTAATTCCCTTATATACACTTGCAAATGCACCATTCCCTACCAAAGTTCCAAATTCAAAACTATCAAGAACATTATTCAGTCGGGTATTTATTTTCTTTTCAAACTTTTGAGCTGGAGTTAATGAAACTTTCACAGATGATGTTCGTTGATGTTTAGGTGTCATGTTTGTTTTAGGTGCTATGCTGTCTATTAAATGCTTATTTCTTAATTTTGGAGGTCGGATTTGTTTACTATTATTAAACTTGTTTTCCTTTGATTCTAAGAAAGGAGAGTCTTGATTCTCGTCATTGCTTCTACTAACTTCCAGTATAGGATAAACAACACGTTCATTATTTAACCCATTATCAAATTGTACTTCTATCTTATTCAGAATTCGTTTAACAAATGGAGAATCATTTATTGAATCAGAATCTTCAGATTTACTAGGACTTTTCACAATGCCTGAAGCTCCTGAGGAAAATTTTGAAAATGATAAATCTTTAGTTAATTCAAACTCTTCCAAATCTAAATTGTTGTCACTAGTTTCTCTATATTTTGCTAATGTTGATTCCTTGTTGTCTTTGCTAGAATAATTAGACAGTAAACTTGTTGTTATTTCTCCCATATCGCGTAGTTGAGAAAATTGATTAAGTGGTATTGGTTTCATTTGTTATATAATCATTTCTATTTACTATCCTGGGGGACCTAATTTGTAGTGGTTTTTGTATGTCTTTGTCACGATATTTATTGTTGTTTATTGTTTACCCGCTAAAACAAAGAGCAGTATTTTTTTTTCCCTCCTTTGTTACAAGACGAGTAAGATATTTTTGCAACACAATTTGTTTATGAATAATCACGAGATGACCCAATACATACCAGAAGCTGTCTAGACATATAGATATTCTGAAGATATAAAGTTTAAGAAGTACAAAGTTTAATTTAAGTACAGTATTTATTTTGTGTAGATTTTGCCAAGTTTCCAACAAAATTTGTACAAGGAAACGAACAAGGAACAAGTTTAGATCAGCAAATACTAGTGCCAATATATGTACTCTCTTTGCATCAACTAGACTAAGCAAGTATTTTACCACAGTCAGTTAAACTTCACATACTTTTATTTCTATAAACAAACAAAAAAGAAAACAAATTTATGCAAGCTTGGTAAGTAATTTACCTACTGGCTTTTCAGTAAACAATAAATTCCAAATCTTTGGAACTTGTTCTAACTTTTCTTCATCAGTTCCAGTCAATTCTTCAACATGATAAGCATCACCAAGTTTAATTTTACCCAGCTTCAAAGCACCTGCAAGGACACTGACTGCTTCAGGGAATTTTTCAAGATAATTAAGAACAATAAACCCTTCAACCTTTAAACTCATTGTAATAATTTCGCTCCAAGTAGTTACTTGAACTGGAGTATTATAACCTGAAATAGCACCACAAGCAATAACACGTCCAAATTTCTTCATTCTAGTTAAAACAAAACTCAAAATTTCACCACCAACATTATCGAAATAAACATCAATAAAATCTGTACCTACAAAATCAGTAATTTGTTGTTTATATTGGGAATTATTATAATTGACACATAAATCAGCTCCAATACTTTCAACATATTTACATTTTTCATCAGAACCAGTAATACCAATAACTTTAGCACCTAAAATATTCTTGGCAATTTGAATAGCTACTGATCCAGTTGCACCAGATGCAGCAGAAATACAAACAATTGGAGCTTTTTCACCTTCCTTAATTGGATTTTCAAGGATAGTTCTAAGTCCACCAGCTTCAATTAATCCGAAATATGCAGTTAAACCTGTAACTCCTAAAATAGAAAGGTAAAGTTCTAAAGGTAATCCAGCACTAGTATCGATTTTATTAAATAATCTTGCTTCATTCAAGATTGAATAAGTAGCCCATTCAATTCTTCCAGTGGCAATATCACCTTCTTTATATTTGTCTGAATTGGACTTTAAAATTTTAGCAATACCCATTGATGCCATTGGAGACCCTGGTAAAACTGGTGGGACATAAGAACGGGATGCATCTTGATTTGGACGAATCCAACCTCTTTGGGTTGGATCATTTGATAAATACAAAGTTTGAACTAAGATTTCTCCTTGTTTTAGTTCAGTATCTAACGGAATTTGTTTAATTTCAAAAGTTGAATCAGATTGATTGAACTCAAAATTGATTAAACCTTTTGGAGAATTCTTGATGTAAACTTTAGTAGAAGATTCTGGAATTGACATATTTAAAGATGGTATAAATAAGTTGGAAAAGTAAAACAGAGAGAATATCAGTATTTATATTTAAAGATTGCCTAGCAAGTAAAAATTGCCTCGTGGAGCTTTGGCTTTAACATCGGCATTATTCCTCGAAACTGAAATAGTACAAACGGAAATATTAATATAAATCCGCTCGGAGTTAAATGTTTATTCTGTGTCACCAAAATTTGTAATCCACACAGTTTACACAAAGAACAACAACAACAACAATTACACATAGTACGCCTTCTATAATAACAAAATTTATTTAATACTAAAAATATATCTTTACAAAATGTGGAAAAAAACTATTGATCATTACTCTTTTCAAACCCAGTTGTAGAACCTTCTGCTAAAGCTGCACTTTTTTCATCACGTTGCATTCTTTCTTGATTCCAACTTAACAAATTAATATCACCAGTCTTTCTTGGTTTGATAAAATTAATCACCAACAATGCTAATCCTAAAATAAAGCAAACTCCACCACCAACCATCCAACTAATTCCCAAGAAATTATTCTTTCCTCCAATTACTGATCTTTGTGATATATAGATGAATTTCTTTCCATCATATGGTAATACTGGGAAATGTAATCCAATAGTAATTTGATAAATTCCTGCCTTTAATTCGTCATTGTCATTACGTAACGCCAATTTATTAAAAGTAGGTAATCCAGAAGGATGCATCCAATTTTGAAATTCATACCAAGTTGAAATATCAGGAAGATTGGTTTCATTATATCCATCAGGGAACATTTTAAACCAATTTGGAGGTGGAACAACTTCAGTATGATTATATTTAGTCTTTTGAAATCTCTCTTTATCAGTAGCCCAGGAAATACCCTTATTTGTGAGTAAATAATCTTGAGAAGTACCATTTACACCTTGAAATGTGGAACTATAAGTATCGTTAAATAAACTATTAGCGATTAATCCACAAGGATAAATCTTTCTTCCTTGACTATCGGTAGATAATGGTTCACAATTTTGTCCCACAGTATTCTTAATTGTATTCAAGGAGGCAGCTTTACCATTTAATTGATCTTCACTAAAAGATTTAACAAAACGACGATGATTAGCATAAAAATTATGTAAACGATAGAAAAAATAAATTGGACCCTTCATATCATTCAACACTTCAAATTGAACAACACAAACTTTACGTTCATCTTCAAAAGGTTGACTATTATCTGTTTCCAACTTCCAACTATATTTAGGGACATTTGTAAGGGAACTAGTTTTAAAATGGAAATTAGTAAAATTCAGAGGTATTTCTGAAAAAAATTCACTAGATGCTAAATTTTCACACTGACTATAATCAATTGAAAAATCTTCAATATTATGTGAAGCATACCACATGGCTGCTCCTAAGGGAACAAATATAATAGCAATGGCAACAAGAAGAGGAATTACTGTTTTTGCAGTCAATACAGGATTATATGCTTTTAACCTTTGTTGTCTGAATGGATGGCTACTTGGTTTTCTTGATTTCTCTTTCTTACCTTCATCTAATGGTATATCTTCAGAAGCCGAATCAGATTCATTATCATATTCTGGGACTTCAGGGACTTGACCTTGAGATTTTGTCTGTATATCATTTTCATGGAGAGAATCTGGTATTTGTGCAGACATATTTGAAGCTGTATATATCTATTCTTTATCCAAGGGAGTATATATTAGTAAACACGATTTCACCAGATATATGTCAAATTACTAAAGTTCAATCTTGAGGTATTTTTCTTTGGGCAGTTCAAATCCTCTTTTTTGTTTTTTTCTTTTAAATCCGATCTTTCCTTGATGTCATGTGAGACTAACGTGATTAATATCAGGTGATCTATATCACCTGATATTAATCACGTTTTGTTCATCTCAGAAAAACAAAAAAAATTTTTCTTTGTTTGTTGAAGTGTTCTTTCTTTTTTGAGCTTCAATACAAAGTAATATAAAAAAATTTCAACCGTTTCGCAAAACTAACTCTTGCTACCTTAACTTTAAGTGGCTGTTTTCGTTTCAATTTAATAGAGAAACAAGTACACACAAGTGAAGTAGAAATTTATATAAATAGATCCACACAATGTCTTCTCAAGATACTGATGCAGAAAAAAATATTGAAATCTGGAAAGTCAAGAAATTGATCAAATCTTTAGAAATGGCTAGAGGTAATGGTACTTCTATGATTTCTTTAGTTATTCCTCCAAAAGGACAAATTTCTTTAATTCAAAAGATGTTAACAGATGAATATGGTACTGCTTCTAATATTAAATCACGTGTTAATAGATTATCTGTTTTATCTGCCATTACTTCAACTCAGCAAAAATTGAAATTATATAATAGTGTACCTAAAAATGGGTTAGTTGTTTATTGTGGTGATGTTATAACTGAAGAAGGTAAAGAAAAGAAATTAAACATTGATTTTGAACCTTTTAAACCAATTAATACTTCTCTTTATTTATGTGATAACAAATTTCATGTTGAAGCTTTAAATGAATTATTAGAAAATGATGATAGATTTGGGTTTATTATTATGGATGGTAATGGTGCCTTATTTGGAGCTGTTAGTGGTAATACTAGAGAAGTCTTGCATAAATTCACTGTTGATTTACCAAAAAAACATGGTAGAGGTGGCCAATCTGCAGTTCGTTTCTCTCGTTTAAGAGAAGAAAAGAGACATAATTATGTTAGAAAAGTTGCCGAAGTTGCAGTACAAAATTTCATTACTGCTGATAAGGTTAATGTTAAAGGTTTAATCTTGGCTGGTTCTGCTGATTTTAAAACTGAATTATCTAAATCTGATTTATTCGATAATAGATTACAAGCTAAAGTTATTAAAATTGTTGATATATCTTATGGTGGTGAAAATGGTTTCAACCAAGCTATTGAATTATCTGCTGAAACTTTAGCCAATGTTAAATTTGTTCAAGAAAAGAAATTATTAAATCAATATTTCGATGAAATTTCTCAAGATACTGGTAAATTTTGCTATGGTATTGAAGATACTTTAAAAGCTCTTGATTTGGGAGCCTGTGAAACTATTATTGTTTATGAAAATTTAAACACTGTAAGATATACCATGAAAGATATCGAAGGAGAAGAAGTTGTAGCAAATGTTAATCCAGAATTACCAGATAAATCATGGCAATTAGACAAGAAAACTGGTACTGAAATGGAAATTATTAAAGAAGAATCATTCTTGGAATGGTTAGCTGAAAATTACAAGAATTATGGTGCTGAATTAGAATTCGTTACTGATAAATCTTCTGAAGGTGCTCAATTCTGTCAGGGGTTTGGGGGTATTGGTGCCATGTTAAGATACAAAGTCAATTTCGATCAATTGGCTGATGAGTCTGATGAAGATGAATACTATGACGATGATGATGACGATTTTATCTAAAACTTAGAGAATTATATATTAGCTGATGCTTTGATACATACACTAATTCTACTGTTTATTCTTTTTGGTTAAATACATAAAGTTTTACTTCTTCTCTTTCTTTGATTTTGGTTTTGTAACTTTGTTGGGCTTTCTAAGTTTTTTAGATTTACCATCTTTCAAATCTGATAAAGCATCAACTTTTTCATGTCCTAAAACATCTTCATGATGAGTTCCCGTAACCATTTGATGTGCCAAATTTTGTAATCCACTGGTAATATATGATCTTCGAGTATTTTTCCTTATTGGTGTAGCAAGTAATTGTTTCAATTCATATCTAAGACCCTTGATTTCATCCTTGCCTAACATCTTGCTTTCTTTTCTTTTACGTTGTTTTTTAATAATATCATCTTCAAAGTTTTCGATATCTGATAAATCTTCTACTCCAAGTTCTTCAGCAGCTTGTTTTACCCAAGAATCTTCCTTTCTTGTTGATGTAGAAGAAATAGAAGCATCTGCAAGTTTAGAAGAAACTGTAACTCTTTCTCTTAATTGAGATACTAAATCCATTTCTACAGGAAGTAATTTAACATCAGTATGCATACCAAGACGTGAACCTTTAGTACTATTACTGGCCACTAATCTTCTTAATTTTCTAAGAGGTCCTGAAGCTTCTTGAGGTGAACAAAACATAACAGAAACACCTTCTCTACCAGCTCTGGCAGTTCTACCTGATCTATGAATGTAAACATCAGCAGATCTGGGTAAATGATAATGTACAACATGATCAATATTTGGAATATCAAGTCCTCTAGCAGCAACATCAGAAGCCACCAACACAGAAACTTCATTCTTTTTACTGGCTTCTGTAAATCTTTCTAATGCTCGCAATCTTTGCTTTTGTATCATTGAAGAATGAATCGAAAAAGCAGGGATATTTAAATTGTTTAAGAATGGAACTAATCGCTTAACAGAATCAATAGAATTGGCAAAAACCAAAGTTGACCCTTTATACATCAATAGGAAATAATACAAGTATAAATCACGTTCTGTAGGACCACATTCAATTAATGCTTCTGTGATTTGTCCTGAAACTATCTCCTTAGGATTAGCATCGATTAAAGCAGGTTTGGAATCTTTAAATTTCAATTTTTCATTTAATAGTTTTATAATTTCTTCGTTATCCATTAATGAGTTCCCTTTACTTTTATTCTTTTGATGTTTATCTAATTTTCCAAATAAATCTCTTGAGAAAGTAGCACTAAAGACTAATGTTTGCCATTTCCATTCCATAGATTTGTTTTTAGGTCTATGCTTTCCAAATAATTCTAAAATCTTTTCAAATTCTTCAAAATGTCCATCTTGTAATAATCTATCTGCTTCATCTAATACTAAAATATCTGTACTTGCTAATCTCTTTGTGGCTTCTGAATCATTTTGAAGTAATTCCAAGAAACGTCCTGGGGTAGCCACAATTATACCTGGACCATGAGATAATAATCTTTCTTGTTTTTGAATTGAAAGACCCCCTGTTATACTTACAATACCTTTAGTAGACAATGGTGAATATTTAGCAAGATCATTCAAATGATTTACTACTTGATGTGCTAATTCTCTTGTAGGAGCAAAGATAATTCCTGTAGGATGATTAATCCTTTTATCCTTAACATTTTGTTTAATTTGGGAAAGGGATTGTAAATATTTTTCCAAAATAGGAATACCATATGCTAATGTCTTACCAGAACCAGTGGTGGCTTTACCTACAACATCTTTCCCTTCTAATGCTAAGGGAATTGCTTTCTTTTGAATTGGCGTTGGTTTATTAAAGTTTAACATAGATAACCCATCCAAAGTGTAAGGGCTCAAAGAACTGAGTTCATCCAGTTGCCATTCTGGTAAATCTATTTCATCATCAGGTAAGGGTAAGTCAAGGTTAGCAAATGCATTTACACTGAGTTCTTTGTCTTGATCATCAGACTTTGAAAGTTGTTGTTCTTCTTCTTCTTCTTCCTCTTCTTCGTCCTTCTCTACTTCTTGAACCTCTTTATCGTCAAATCCAGTGAATTCTTCTTCCTCTTCAACGCCGCTTTCTTCATTCTCCTTAAGATTCTTATCATCCTTGACTATGAATTGAGCTCTTCCATCAACAATTTGTACATCAACACCATCAATTTCTTCTAATCCAAAGAACCCTTCATAATCTCCCAAGTTATCAGGAATATCAACTGGTTTCCATTTCAAATCATCCACTCTAACGATTTTTGATTCTCGTTGTAGCTTTTGTTTTAAAGTGGGTGGTTTCATTGGTTTGGTGAAAACCTTGTTCCCCTTTTTCTGAACAGCTTTCCCCTTGTTCTGGTTCTTTCCGGATTTCCCCTTGGAGTTCTTCTTTTGAGTTGAAGCTGCCATTTTGGTTGAAGGTTATCAAAGACAGTTAAGAATAACAATAGTTTAGAAAAAATTGTCGATGCTCATCGATTAGGTTAACCTGTAAAAAAAAAATAGTTCTAATATGAATTGTTTCAGTTGTATAAGTAAAGTTCCAACATGGCCAGAAAGAAAACACGAGTTGGACTTTTAAAACGGCCAAAGACAATTACTGGGAATTCATTAACTATACCCAAAAGTATAAAACCTCAACATACAAGACAAATAATACGACGATTTCATATACTTCAAAAGAACCGCTATTCAATTGTAAATAAATTACAAAAAACAAACAAGAGTATTACTATTGATAATTATAAGGAATTGTTTAAACAGAACCAAATTTATCAATCTGCATTCAAAGATTTTGTTCTTCCTGAAAAGAGCTCGAGCAATGAAGTTTACAAGATTGACAATTCCTTATCTCACGACGAGCTTCTAGTTATTCTTGCAAAGATAGACTCCGAAATAGATCAAAGAGGAGGTATTCATGCTTATCAACGTGCTTCTACTCAAGGACAAACCACTAAAAGAGGCGGGGATTCCTCCAAAAGACTAGTTGATTGGCTTCGTGAAGATACATATCTGGGAAAACTTGACAATGTAACTGCTTTAGAAATTGGTTGTCTAAGTCCATATAATGTTATATCCACATGTGGAATATTCAAAGATATAGTTCGCATAGATTTGAATTCCCAAGATCCTCTAATTATTGAACAGAATTTTATGGAAAGACCTTTACCTAAAAACAGTCACGAAAAATTCAATCTTATATCTTGTTCATTAGTACTTAACTTTGTACCGTCACCACAAGAACGAGGAGAAATGTTGATAAGAGTGATAAAGTTTTTAAAAACCCCAACCACAAAATCCATTAGCATGTTGTTTCTAGTTCTCCCATTACCTTGCATTACCAATTCAAGATATTTTGATAACAAAAGGTTACTTGAGATTATGAATCATTTAGGTCTCAACCAGACACATTACTATGAAGCAAAGAAAGTTGCTTATTGGCTCTTTGAATGGAATGGCAAGACAATGAAAGAGAGAAAATTCGCTAAAAAGAATTTATATACTGGTTCTTCAAGGAATAACTTCTGTATTAGTATAGTATAAAAAGAACATTTAGAAAAGAATCTATAAAAAATATAATCAACAAAAAAAAAACGTTTATGCAGCTGTATAGAAATAAAAAGCGTGTCCTCATAAGTTCATTCTAGAGGTATGTTTGTTCAATATGTTTTAAACGTGTTCTTGAGTTGCTTTGGCGTAACCAGTGGAAGTAGCCATTTCTTCAGCAGTTGGTGGAACCCAAGAAGCAGATTTCCAGGGAAGAATCTTTTGAGCATATAATTCATCAACTTCTTCTAAACTCAAACCCTTAGTTTCCATAATGACAAAGTATGTAAAGACAAAGGCAACAGCAATACACCCAGTAAAGACATATCCGTAGTAGAATTTAATGGCATTGATAATGAATGAGGAAGTGAAGGAAATCAAGAAACCCCATAACCAATTAGAACCAAGAGCAAGAGCCATGGCCTTTGATCTGACACGTAATGGATAAGATTCGGAAAGAACACAGTAAACACCACCAGCCCAAGTAGAAGCAAAGAAGAAAATGTATAAACAAGTGACGAAAATCATAGCTCTACCTGCTGGAAGGTTGGATTCACCATCAGCTTGATATAAGGCAACAGAACCAAGAGTGGAGTAAATAATAAAACAAACAAACATACCAGCGGCACCAACTAATAAACATAATCTTCTACCAAATCTTTCAATGGCCCAAATATTAACAAAAGTGGAAAGGAAATTAACACAACCTAAAATCATGGAAGTTTGAAAAGAATCTTGTAAACCAACAGCCTTGAAAATAGTAGTTGCAAAATAAAAGAAATAATTGTTACCAGTTAATTGTTGTAAAGAAGCTAAGCAAATACCCATAACAACTCTTCTGAAAACAGCTGGTTTACCAGTAATTAATTCACCCCAAGTAGCAGAACCAGCCAATTGTTCTCTGTCAACACCAGCTTGAATTAATTGTAATTCAGCATAAACAAATGGATCTTCTGGACTTAACTTGTTGGATCTAGCAATAGATCTCTTGGCATCTTCAATTCTCTTCTTTTCAACTAAAAACCTTGGAGATTCTGGCATAAACATCATACCAACAATAAGGAAACCAGCCCAAAGGAAACATAAACCTAATGGAATTCTCCATTGGGCGGAGTTACTTAATTGTTTGGTACCATAAGTACAACAATAACCAATGAAAATACCCAATGTAATACATAATTGGAAACAACAAACTAAAGTACCTCTAACTGCTTTTGGAGAAGATTCACCAATAAACATTGGAGAGATAACAGAAACAGTACCAACAGATAAACCAGTAATGGTACGTCCAATGGTAATTTGGTACCATTTATCTTGAGCAGAAATTTGAACGGCAATACCAGCGATATAAATTGCCATAGAAAACATTAATCCAATTCTTCTACCCTTGATATCAGCAATCTTCGAGAAAACAATACCACCAATGGCACATCCAACATTGAAAAGACCAATCATTAAACCAACTCTAATTGAAGACATATATTTTTCACCATCGGCATTAACTTCACCAAAACGGTCAATGAAATCAGTCATATTGACAAAACCGGAAATGGTACCGGTATCATAACCAAAGACAAACCCACCAAAGGCAACCATAAAACATAAACATGAGATCAAGATGTAATCTTTAAATGTTTTGTTTTCAAGTTGTTGTGCAGTTTCATTAAAGTCAACCTTAAAATCTTTTTCAGAAATAGAAGCAACTTCTGGTGTTTGTTCACCAGCAGGGATATTGTCGGAGCGAGTCATAATAGTAAAGTGATGTTTTTTTTATTCAGATTCACTTGAGTGATGATGATGATAAAATGAATTTACAGATCTGAAAGAATTAGGGCAATAATCTCCATATTTATAATGTGGAGGACAAAACTAAAGTTTTTTTAGGTTGTAAATGACAAGATAATTGATGAGCATAACATGTTGCAATACAAGGAAAGTGTTACCACC
The DNA here is from genome assembly GCA_000497715.1 of Spathaspora arborariae UFMG-19.1A. Lineage (NCBI taxonomy): Eukaryota > Fungi > Ascomycota > Pichiomycetes > Serinales > Debaryomycetaceae > Spathaspora > Spathaspora arborariae. Next base: position 601,171 of record KI547136.1, read on the forward strand.
AGCGTGAAATTCTGTGTTCCTTTTTTTTTTGCAATTTATTTTTTTGTCCCTTTTGTTGGTTTGTCCGTTCTTTTTTTTTTTTGTTTCCACAATACCAATTACATTACTATGAGATATAGGTCAAAAATAGACTTGAACTAAATCTTACTCAAAACAATGACATAACATGATGCATATTGGCCCCTTGGTTTGTTGCTCATGGAAAAAAAAAATTTTTGTGGCAACTAAGCAATAATTCTAACGAGAAACAAAAAAAAAAAGTTAAATTATTTTTTTGCCTTCGGAAAAACTCTGAACAATGGGTGAAATTTTCTTTGCAAGGCGTTAGACGGCTTTGATGTAACCTAGAAATACATGAAACCCCCAAACATAAGTTCCACATTTTACCCCAATAGACGGATAATACCCCCATGGAGCAGGTAAAACAAATACCAAACAGCTGATTTCGTCTGATTAGACCATGATTATGAGGAAAAACCAGGCGAGTTTTCAGATGAACCTTCCATGCGGCATTATCAAGAATGGGATCGTTGTTGGCTCTTTCGCCGTAAGCGTTTATATTTTTTTAGACATTGGTGGTGAAAAGTTTTTCCGAAATGGGCGTACAAAAGGTTACCAAGAAATGCCCTTCAAGTGATTATATTGTTTTCGATTCTTACTGTAACCCAGCAGATGTGTACCAAGAACAATTAACTTAGAGGTATTAAAGAATGCTAGCAATACTATAACGAGAGAACGCATTGGCTAGAATAGACGATCGGATGTTTGACATCATGTCAGACATTGATTGACACGTTATGACATCTTCAATATAAAAATAAGGGAATAAGCGGAACTTAATTTAGTCATGCATTCTTTTATTGTTTGATTAGAACACCCGTTACATTTTTTTATTTTTGTACAGATAAAGAGGTTGCACCAATAATAATTTTAGCCGATGTGCTGAATAAACATGCAAGATGACTGTTTTAGTAATTTTTTTTTTTTTCTTCTTTCAATTCTTAGCACTACACTTGAGATTTTTTCACGAGGCTATGGACAAGTGTGTCCCTTAGATCTAGAAAATAATAGATGAGATGTAACTATCACTTGATGGTGTGAACGGAAATATCATCTGTGGATGGTTTCATCTATTTGTTTAATTCATACAAACCGGTTTTTGCCGTAATTATGTACAAATTGCAAAAAATTGTTTTTTACGGTAAAAGAAGAGAAACACTTTATTAAACCATAATATTATATTATTCTATAACCCTAATTAAGCCCAAACCTGTAACTTTTCATAAAAATCTATACGCTTCCCTTCTGTCTTATCCATATTCCCAATCACAGATGCTCTGATATCATCAACCATTCGAGGATGTCCACATGCTACAAAACAAGTGGACCCTAACGATTCCTGGACATTAGCTCTAACCAATTCATCAATGTCTGGTTTTCCAGTCTTGAATGTGATATGTGAAAGATCCCTAACAATCTCATTCCTGGAATTGGTATATACCGAAATTCCGGGACTTTGTTGTTCTGCCACTGTGGAATCATAGCTATTACTCTTGGCAATAAGTGGTTGCAACATGTCAATTTCTTCATGTGGTTGTAATCTTGTCTCTGAATTCCACATTCGTGGAGTGTTTCTTAGGACTGTATTTGTACGAGTCACATACACTATGGTTTCAATATTAGTTTCTTTTAACAGTTGTAGTTCGTTAGAGAACCACATGGCAGATTCATAATCTCTAACCACCCAAATCAATTTTACCAACTTTTTGGGATTTCTATTTTTGACTAAATCAAAAGCTTCCGCGAAAATTCCTGGAATTCCACTTCCACCAGCAATAAATACTGCATTGTCATATGTGCTTGCAGGCGCTTTTTCTCCATAAGATCCTTCAATAGCAACTCTAATTCTAGTATAACCTCCACGTCGAAGTAATTGTTGATATAGAGACAATGTTATTCCTTTCTTGACCTTGATATACAAAACTATCTCATCCAAGGTAGCTGTATATGTAAATGGATGTGATTGCCAAAAACTACTGGGAACAAGAAAATGAATGAATGCATGACCCCCAGGAATAGCTTCCCAATTTTCTGGTTTGGGAACCACTACTTTAAGTGTATCTCTTCCTGCTATAAATAATTTTGCTTGGGGGAACCCAAATTCCCAAAGACGGCCAATTCTTATAATTCTATCAAATACCCATATCATTGTTGAAATAAAATAAAACCAAGTACAATATAAATCACGGACATGAAACCAAGATGCAACAAGGAAAATCACTGCTAGAAAAATATGGAGTAATAAGAATACTTCATACCATTTTCGTCTAAGAACTAATAACCCCTGGATTATTATTATAATCCCTGAAAGAGTTCCCACGCCACCCCATAAAATAAATGGTTCTTTGGCTTTGTTTTTGTTTTTTAACCCAATGTACAAGGAATAAAAGATTGAATGAAACAAGATCAATATAATTGTTATTCTTGATATCCAACGATGTAATGTGATAAATGTCGAATATTCCCATTTAGTAATCCATTGTAAAAAGTTGTTTCTTCCTCCAAATAGTATTAAAAGTGGCATTAGCAGACTACCTAAAAAACTTAATCTTACAGCATGGTATCGTAAAACTGCTTCATATTTGGTTGGGAAAAGAGGATCACCTTCTAAATATGTCATATTTGTTGTTGTGAGATAGACACATAACACCAGCAATGTTATCAAAATTATGGTTTCAACTCTTGTGGGAACAATCAAGTCAAAAATCTTTCCCAATTTCATTTCTTCAGTTTTATATTTACCCCATGTACTAGGTAAACTAATTGTTTTTCTAAACCAATTTGTCAATCGTCCAGTCAAGTGTTTCTTGTAAAATTGGGGAAAGAGAAACTTGGACCAATTACCAATAGCTACTAAAGCAAATACTCCCACCCAATACAAAACAACATAACTACCATAATCAACAGATCTATCATAATTTCCCAAAAAATGGTCATAAGATCCTTTAAATAATAAAATTCTTGAGTTATCCAATTTCACCGGGAAATCAACAACTTTTTCAGGGGGATAGTTGGGTACACCATCTATAGATTTTGAATTCTCCAAGTAATATTCATGAGCTTGAACAAATTGGTCCATGGTGATTGTTTTATTGCATTCCCTTTTACACATGTTTAAAAATGATGGAATTTGATCTGGATGGCCATATGAGTAGCAATGAGCTATTGTTGCAAAGGCATTTGGGTTATTGCAGAAACATAATTCATTTGTATCTTCACAAAACCGAGTAGTCAACAGTATCTGATAGTTACATGCTAAAAACGCAATCTTTTCTTGACCATATTTGTGAAATGGAGCTCCCTCAAGTGAATATTTTGGTGTGAATGATATTAGTGTGGAAATCAATAAGCATATACTTAGACTAGTTCTAATCCTCTTTTGTGAACTTCTTTGTGTGGTAATTTGAAACGATATTAGTAGGATCAATAATATTATTGATATATATATAGCCAAGGGGTACATTTAAAAAAATGCTGTTATTATGATATGCAGTAGAAACAACAGATTTAAATTCCTTTGTTCATGTATCAGATCAATGAAAAACGGCTTTTTGTTAATATATATATAAAAAAAAAGTTATCTTTTTGATCAGCGGAAATGTATTAGCGTTACTTTTTAGATACAGCTAAGGGGATATCCGGTATATTTGCAGTTTTCCTGGTTTTGAGAAATGTGATTGCTACAGGATCGGTAAAAGAAGTGCAGCGGTTGATTATTAGTGCTTAGTTATGAAACAAGCTTTTTCAAATCTCTTGACAACCAATTTGTGTTCGGATTTCATTGTGCGAGAATCGGGAAAGACCAGAAAAATATTTTCAGATTGATGAAAATGATAAAGAGCCAAGAAAAATTTCTTTTTTATGTCCACGTGATTCGTCGTTTAACATAGATTTGGAATGTAGAATTAATTACTTCAAGTATTCTTTGACCGTGAGTAGTTCCCAATAAGTTTAATCGTATTGTAAGTCGTTACACAACTACTTTGATGTTGTATTTTCAAGAATAAATATGTTTATACTGGTTCCCGGCAAGATTACATTGTATTCCGATGTGAAATATTATTTATGACGCATGAAAAATTACTAATGCGCAATCTGGAACCCTTGCTTGCTGACATAGAAGATATCAACAACATGAATATAAATTAAGCTAAAGTTTATTCAATTACAACAGAAGTTTAGTGTTAGTTCTATATGTCACAAATCAAAATAGAATATGTTCCATTAAAGGAAATAAGAAGGCCAATACCTCCAGTTTTGGACTATCAAAAGATAGATGCCATGGTTTCTACTTTAAAAGGAGTACCTATGGCTTCAACTACTTGTGCTATAGAAGATATAACTGCAGGAGAATTGCCCCCAATTGATGTGTTTAAAGTCCGTGATTCAGGAAAAAATTATTATTTTGCCTTTGGAGGATGTCATCGTTTTCAAGCATATGATCGTTTGGATAAGGAATCAAATGAAAAGATATTAGTGAAATGCAAAATCATGCCAGCAACAAGAAAAACTTTGAGGGTATATTTGGGAGCATCAGTAGATGAAATGTTTGAAGATAATAAAGAAAATTCACAAACGACAGAGAATTAACAACTTTGTGTGATCCCGTTTACTTTTAAGATGTATGAACTTACGAAAATACACGTCGAGCCATTTCCAAAACCTACCAATGTTTTTCTTATTTTTTTCATACAATATATAGGACTACATAATTAATAACACTTTATCTTAATGGAGTCTCAGAGTTGATTGAAGATGTACTATCTCTTGGTAAAGCATCAAAAGATTGAATTGTTTGATAATTCCTCTTTCGCACTCTCCTCTCTTGCCATTTCTTGGGAATTAATGGCAAGTATCCATATTTTTCTTCAAAAATTAAGCTTGAAAAGGCTGCTATCACTACCAACCAATATACATTATAAGCTATGACACTGCCATATGTGGCGGAATTTGTCCAACCAAAAATTGCTGTAACAATCATCCAAAATGCACCATCTTCTTGTAATTCTCCATTGCAACAATTCACATGCCATACGCTTCTATTAATATCATATGAACCAGGACCATGACCTGTTTCACTAACATCAAATCCCCCACATGAATTAATAAAGCTTTGTAATTCAAAATTCCAAACACCTTTGGAAAACAATCCAGCAGCCACTAAATAAAGGAAACATGTTGAAGAAACAAGGAACCATTGTAAGGAAAGAGTATTTCCTGACCTGTACAATATAACACCAATGCTAGAGCCAATAACAAGTGCAGCAACTGCTGAGTTTACAAGGGCAAGAACTGATGTATTTTCGTTTATACCTATTCCTCCGAGAAACACAATAGCTTCCATTCCTTCTCTTAAGGTAGTTACAAACGGAAGAATAAACATATTGTATTTTTCAGCTAAAGTTTCAAGTTTATTCACCCAAGTTTCATCTTGTTTTCGCGTGTCATTTCTCCTGTTAAGGTTCAAATATCCTGAGCTATGGAAAATACGTCCCAATTTATATTTCCATTTCTCTTGCATTCTATTCACACGAAGGATTTTAATCCCCATAACGGAAATAATTATACTAGCAAGTATCGAGAAAATACCTTCCCAGTAATGTTCTGCTATTGACCATAAGTCATTTCCTAAAACATAGAATACTGCTAATATAATCGCTCCGATAATCAAACAACATACAACCCCAAGTAATCCTCCAACCCAAACTTGTAATTTCAATGATTTATACAAGTTGAGATCAACTTCTGTTGTATCTGTATCCGGAGTTTCAACAGGTTCTATACTCTCATAGGTATTATTCGAAGATTCTGTTCTGACTTCTGCTTTTCCAATAAATGTTTGGTGGAGAAAAGCGAGTAATACCGAAATAATAATGGCAGATTCAAGGGTTTCTCGTAAGATAATGAGGAAAGCCTGAACTGAGAAATAGTCTGAAATTATAATCATTGTTTTAGTAAGCACGTAGCTACTTTGATTAAACTATTTTGGAAAAACAAAAAGCGTTGGAGATCAAACCCCTAAAAAAAAATTTTGGTCAATGCAAATTTTGGGGCCAAACTCTATTTGTAATCTAAAAGATCAGTGATGGAATTTTTTTCCACAATGCCGAGCACGGCAACAAACGGAAATGTGGCAGATCTATACCTACACAGTGGTTAACAACGAATACTTGGTTTGCAATTATCTATTCACTTCTACCATATATATATATATACAAGCTAACTATGCCTTCTTTTCTGATTTCAAATATCTAACCTTTTCATTACTCAATTTTCTATATTCAATTTCCATCTTAAACCCAGGAACATTTAAAAACCCATCTAAAGAAGCTTCATCTTTTTTGGAAATTTCATTTTCTACTTCGCTTAAATCACTATCAACTTCGGTATTTAGAATAGCCTTCTGTCTCTTTACAAGATGGTTAATTGCAGGTGATCCACTGCTTATTTGACGTTTGGGTTTTTTCATAAAGATGTTTATTGATGGTTTCTTTACTTGCAGCAGCGAGTCCTCTTGTTTCTTTGGGAGAAATGGAGAGTTTGCTTGATTTCTAATACTTGCCACTGTACCAGTACCCCGGATTGTGGATGGGGCGCCACTTCTGGCTCTATCCGAGTAATCCGGATATGAGTTCGGCTTTTTGGGTAACTCGGAACTAGCGCCTTGTGCAGTAGTTTGATTTGGGAAACTTGGTTTAACTGGAAGTGCATTTGTAGGACTGGTAGATTTTAGCGGGCTGAAGTTTGATTCGTGAGGTATTCTGTAATCTGCATACTTATCCGAGTGTTGTTCGTCTTTGCTTCGTATTCTAGATGTAGCTGATAAATAAGTATTAGATCTCTGCTTGGGAATATATGTATCTGTGGTTCTATCTTCGCGATCTCTTTTATTGTCAGAAAAATAGCTGACATATTTCCCTTCATTGTGAGTAAATGATGTCCTCCTCAGTTCAAAATTTACTGGGGCTGCGGTGTTAGGATTTTCTTCACGTAGCTTCTTGAATCTCTCCTTGTCTATCTCGTGACATTCTTCAAATTTTGGTAAATCTTCTGGTTTTACAGGCAATGGATCAGTAGTAAAGAATTCATGATTTAATGCATCTAATGCATTAAATCTTTTAAAAGGATCAAGTGTCAACAATCCACTTAAAAGTTCTACCCCAGTTGGAGGTAAGATCTTAGCAAATCGAGTTTCGAGACTTCGTTTACAAGTTAATCCTATATTGAAGTCCGTTTTATTAGGTAATTTTGCTGCCTCGGGCCAATTCAAAGGAGGTCCAACTAAGTCAAACACCAACTGGGCTTGATGGGCATCTGATTTCCCTACTAATATTGGTTTATGAGTAAATAATTCAGCAAATACACATCCTATTCCCCAAAGATCTACTGCAGTAGTGTATTTACGCTCTCCCAATAAAAGTTCTGGTGGTCTATACCATCTAGTTACCACCAATCCAGTATAAGCTCTCTCTCCTCCACCTGGTCCCTGTCCAAGTCTTGGAACTTTACCATGATATATTCTTGCCAATCCAAAATCAGCAATTTTTAGAATACCATTAAAATCTATCAAAATATTAGCTGCCTTAATATCTCTATGTAAAAACCCCAGTTCATGAATATACTGTATTCCTTCAAGTAGTTGTTTCATAAAACATTTTATTTGATTCAATTCTAAATTCACATTGGGGTTTTCTAGAAGACCCACCAAATCACTTGACATATATGGAGAAACTGTATAAAATGCTCCTCTCTGAGTAATTAAATCTGCTGGATTGTCAACTTTTGGTTCTTCATATATCATTTCCACAATCTTCACTACATTCTTATGGTCTAGACGTTTTAAAATCGTTATTTCTCGCATGGCAGTAACGGGGAATCCTTCTTTGGCTGAATGATTAATTAGTTGTTTCAAAGCAACTAATGCTCCTGTTTTCTTACTCTTGGCCTTTTGAACTACACCAAAAGTACCTTGTCCTAGTTTTCGAATAACTTCATATTCTTTTAATTTTCCCATTTCTTTAATATTGCCCCTTGATTGTGGTGGTGGAGGTGGTATATTCTGAAACTTTCGCTTCTTGTGATCTATTTCATTGTTGGCCTTCGGCACTCGTGTTGATTCTGACATTTATGTGAATATCATAAATCAAAAATGATACTAAGTTTTAGAAAATGAAAATAATTTGAACAACAACAATCTAAAAAGAAAAAGTAGCTGTATAACTTTCTCTAGTAGTAATGTTGTATCTGCAAGAAATTTTATTCACTAACTCTGCGACTAACAAAAAAACATCTTGGGAAATTCAGTTGTACAAAAATTTGACTACATTCCACGACCTAATATTGAAAACCTTATATTTAAGATACAAATTAATAAATAGTCTTATATACTTAATCATGCTACTCTTACCTTACTGGAAAACTTTGAGTGTAATCTTCTTTCTTTAGCCATTCTAGATGCTTGCTTCACGTTAAATCCATCACTTAAGAAACTAGTTGTTTCCTCTAATTCTAAACCTGCTGTTTCTGGTAATAAAAAGTAAACAAAAAGGAAAGAGACAAAACATAATCCAGCAAAGAGGGAAAATGTACCAGTTGGTGTTATGTTTTGTAACATAGTTAAAAATGTAGATGCAATAACCATGGATCCTGCCCAATTTGTACTTGCAGCATACATTGCACCAATAGAACGTACATTAACATCAGAAAATAATTCAACACCAACCCAAGCAGAATTACCAATACCAATAGCATATGAAGCAACAAACATCACCATACTAATGATAACAACAATACCCCATCCACTGATATTGGTTGTTTGAATTACACCTGATCCTGAAGAAAAATCAACGTTTAAGAAATGGAAGGCAATAGCACATATAATCAATGAAATACACATACAAGGGATTCCAACTAATAAAATTCTTCTTCTTCCGATTTTATCAATAATACAAATGGCAACCCCTGTAAATACGAAATTGGTGGCGGCAACAATAATAGATACTGCAGTAGGATTATTGAACCCAATAGTTTCAAAAATTGTAGCACTGAAATACATTAACGAGTTAAACCCAGTGAATTGTTGAATACCTTGTAATCCACATGCAAGAATTAATGCTCGAAGATTTCCTGGTGTATTATGAATAATTTTGATAGATTCCCAAGATTTTTGTAAAGGACCTTTTCCAGGGACATTTGAATTGGAACAAACCATTTCTTCGATTGTAGCATCTATGAAATCTTCAGTTGGATCCTTGTGAACTTTTCCAAGCACTTCTCTTGCCTTTTCAATTTCACCATTCATAACATAAAACCTTGGAGTATCAGGTAAGAACCAAAATAATACAAATTGGAAAACAGGTGGAACCAAACACAACCCAACTGAAACCCTCCAACCATGGGCTACTCTAGTTAACCCCCAGTTGATCAAATAAGCAACAAGTTGACCTCCAGTGATAAACATGACATTAGTAACAATCAATCTACCTCTATATTTGGCAGGGGCCAATTCAGAAAGCATTAAAGGAGCGATAAATGATCCAATACCAACACCCCATCCTAAAATAAATCTACCAACAATCATAGTCCATACAGTACGAGAAACTAATTGAATAATTGTCCCAACAACAAATATAACATTGGAACTGAGTAAGACTTTTCTTCTTCCAATTAAATTAGCAGCAACTCCACCAACTATAGCTCCTAAAAGTGCTCCTAATGAAGTTGCTGATGTAATAAGTTCTTTTTCTCCTGAAGTTAAAATCTTGTCTGACAAGTCAGTTCCCACTTGAACCAAAGCAGATGATATATATCCTGTGTCATAACCAAACATAAAACCAGATATTGATGATGCTAAGGTCAATATTATAACCATTTTGGTGGGTTTCACGTCATCTTCAGTGATATCAAATGATGTTGCATCAACAGGACGACCTGTAGAAGAGCCTAGTAATAACCTCTCCTGAGAAGTTGATGCAAGTGACGATGTTGAGCTTTTCACACCACAATCTAGTATCAGTGATACCTCGTTGTTGTCTGCTTGTTTCAACTTGTTATCTCGTTTATTCTCCTGTATCATATTGTTTTAGGATAAATATACCAAATGAAACGATGAAAATAGTCTTTTTAAAACTGTCGTGTGTTAAATAGGAAAAAAAAATGTTTTAGATGTATATTTTTTAAACTAAAGGAAAACTCTGTTTTATAGATGTCTATAGAGAAAGCCTACTTCAGTTGTTGGTTCATGTTGTAAATAATGGGATTTGTAACCAAAAGGAGAAAATGCCGTGCAAAAAATTATGGTATTTCGCCGAAATTTTGTGTTATTCCACACCTACTGGTAAGGCTCACGCCGGAATAAAGAGATTTTCCGCCGTTTCAGTTTGCCACTTCTTTATTGTTTATCGTTATTGTGTAAGAGAATTTATTAGATGCCTCCAAATCTCTGATGTAAACATAGTTGTTGCATCTTTGATTGGTTTGTTGTATCACTTATAAGATCAGATTTAGATTTATGGGGTATTTAGTTTTTTTTTAAGAAAAGAAGGGTTATGAACCAGATACGAAAAGTTTGTAAAACAGTCGTGGGGTAAACAAGAAAAAGGTAAAAAGAAGAAACGAAAACAAATATGATTGCTTTGAAATTTCCCATAAATCGATACTTTGACGCGTCTTGTGCTTGTATCTAGCTGTTCTTTAAGAACCAGCAAACTTAGTTCAATTACTAAAAATGCTTACCGCCAGTAAACTAAACGTTCGACAAATAGCTTCTTTAGTAAAGTGGAATTTCATCAAATTGGGCCAATTGAATGATTTGGATCGATTTATCAAAATGACAAATCATCCAATTGGACAAGTTGAGGAAATTCAACTTTACTAATGATTCTATTTGTAAAGATCTTGAAGTTGAGTATGGTTTGATCAAGGCACATCCTACACATCCTACACATCCTACTATTGTCCAATTACATACCACACTGATAACGATTAATATCTGTATTTTTCTGCATACTATATAAAAACAACCAATGTTATCATCGTCTAACAGGCTTTTAAACCATTCACTTCAAATGATGAATAACAAAATGACAATCTAAAACAAAAAAAAAGACAAATAAAAAAAAAGAATAAATAAACCTGGGTTTGGTTAGTTGATAATTCATATACTTTTATTATTTACAAAAAAAAGCCAAAAAGAAAATATGAATTAAATGGCTTTGGAAATGTTTGATTTGATTTCCCCAGGTTCTTTCCCCTCTACTTGTCTCTTCTCTTTATGTTACTTCGTTTATTTCTTTGGTGGGTCAAATCTGAATTTTCTGTTCTTAATTGGAGACCATTTGAATCTCTTAACATAAAGGGAAATTAAGTACAAGGAAGAAACAACAATAAGAGCTTTCAAACCCCACTTCTTTCTGTCGTCATGTTCTGGTTCAGAAGCCCAATTCAAGAAAGTAGTAACATCCTTAGCCATTTGAGAAGTAGTAGCTGGAGTACCATCTTCATATTCAACCAATTCATCAAATAAAACTCTACCCATAGCAATAGCACCACCTGGGAAGTAAGGGTTATAGTTTGTACCAACAGGTAATACAACACCTGCTGGTGGTTCTTCTGGATAACCAGTTAATAAGGAAAAGATATAATCACAACCACCATGTCTAGATTTAACAATTAAAGATAAATCAGGTGGATAAGCCCCTTGGTTGGCAGCTCTAGCAGCTTGTTCATTGTCATAAGGAGCTGGTAAGTAATCAGCCAACTTACCTGGTCTCTTTCTTGGGTTACCTTCATCATCCGGTTCATCGTCATATTCTAACTCTTCAGCCATAGCCTTAGCTTCAGAAGTATTGTGACAAACACCAACTAAATTTCTCCAGGCAATTCTATCTAAAGAATGACAAGCAGCACAAACTTCTTTATAAACTTGGAAACCTCTTCTGATAGAAGCATGGTCAAATGTATCAAACATCCCATTGTGAGACCATCCATAAGCTGGCGGATGTAAACCATGTTCGGCAGCAGTCATAGCATTAGCAGTAATGGAATCTTGGTATAACAAATAAGATGCAGTTAAACCAACCGCACCAACACCACTAGCAATAATCTTTTGAGTGGTTGCTGGGTTCATAGTTTTGAATGCAGTTCTGAACATTTTTTTGTATAAATATATATATAATGGATATGAATGAGTAACGACTTAAAAACAAACGCTTATCTCAATTGAAGTTGTCGAAAACTAGCTATGAATACAAATTAATCTCTAGTGAATAACTGTATACAACTGTTGTATCCTTTGTATGAAAATGTTTTCTCTATTTGTTTGGTTTGAAAATTAAACGCAATTCAAAAAGAAATAAACGGAAAATTGAAGAAATTAAAATTGAAACAAGTATGTCAAACTGATTAACAAAAAGGTTTTTGATGACTCTGGTAAGTTGTTTGTTTGTTTCAGTGTTTTAAAACTGGTAAATCTTAAAGGAAGTATTGGAATTTTCAAAGATTTGAAGTTTTTTTTCCCACCAGTAAAAACAATCTCACTGTATTGGTGTAGTGGTTAGTATGGGCCTTTTTTCTATTGGATTATTGTTAACTATGAACATTATTGCGAAAAAAAAAAATTGCTGAAAAAATGTGTTGTCCTGTATATAATCCCCACTAGTTATAAACATCCTCGATATTATTGGCTGATTTATTGAGTCTTTGTAAAAGTCACGTGAGAGTGTCTTGTTGATTTATTGTAGGAATAAGCTGCAAATATAAACCAGTTTGGCAAGTATAAAGGTATTCTTGGAAGGTAGATCAGAATGAGCTGGTACTAGTAACGAGGTATATCATTGTTTATGAAACTTTAAATTACTGAAATATTCACGTGAAGTATGTTATTCTGTCATCTATTGCTCTAGAGGAGAGTATAAATAGTCATAAAAGTATATATATATCCTAGTAACTAAAAGATTGCTTATATTCAGCTGCTTTAAAAGCTCTGTGTTCATTTGGTAGCGCAAACGGATGAAAATACAAATAAACGCAAAATGATCATGATATAGCACTCTTTAGTACGATGTCATTCCTCTTAAAAGTATAAATCACGATAGATAAAATAGATCACCCTTTAATTACTATCTGATTTTGTGTTCGTAAATGAAACGTCTCGAAGATTTCACACCAAAAAAGTAACCTAAATAAAAGGAAATGAAACATAATTTTTGCGCGTGTGGGAATTGCTAAAAAAAATTGCAACCATAACCAAAGACTGTAAATCATTAAAATTACGGAATAAGGCCAGGGAATCATGAGGTGAGGGTTCTTTAAATTATTCCTTTTTTTTAACTTACTTGGTTTTTAGCTCCGTTGAACGGAGGTGCAGAAATATTTTTTAAATATTTTATGATTTTTAGCTAACTAATTATGTTTTGAGAAGTGTAACATCATATGTCTACCACTTTAAATATATAATACAAGTTTTCTTGTTCAGATTAATCATGTGTCTTTCAGTTAGATAAACACCCATACATATAAAACAATGTCAGACAAAGAAGGCTCTATCAATGAAGTATGTGAAATGCTAACTACCAACTCGGTTAGCAAATGTTCAATAACTGGCGATGGAAATGAATTTATAATATTAGGAAATCAAAAATATTATAGACATGAATTGATGCAAGCATTAAGTGGTACTGTTAAAGCAAGAGAATCCCCAAAATATGGCCAAGCTGAATGCTTAGGTTTGTGGAGCACCTCCTTCAATGTATTCATATTAGGAATGTATTTAGCTTGTGAAATGAGTGTAACAAACTTTGCTGTATGTGGATACTATTTCATTGGAGGTTTATTGCAATTCTTATCTGGTTGTTGGTGTTTTGTAACTGGGAATACCTTTGGATATACTGCATTTTGTAGCTTTGGTAGCTTTTGGTTAACCTTTGGAGCCATTTATACACCAGCATTTGGTATTTTAGAAGCATATAAAGATCACCCTGAACAATTGAATCAGGCAGTAGGAATTTTGTTAGTGGGATGGGCAATATTGGCTACAGCTTTATTAAGCGTCAGTTTAAAAACAACTTGGACATTTATTGCATTTGTTTTTACATTAGATTTGACAATTATTGTTCTTTGCATTGCATATTTTACCAACTATCCTCCATTTTTCAGAGCGGGTGGCATTATTGGTGTAATTAATGGATTATTAGGTTGGTATGAATCATTTACTGCTTTGGCTAACCATCGAAACACATATTGGTTCCCAAAGCAATTCCCAGTTCCTATTTTAAAAAGAGATTGAATTAAACTTTGATGCTCATATAATCGTTTTTTTCATACCATATTTAGTTCTTATTACAAATACATTTCAATTAATACATGTATATTTAACTTTTTCTACACTCACCACTTTTCTTCAGGATTAGCCTTGTAAGCAACATAATCATTCCAATTAAACAAGCTCAATTCTGTTTCATTTTGAACTCCCAAATCCCATAAACTAGTTGAATCTCCTTCAATTTCATGGTTTATCAACACCCATTCATTATCATTTTCAAAATTAATAACTAAATGCATAGATTTAGAACCATGAGCTTTAGTATAAATCTTGAGTGAATCATATTCAATATTTCTATATGGTCTTAATCCTCCTGTGGTATTTATAACATTCTTGATTTTTTCTAATAATTGTTTTGGAGTGGTTGATTTTAAATCAATATCTTTAATAATATAGTTCTTGACATTCCTGTAAGGGAATGATTTGATAATCCTTATAGTAATTAAGGAATCTGTCGCAGGACGTACGTTGGATGTCAATGGGTCATTGACTTTTAATTCACTTGACATTGTTTCACTTTGGTGGTCATTGAATGGGGCAGCTGATTTTGACCTGACTTTTTTTTTAGTTTGTGAAGAGAGACAAGGAATGTAATGGTAGCGCAACCAAAAAGTTTCCTTAAAGTACATAGAAATAAGCTCTACATTATATTACAAAATACCTTTCATTATTAAGAATGTGTATTAAGTATCTATATCTTAAAGAACGGATGATCCATTGCCTCTCTGGCTGTAGGCCTCAATTGATGATCATACGTTAATAACTTGTCAATCAAATCAAGCACCTCATCACTTATCAAGTGTCTATTTTCATTATTAATAAATGATTTCCAAGGTTTCCTGGGATAATTACCTAAAATATCGTCGTATTCCAGACTTAATTTTAATCCATACTTTTGGACATACTTCATAAGATCTTCAGTTCCTAAAACTTTGGCAATTTGAACTAATTGATCATTATTAGAATCTCCTCTAAATAAAGGTTCTTTTTTGAAAATAATGGCTCCAAGCATACACCCTACTGACCATAAATCAAGCGAATAGTCATATTGTTGTAAATTAATTAATAATTCTGGTCCCTTATGATATCTTGAAGCTACTCTAACATTATAATCCATTCCTGAATGATAAAATTCTGCTAATCCCCAATCAATTAATCTTAATTTTTTAGTAAGTGGGTCAATCATAATATTCTGAGGTTTAACATCTCTATGAATTATCCCCATTGAATGAGAATAATCTAATGCAATTAACAACTGAGTGAAATAATATTGAATGTCTTTGATGGCAAATTTAGGATACAATACTCTAAAATCAACATTACTAACTCTTTCAAAAATCAAAGCAGGAATCTTAGATTGTTCATCTCTTACAATATCAAGAAGACCTATAATATTTGGACCTCCTGTTAAATTTTGCAAAATTTTCACTTCACGATAAATCTTTTTTAATTTAACTGGTTTCAAGACTTTAATAACACATGGTTCATCATTTAATACATTAACTCCTTGAAATACTTCGGAATATTTCCCTCTTCCTATTTTACTAATTATTTCGTAGTTTCTGATATTCCCCCACTGTATTTTGTGATTTTCATAATCCCAATATTCTGGTGGTTTGTTGCTGTTGACATCAGCATAAACTCTGGCAACGGAATAAACCCTCGTACTAATCATGACGTAATATGAATAAACTTGTAGCTACTATTAATCTCAAATATAAAACAAGGTATCTATTATCTCCTTGATGCTTTTCTGGATGACAAATTGTTGTTTCGTAATTCTTATCTTGTGCGTGTGTATTCTCTGTTAGCACCTGATATTCCTTTTTAGTCGCAGTTATAACACTGATTCTTTTGATCTATCTCCTTAAGTAACTAATACCATCCAATTTAATGGAAATAACTGCCCACTTTTATTTTAACTTAAGGGCAATATCGATAAGAGATCTTTCGATACCCTCTTTTTTTTAAACCCAACTGATGAACGAAAAAAAGAAACTTTACAAATTTTTGGACAAGAATTGTTCACACTTTGCGACATAAATGTATGGGCTTTTTTTTGCGACATATGTTTTGATGTCACGTCAAAACAGGTTAATTACCAGGGATTCAAAGTGTTTGTGGAACTCTGTAATGAATCAAGTTGGAGTAATACAATTAAACAGTCAATCTGGTGACATTATAGACGATATCCAATTATGGACTGATGATTCTACCATAGCTATGGAGCTACCAAAGGTCTTTTCAACTTCACAATTATTTCAATCACAGCGATATATTAAAACTACTTGCATACCGTTGTATTTAATATTTGGAAAGCCCTTGGTAGTATTTTCAAATAACGAAGATACTCAGATCTACTTCAAGGAACATTTACTAAAGTTTTCACTACTTGAAGACAGCAATACATGGGGTTTATTTGTGCAAACAAACCAGAATATTTATATGGTGTTTTATTTTCAACGAGAATCTGAACAAATCAAAGCACTTATACTAAATTTTAACAATATATTTAAACTAGATTACATATTAGAGAATACAGGTACAAATTTGGATGGAATTCCAAAGACAAAACGAACTATACCTTCACCAGTGACATCTAAAATTTTTGATAAAGTACTAGAAAAGAAGAAATTAAAACCAAATCCATTCTTAGTAAGTATTAGTCAGTCTCTGCATACTTCGTCAAGTTCACTGATACTTACTACTCAAGAACAAATCAATACTGTAATTAATAAAATCATCCTTTCTGGATTAAGAATTAGAGGTCTTTCTCCTAATATGATTGATTCTTTTAATGATAAATTAGCAATCAAAGAAATACATCAGATGACCTACAGGGCAACTTTATTTGCCCTTCGAAAGTATAATTACACGTTTAACAAACTGGAATCACCAAAAAAATCACCAATAAAATTAGATGATTTACAACTTATTGTTGAAAATCTACTAGAATTATTTGTAGATTTAGAAGGTCCTGTATAGCAAGTTGCATGTATATATCTGCATAATTATTTACAAGTAAGAAAATATTAATTAAATTTCAGCAAAACTGATTTTCTTTTGAGTACATTCTGGTCTGGTTGAAGAAGCACTCTGCAAAAGGTCCTTATATGAAATTTTAACTTTTCTTGAAGACCTAGTAGTACGAGGACGTCCAACAATGTCCAATAATATTGATCTATCCTTTAACAAATAACCTCTCTTATCTGGATTTGAGTAATAAGCAATGTCTCTTTTGTGGGTTGGTCTAGCAGGTAAAGGAATATAACCCTTTCTCAATAAATAGTAATCTGGATCAACATGAGCTTTCAATGACAATTTAGTGAAATATTTGGCAGTAAAAGTTTGATTTAATCCTTCAATTATTTTAATTGCGGAATCAGAAGCTTTAGAAGCTTCAATACTTAAAGGAACATTGTAATTTTCTTTACCGTCTGCTAAAATCTTGACTCCATCTTTTAAAGCACCTGTAATTAATCCGCTATCTTTCATAACTTTAATAGTTAAAGTTTCTCCTTCTTTTAAGGGAATTCTTCCATTATCCCAAAAAGTTTGAATTCTTTCTAAATTTAATTCATTGAATATTCTTCTATGAGCTCTATTAAATCCAGTCATTGGGAATCTTTTGAAAAATGGTGTTTGACCACCTTCCATCCATAATGGAACACTACCTCTAGCCTTTTGACCCTTTTGACCTCTACCAGATGTTTTACCTCTTCCAGACGAAGCACCTCTACCAACACGTCTTTCATTTTGAGTAGAACCTTCTCCGGGTTTTAAGAATGCCAAGTGTGACATACGAACAAAATTTATAAATTTGGCCCCATTAAACGATACTGCTTTCAGCATCGAGGTCTGACTTATGCCTAACATTATTGAATTAGTCTGGTAGATAATCTTACTAGGCTAAATCATGAAAGTGTATGTAGAAAAAAAAAATTTCATCAATTTTTCAGTATTATGGTCGTGCACGAGAACAATTTGTTTTCTCTTTGGTTTTTTAGCAGCCAATGTTGATTCTTGAAATGCGTTAGTACTAGACTATTAAAGCGAGAACTGGCATAATATCTGTAACTTAGAACTCTTTAATACTCAAGAAATATCTTCCTAATGTGAAATCTTTTTGTTGATAGTTCATGGGTGCTCCCTTTCTAATACCCTACATAATCAATTTCGTTGGGTTTGTTGATTTCTTGCAATATTAAATCCTTTAGTTTTCGGCTGTTTTATGTATAGTCATTGCCTTTATTTATTTATAAATTCAGTAAATGTTGGATACCATTTGTAATACGCGACACTTTGACAAGATTTGGCAAAACTAATCAGTTGTATCAGAATTTCGTAATAAGACCACATAATATGTTATCTTGAAATAAATGAATCCAAAATTTGTATAATTCTTCCTTTGTTCGTTAAATAATGTAAGATATAACACCAATTCTTTATCAAATATGATTGAGTTCAATAATTCATCCTTATATCCGGTTACATTAATCACGTTTTAAAGATCTCTTCTCACGTGAATATTTCCTGTCTAGTATTAGTTTCAGGTTTTTTCGAAAAAGATACGCCTTTATGGCCAAGTTGGTAAGGCACCTCACTAGTAATGAGGAGATCGTCAGTTCGAATCTGGCTGAAGGCATTTTTTTCTTTTTTTTTGTAACTCGAAATTAATGGATCAAGTTTTTTTTTCATCTTCCACCTAGTTTTACAATTTATTAAAACCTTTAGTCATAGAATATGAGCGACAATATTGACAAGGAGCTCGAAGAAGTATGGAAATTATTTCAAGATTCTTCTGAAGAAATACAGCAAAGACGTAAGTCCTTAACTAAGGCTATTCATGATGATAAAACTCTTGATTATCCAAGTAGTGTCAAAGTTCATACTGCATTGGATGAAGTTTTAGAGTGTTTTGCCCTTGGTGGTCAATTAAGACATTATTATAGATATGGAAGTTATGATATTTGTCAACGACAGCGTGAAAAATTTTGGTTTGCAGTAAAATATGGAGGTTTCACTGACAATAGTAAACCAGATGATCAATTAACTGAAAAGGAATTACAAACCAGAGTCAAAGTGCAAGAATTTTTCAGGAAAAGAATTCTTGAAGATAAGGCTGCTGGTAGTTCAGAAGATATTTGGGATCAACGAAAGGAATTATTGAGTAATCCATTTAGAAAGAACTAATTTTGTATATAGATCATTTTTAGATTAAAATAAAACTACATATTAAAACGTATCGCTCTAAAGATCATATTTTAATTCTACATAATAACGCAGCCCTTCTTTTCTGGTTCATTATCATTGGCACCTTTAGGTTTTGCATTAAGGGCACATCTTGCTGCTTCTGAGAATGCTTCATTAACACCTCGATTCTTTTTCGCTGAACATTCTAAATATCTTAACGCTCCAATTCTTTTAGCAACAGCTAAACCTTCTTCATAGCTAATTGATCTTTTTTGTTGTTGATATATATTTGAATTAGATTGATATGGATTATTGGGATTAGTATTATATGCCATGGTGGCATTTATGTCATCAGAATCTTCATTATTCCTTAAATCACATTTTAATGCAACCAATACTAGCTTGACACCTTCACAATGATCAGCAATTTCTCCTACCCATTTGGACTGTACGTTTTCTAAAGAATCGGGAGAATCTACTGAAAAACATAACATTATACAATGGGTATCTGAATAGGAAAGAGATCGTAATCTATCGAATTCTTCTTGTCCTGCTGTATCCCATAATGATAATTGTACTGATTGTCCATCAATAAAGATATCATGTACATAATTTTCAAAAACTGTAGGTTCATAAACTTGAGGGAAATAACCTCTAGTAAAGACATTTAAAAGTGACGTTTTACCACAAGCACCATCTCCTAGAATTACGATCTTACGTTGAACTAAAAGTTGTTAGTATAAGTTTGTATTTTATATTTTATATTTTATATTTTATAATCAAAACGTACATACTTGTCTTCTGTGAACGACCGCAAAGACCCATGTTGTATTAAGAAAACGCGATGAAAAAAAAACGTGTGTTGCTGATTGATTTAAAATTCTGTTATGTATTACCTTAAAGTCACAAAATAAAATTGATAATCTAAACTGTTAGAACGGAACTATAGATTTATCTTTTTTTTTATGTGTATTGATTGTGTGTGAATAATTTCTGATCTGTTTAATTTTTTTCTAAATCAGGTAGGAATGAATGATAAAAAAGATCCAAGACAAGGTAAAAAAAAACACAGACTTGATTATAAGTTGGAAAGATTAAATAGTTCTGTGAAAGTAATATAAGAAACTATCTGACACTTCTAGTCTTTTGACGAATGTGATTTCTGTTGATGTTTATAGTTTTTTTTCTTGCTCGTTTGGGTAACTTTTTTTGAATCGGACAATCTGTCTAGACAATTGGTTTTTTTTTCGATCTCGCGCAGAAAGTGTGCATTAATTTCGTCGTTAATTTACGCTTGATACGCAGGTTTAGTGCGAAAGTTTCACAAGCGCAAAATTAACAGAGAAATGTGTGGTAGGCGATTTTTCTATTTAATGTGGTATTCTTTTCCACTTAATACCATAAAATGTTAAAGTAGTCTTTGATAAGACTTTACAAGATGTGTATATTCCTAACATTCTTTAGATCCAACTACTTCTGTGATATTTACAAATGTTTGATATGACTGTAACAAACAGGGCTTATGTTCTCTTGAGTAGTTACATAACTTTAATCCCTTTGTATGTATCAAAAATTAGAAATTGAGCTGTCAGCTAGGGTGTTTTTTTTTTTGCAACATAAATTACAAGTAAAGAAAAGTATGATATATAAAAAAAACGATCCATTTTCAGAACTGTATAGAGAAACATTCAAAAAATCTAAAAACTATATAAAAAAAAAAATAAAACCGTGCTAAAACCAAAAATATAAAAAATACTGATACCTACTCTTTGTCAATCAAATCTTCAAGATACATTGAAGGAAGGGCTCTTCTATTTGCTCTTCCAGTTTGTTGATTCAACGCTTCAGAGTGTTCATCAGAAATATGTAATTGTGGATCTTGTTGACTAACTGAATAATCACTATTATTGTTGTTCATATACATACTTGGAATTTGGGAATGTCTATTTGGGTTCATCAAAGTTGTAGTAGAAGCACCAAATGGTAAATTGGTTAATGAAGGATTAAATGAAGATCTTACTCTCTTATGTTGCATAACTTCTGCAGTTGGAGAAATAAACATCTTGGTTAAGTCATGTTTTGCAGTTGCTTGAAGTTGAGCTTCAGAAATAGTCGAAGTATCGCCAGCTTGTGATCCATTCATAAATGTTGACATTGCTCTAGTAGTATTTGCCAATAATGGTAATTTTGTTACAGAATTCAGATATTCATTCATACCATTAAAGTTATTAAGGGTGGAAGTAGGAGTGGCACCTGTAAATCCATAAGCATTGGAATTATTACTTTCGTATTTTTCATACATTTGTTTCTCAGTTGCTCTTGTCTTCTTTGCTAATCTAGAAGCAGTAATAGAAACAATCAAATGATACAACAAAAAACCTAATAAAATAGCCCCCACAATAGCTCCAACTGCAATAAATACTGTACCTGTTGGATTATTCAGTTTTATTATAAATGGATTGTTATTGCTTAACGGAATAGAGATAGGTGGCGTAGTATAACTTTGTGGATCTGCTACTGTAGGCATATCTAATTTAGGCAAATCATCTCGTTTTGAAAGATTAGTTATAACTGCTTCCCATGTGGTTGTTGTAGGTTCAGAC
This sequence comes from Spathaspora arborariae UFMG-19.1A, assembly GCA_000497715.1. Classification (NCBI taxonomy): domain Eukaryota; kingdom Fungi; phylum Ascomycota; class Pichiomycetes; order Serinales; family Debaryomycetaceae; genus Spathaspora; species Spathaspora arborariae. Next base: position 623,347 of record KI547136.1, read on the forward strand.
ATAATGAATAATCTATCAAATATCAAAAGGAATAAAAGTGAATAATGTAAAAAGTTTTCAAATGAACGTAAGTTTAAGTATTTTGATTAGGCGGTTGTGCGTGGTGTCAATGTAGACTGGTGAAAACTGCGTCAATTTAAGTGTATAAGCTCTGTTTATCTAGTAACACAATTAATAGAAGGAATAATTTAGTTTGATTTGATTTGCTTCAGAGTAAAAATACAATCAAAATAAGCTGATATTATTGAAACGTCGTACTTGAAATTAGTAAATCAATCGACAAGAAATTCTGTTGTAAGGAAGGCCGTTTTTTTTTCCTTCTCTTCCTGTCAAGTTTTTTTTTTCTTGTACCAGAAAACACTAAATTTAGAAACTTGAGGCGCGTCAAAAACAGAGGTGTTGAGCCACAGAATATTAAACGTTACTTAGACCCTTTTGTTTTGAAAAAGTTTAATTAATATTTTATGTACTGTTACTATTAATCGGAAAACCAAAATCCTTCTCTTGATTTCAAGTATTCTTTTCTAAACCAATTCCAAATATCTACACTATCACAATCTTCTACAAGCCTTGGCTTAAACTCAGAAGGAAATTGTTTTCCATATTCTTCCATATCCCCATGGGAACAATAAATTTTCTTTGTATTATAAGGTTCATAATTATTTTCATCTTCCCAAGGTTTTGGAATTGGATTATCAGAAAAATGTATTACTTTAAGATTTCTAAATACCTCCATAGCATCCCATCCTCTGTTTGACTTCTTTTTAATAAATGGAAGGTATTGAGGTTCAACTACAAATCTTTCATGCCATTCTTCTCTAAATTCTCCAGTTAATACTCCATACACGCGATGAGGTAAAATTGCAAACTTATAATTATGTTTATTGTTTCTTAATTCATTATCAATAAACTTATTAAGAATCTCCATATCATAATCACTTGCTTTTTTAACATTGCCTCTATTAGTAAAACTCCAATACCAAGGATTATGTACATATTTCATTAATCTCTTAAATGTCTCTTTCGAAGGAGTAATCACCATTATATGATTGGCAAAGAAATTGTCAAAGTTATCAAATTTATGTTGCTCATATATTAATTGAGGTAATAATTCAAATTGTTTTTCTGATTCAGGACATCTTTTAATATCATTAATAAGCTTCTTCATACGAAGGGTATGTCTTCTTTTATCAGGAACTTCTACTTTTTTCTTGGCTTTTAATTTATCCTTACCTTCGACTACATTGTTTAACCAATATGCTTGAGGTAATGCAAAAGATATATCACGAGGTAACTTAAATAATTCATCTGCATTAGAATAAGTGTTATTAAGTGTTTTGAAATCAATTTCACCAGTTTTAGGCACATTAATAAACATAGAATCAGAATCAAAATATACAATTCTTTCATATTCTTCAAGATTGAAAATATGAAACTTTGTAAATGAAGCTGCCCAACTTGAAGTATCACTATAACTTGATACTAATAATCTAGCAGATTTAACTTTGATCTTATAATAATTGGCAATTTGATATAAATCACTCCATTTATCAGATGCTATAAATTGAAGAATTTGATCATATACAATTACCAAGTTGGGAATCTTTGTACCTGATTTTCGTAAATGTATAAAATTAAGAATTGCTAAATTAAAATAATCATAATTTGTAGCATATTGTACATAAGCAAATTTTTCAACATTGAAATCTTCATTATCAAATCCTCTTGTCGTTCCATAATATTCAATTACTTCTTGTGGAAGTACACGAAGATGATTATTTAATCCACGTTCTCGGATTTGATCAGTAGTTTCTAACATTACATGGGAAATGAGAAAATATATCCCTATGAAAATAGCTATTCTATATTCCCAATTGCGTTGAAGCAGTTTCCACCATGGTGATATTGGTTGTTGGGTAGGTTTATCTTTAACAGAGTCCATTGGTTTTTGAGTTGAATAGTGATGACAGAGAAGATCAGATTTGAAATTTTCGATCATGCCGTCGCGGAGTAGAAATAATTTAGGGTTTACAGTAAAATTTAGCAATTTACATCTACGAACATGTGCTAATGATATTTGAAAAATTTTCTAAACCATATGTTGTACAGTCGGTTTATATCAACACTAACCTTCGACTTTAAATTGTGTGCCAAAGAATTAAACTTGTCAAATCGATAACACAACCTAGTTAGCACGCTTAAACCAACATAAAAAAACTATCAGGACTTAAAATATCAAAAAGAAAATGCGCAAACCCGGAATCGAACCGGGGGCCCAACGATGGCAACGTTGGATTTTACCACTAAACCATTTGCGCTAAGTAACTGCTCCGAGACGGGGAATTGAACCCCGGTCTACCATGCGACAAACGGTAATTCTAGCCACTAAACTATCTCGGACGCTGTTTTTTGAAAAAGTTTTCATATCTAAGTCAAGCTGTCTGGGTCACGTAAATTGTAAATTTGCAAATAAACTAGTATTTGATAACATCACTGCGTTAATTATTATATTAATTGGCTATTATAGTTTTTGTTTATGGGTTAACTAGAAATTTGACTTTATTACTTTCATAGGGATGATATATCAATACATTGCTTGTTTTTGAGATTTTTCAAAAGAATTTTGCTGCAAATTTTCAGAATATCTACTTAATGATTGAACATATCAAATAGATAAATGTAATAAGTTGAATGAGTACTAAAGCCAGTTACTGTAATCTAAATACTTCTATTTAATCAAAAACTGACATATTCTGTTACTTACTAGTGATCATGATTCAGGAACTCTAAGTATCTAGACAGTTCTTTCAATTATCCTAACCAAAAGAGCAAACGCATCCCCAATTCGAAGTTACTAATCCCCAATTAGAGTTTAACATTATATGGATCTACCTTATGACAATTTCTCTGTACGTAGTATTCTCTTAGCTAGCCCAATAATCCTCTTTCTAGATCTATTTCACTTTGATATTTCATTAATATTCTAAAAGACTTTTCATATCTTTAGTACCCTTACTATAACCTAGTCATTTATGTATCAAGGAATACCTGGTGGAATTGAGAATAACCAGCAATATCTTCAAGTACAAATTTGCATCAAAAAGAACTCTCACGTGACGGGATTTCCCAGAATATTTTTAAAATCCATGTTTTTCTCTGTCAAAGAAATGGACATTTTATCCAAAGTGAATCAAACACAACCCATCCAACACCTGTATTGATGAGTGGTGAATTGTCTACTTACTTCACTGATGAGGCAATCAATGAATTCCAAAATGGTGGTATGGAATCGTTAATGGAAATTTTGGAATCATATGAAGAATCAAACCCAGAAAGTGAGGATGCAGTTGCATTGTTATTTACTGAATTAATTCTTGCATTTGAAGATGAAAAGTTAGAGTTAGAGAATATTGTTCAATTTTTATTACAATCAATCACCAATGATGAACTTGCAAGAATTTTTTGTCAAGTTTTAAATGCATTCCCCTCTACTGAAAGCCTTCAAAAGTTATTGGTTCTAATTAGTAGAAAAGAAAATGTTATTAAACCAGAAACACTTGCCTTACATATTGGTTCCGATTTCCTTAAGGAACTGGATATAGTTCCAAGATCTATTTATACAAAGGCATTGAATAGTAAAATTAGGGATGAATTTTATACTCAGAAAAAGTTTAATTTATTACATGAAGAAACTGAAGGTTATGCCAAGTTTGTTGTAGAAACATATTCAATATTCAAGAGTGAAGCTACTGAGTTTAAAATAGATTATGCTTTACAGATAATAGAAAAGTTAATTGGGCATTATAGTTTAGATCCAAATAGATGCCTTGACTTGTTATTACATATATTTGAAGCAGTATTTGCTTCCAAGACATCAGCAGCATTAGAACTATTAAGAAAATCACGATGGTGGCCTGTAGTAGAGAGTGAAACTACATCAATCCTGAGTTTATCTATTGGAGGAAATGAAAATGCAGCAAAAATTATCGGTTTAAGAATTATGAAACAACCAAGTAATATGCTGTTGGCAGAAGGTTTCAAAATCTTGGTTGCATGTTTAATAAAAGAGGGATTTATAAGTTTTGGATCCATTTATAAATATTTGTCACCTGATGAAGAATCAATGGATGAGTTAGAAAAGGAATATCAAAAGAGACTTGATGAAGAAGTTACTAAAGCGGGAGCCAATGCTCTTGCTTTGGCAGCACCATTAGCTGATGAAGAAGATGAAGAACTTGATAAAAATGGTGTAAAAGAAAAATCTAAAGCAGAAGTCAAACCGAAAATGACGATTGAAGAAATGTTGAGTTTTAATCATAAATTTCAATTTTTGAAACAATTCTTGAGTAATGGACTTTACGCTCCATCTATATTCATAACCACTAAATATCCCTTTTTGATCCATATTGATACAGAAATTGCAACATTGTCAAATCGATTATTTAATGCTATAATTGAACCTTTATATAATAAAATCCTGGTATTTCATGCTGAAGATTTACAAAATTTACAAGAATGTAAGAAGATTGCATTTAATAGACCCCATAATGGAGTCTTTTATGAACCAGTTGTATTTACAGATTTGTTAACTTATAGTCCAATTATAAAGAATTTTGGCCAGAAAAAGTATCATTATTTTTATTCAGCATGGGAGGACAAACTTCCCCCAGTCAATGACATTGAATCTTTCCTTACCGTGTCTAAAGAATTTCTTAAATTAAATGGTCTCAATTTAGCACAAGATATTCAACTATTTATAAGGGTTTGTGAGATTGTCCTCTATGACTTGAAACAAAAGATATCAGATGAAGCAAGGAAAACAGAATGGTTTCATTATTTCGGAAATTTCATCTTTCCCGTGATGCCATTAATTGAAGAGAATTCAATTGCAATAGACAAAGCTTATTCAATATTATCAATGTATCCAATAGAAGATAGATTTAGTATTTATGGTGAATTATATCTGGTGTTGGCTAAAAATAACCCCTTAATCAAAATGGCTTATAATAAAGCTGAAAAATCAACCAAAGATGTTTTAAAGAGATTATCAAAGGAAAATGTACGTCCGATGATGAGAAGATTAGCAAAAATCAGTTTCTCAAACCCACTACCTTGTTTGTTGACTATATTACAACAAATTGAAAGTTATGATAATTTGAATACATTAGTTGTGGAAACTGCAAGATATTTTAGTAGTTATGTTTGGGATAACTTAACTGTGGCAATTTTAATGAGATTAACTGCTGCTGGAAGAAATACCACTCATGATGATGGGATGGTTGAACGTCAATGGATTCAATCATTAGCATCGTTTATCGGTAAGATTTGTCAAAGATATCCCAGGGCTATTGATATCAAAACAATATTGTCATTCTTGTTGAAATCATTCCATTCTGGTGATACAATCGGTTTATTAGTGTTGAAGGAAATGTTTATATCTATGGGAGGTATTCAATTAATTACAAATTTGACTTTGCATCAAATTGATATGATCAATTGTGGTGGTTCAATGGAAAAAATTGTATATCGTACAATTGATGACTTGAGATATGAAAGATTTGTATCGGGAAAACATCTTGTTAAATGCTTTTTGGAGTTGGATGCTATTAATGAACTTTTGGTGTTACTTGTTCAGATTACAAATGAATTAATTTATAATAGTGATAAAACACATTTGAAGGTATTGGCTAGTAGAAGTGATGACTTGACTACAGTAATTAGATTGTTTAATACTCTTGTGGGGTTCTTTGGAGACCCTGAAGAAATTAAAGACAAGTTGTTACCATTGGATGTATTTTTCACCAGATACGGTGTACCCATAGAATGGTCTTTTGAACTTTGGCGACCAACAATTTCAAAGACATTGTCAAATGATGATCATACATTTTCTTCTGCATTGGAAATAATTAAAGGTCAGATTCCTTATTTATTACCAAAAACATCTCTAGAATATTTGTCTACTGGATTAGTCGTGTGTTTCTGGCAATTATCATTGAAAGATATTAATTATTCAAAATCCCTTTATGAAATTGAAATATCAAAGTTGGAATCCAACATCAGAAGCCTAAAAGAGTCAATTGCTATGAATTCAAGAGATAAGGATGTTTCAAGAGCCACTATTGAACGACAAAGAAAAGAATTAGTGGAGAATGAAGAGTACATCAAGGTTCTTCCATCGGAAAGAGATGCACACTATGAACACGATATATTGATCAAATCAAAATTACAAGCGGAATCTGCTAATTGGTTTTTATCAGATGAACAAGACAAGATTCCAATTCAAATTGAACAATTCCTTCAATATTGTGTATTACCAAGATGTATTCATTCATCATTTGACGCTGTATTTGTATCAAGATTCATATTCAAGTTGCACAAATTGAAAACAAAAAATTATTCCTTGATTGCAGTATTGGATCAACTAACCAAACACAAGATCTTATTTGGAACTTTATTTACATTGACTCCAACTGAAGCTGAGAATTTGGGATTATTCTTTTCTGATATTTTAAGAACATTACAAGAATGGACAAATGAAACTAGATTTGAAGAGAATGAAGATCTTTTAGATGCAGCTGGTGATGTTATTTCGTTTGATGAATTTAGAATATTACTTTATGGATACCACACTACCATTTTGGAAGAGATTGAGGCTGCTTTAGGGGTTACTGAGTACATGTCACGTAGAAATGCCATTACCTTTTTGAAGAATCTCTTGGGTGTCTACCCAACAGTTGAAGATCATTGTGAAAGAATTGTGAAATTAATTGAAAAGATATTTTTAACTGAAGAAAGAGAAGATTTGAAATTATCATCTGGAGCATTGGTCGGTCATGTTAAATCAAGGGCTAAACAGTGGCTCAAACTTTGGGAATTCATTCCAATGTCTGAAGAAGAAAAGGATCAATTAATTAAAGAAAAACAGGAAATTCAGAGAAAGGAAATTGAGAAGAAATTAGAAGCAAAGAGAAAGTTGCTTGAATTGAAGAAGGAAGAAGAGAAATTAGCCAAGGAACAATTAAAGGAGGAAGAATTAAGAAAGAGGAGTACAGCAATTAATTATGATTCTCAAAAATCAGCAGCAAGACCTGATTCGAGAGCTGCTTTAGCTTCTTCGAGGGGTCGTCGTTACGATAATTATTCTAGATATGCTCCAACACCAAAAGAGATGAGTGTTGAGGTGGAAAAGGAGTCCGATGTTGAATCCAAGGTTGATAAAAATGAAAGTGAAGAAAAGAAGAAGTACACTGTTAAAGATAAGGTCCCAAGTAAACCACAGGATAAATCTCAAGTCAAGGAAAAAATTAAAGAGGATGATCTTATCATTAAAACTGAAACTGGAAAACCCAAAAGTAGAGATTTTCAACGTGAAACTACTCCAAGTGGACCATCAAATAAAATTTTCAATTCTCTGGATTCCTCAGAAAAAGTTCAAAATGAAACCCGGTCTACTGGTGGAGATTTGAAATCAAGATTATCTCAAGTTAAACGTGAATTTCAACAAAGAGCATCAAAAGAAACAAGAACAAATGAAGATCAAGAGCCACAACCAAAGAGTCCTACCAATGATAAAAGTGAAGTGCCTGTTAAAGTTGAAGAATCACAAGTTAAAAAGCGTGCACCATTACCTCCACAACAAGAAGCTCGTATTCAATCTAGTTCTTCATTGGCTCCGCAACAAGAAGTTCGTCAACATGTACGAGTTCCATTGCCTCCTCAGGAGGCAATAAAGACTAGAGCTTCAATACCTTCTGCTCCAGTAAATAGATTTAACGATTCACGAGTTGGAAGAGGAACTCCTAGACACTATCATTCCTATACTCAACGTCAGACACAATCAAACTATAATAGAGCACCAGTATCTGGTTCATCTTCAGGTCCAGGATCAACAACAAGTGGAGCAACTGGGGCAACTGGGGCAACTGGTGCGTCAACAGCAGCACCAGTTCCCCCTCCTCCTCCTCCACCTCCACCACCACCAATTAGCACTAAAAGAAATGATAATTATAATTCTAGTGGATTCAGGAATGGAAGAGATCAATATCCTCGTAATGATGGTTATAACAGAACTCATGATGGAAAAGACAACAGACAAGGTGGAAGATACGAAAACAAAAGAAAACAAGATAATTATGGTAATAGGGGATACGACAAGAAATCTAGATTTTAAATATTCTTTTTATAATTGTTACATTCTATTAAAATATAAGTACAAATAGTTTATTAATCCTCTGTAAGTTCAGCTGTAAGCTGAAGTTCTTGTTGGGTTAAACCATTAATTTTATCCTGGTCATCTAATAATTCAATATGTTTACGCTTTTTCAAAGGAGGTTCATCCTCCAATTCTACAGTGTCTTCTTTATGTAACTTCTCCAAGAAAGCTTCAATTTTAGTCAAATTCTCGTTATGCCACTTTAAATGCCGGTTTAAATCATGTTCTCTGGCAAATACTCGTCCGCAATTTCCCTTGGGACACTTGATCTTTTTTGAATTGAAGTTGCTCACAATAAGACCAATTATTGAAGATCTGCCATTACTCAAATCGTTACTCAATGAGTTCATAGAACGTTGAGACATGGTTGTATCTGATCTAGAATCAATTGGAATATCTTCTTCACTGTCTTCATCGGATGAAACTATTTCGTAATGTTTTAAATCTTTGGTATTAGCATCACTATTCAATAATTGTTCAAGTCGGGTCAACTCACTTCGTTTCAATAGATTTTCTGGAATGTTGCCATCGTGAAATTCATTGTAATGATTGATTAATTCAACTTTTCTAGGAAATTTACCTATATCACAATAATTACACTGCCAGAGTTTGAGCATTTTTTGTTCATCATGACTCAACATATGTGATCTTAAACCTTTTCTACCAACACATCCTTTCCCACATATAGAACATTTCAATTTAGGATGTTCTTGCTTTACATGAAACTGTAATGCTGACCAAGTTTTAAAGTTAGAAAAACACCCTGAATGGTCACATTGATAGGCAGGAGAATCACCATGGTGTTTGAGATTATGTTGGGCTAATTTGTAAGGTCTTTGGAAGGTTTTATTGCAATGGGTACATGTTAATGTTTTTTCATGAACAGATAATATGTGATGACGTAAGGATTGATGTTTGTAAAATGCTTCTGAGCATCCCTCATATGTACAAGCAAATGATTTAGAATGAGTAATTTCATGTCTTCTTAAATGTTGTTGAGAATTGACTCCTTTGCCACAAATAGAACATTTAAAAGGTTTCTCGCTTGCATGTGATATCACATGAGCATCAAGATGTGATTTTCTCAAGAATGACTTGTCGCAACCTTGATGGGAGCATTTAAACGGTCGTTCATTGGTATGGGATCTTATATGTTGTTCTAGAAGAGATGGTTTGCTATAGGCTTTGTCACAGTCTTCAAAAGTACAGGTGAACTTCTTGGGCCGTGAGCTCCCCGATGATGATGTATGGGACGATATTGATGCAGTGTCTAATTCATTCATTCGCTGTGTGATCCGGGGGACACTTATATGATCATGGTTAGAAGGTCAAATTACTAACGCGATGCTTGAAAATCTGTTGTTTTTTTTAAGGTGGAAAAAAAGCCCCCAAAAACCCCCTTTTAAATGTGAGGTATGCTTAGATAGAGATTCGAATTGACTGCGAATAAAATTACAACATTAACAACTTTGGATATGTCAGGAATATCTAATATTGAAACCGCTTAGTTGCACAGACTATTGTTAAAATTGATGAAAAACTCAGAATCCTTCCTGACACAGTTGATAATAAAGAATTTTGCAATCCTTTAAAAGAAAAAGAAGGAAGTAAATAAATTGATTTTCCTTCTTTGTCTAGTCTTTGGTGTAAATGCTGTAGTCATTAATTGGAAGAATATATGGAGTTCTTTCCATGAGTATCAAACATTTCACCTTCATTTCAAACAATTATTCTGAAATTTTTGCCAAATGTTGCCAAATTTTAAACAATTAATTTATTAATAAAATACAAAGAAATTTCTTAAAAAGAACTATGTGTGATACTTAAAAGTAGCTTATATTTAAGTGAAAGAAACCAAGGGAGAACTTAAGTATGAATTTTGTATAATTGTTTTGGATTTTTAAAATTGATCACGTGTGGGTATTCTACTGATTAGTATAAAAATTTCTCAATTTTTGCGCAAGCTTCGTTCCTCATGGCCCAATGGTCAAGGCGTCTGGCTACGATTTAGTAACCACTTCTGGAACCAGAAGATTCCAGGTTCGACTCCTGGTGGGGAAGCTTTTTTTTCGATTTTGAAATCCCATTAATCTCTTTAGGAAAAACATAGATAAAATTTAAGTTTAAGGAGGGGATTTATGTAAATATTTCAATAATATGGGTTTCCTTGCTTGTTCTCACTGCAATAAGTGTAAATTGCATTAACAGTTTGTTTTGATTGCGAAAAAAGAGGAGTTTATATAGATCATAAATGCCAGCTCTTGTAGATTTCAATTGTAGAAAATTTAGAAACGATAGCTCAGATGTAATTTAAAAGTTTTTCTATAAACTATATGATCATTATTCAACAAAACAAATCGTAGAGTTATACTATTGAAGCCACGGATGGAGTTGTGGTTAGGAGAAAAATTATTGAGGTATTTTATCCTAGATTCTTTGTCAGGTCTTTTTTTGATATTTCTTAGATCTAATGGTTCCTGATTCCCTATTTCCCATAGAGGTACATCTAATCAAGTCAGTATACCATGCATTAGATGTTACAACTCATTCCAATTAGTAAAACAATTAGGAAAATAGAACAATTAAGGAATTCGCAAGCCTTGGTATTTTCTTCACTCACACAATTTCAAATTCTATCGCCGTTTCCCCCAAACAACAAAAAAAAAAGAATAGTAACAAGCTGATTTCCTCCACTTCTCCCTTTAATATTTCAATTTTAGAACATCAATACCAATATTTGTTTTTTTCACCTTAACCTCATACACAAATAGTATATATCATGGGTATCAATAATCCTATACCAAGAAGTTTGAAAAGTGAATCAAAGTATGTACAATTTTTCACTCCTGTCTTCTCTATTTTTTGAGAATTACTAACACACACTTCTTAAGAAAAGCAGCAAAAATATTGGCATCATTCGTCAAACCTAATCAATTGGCCGGACCTGACCAAGTCATTCCACCAAGAATATTACAGAATGCAAAAGGATTGGCCATAATAACAGTTTTAAAAGCAGGGTTTTTATTTTCTGGTAGAGCAGGATCTGGGGTCATTGTTGCTCGTTTACCTGATGGAAGTTGGTCACCTCCTTCAGCCATTATCACAGCTGGTGCTGGCGTAGGGGGTCAGATTGGTGCTGAATTGACTGATTTCGTCTTTGTCTTGAATACCAAGTCCGCTGTTGATAGTTTTGCTCAAGCTGGGTCAGTTACATTAGGGACCAACGTGTCTGTGGCTGTTGGACCCTTAGGTAGAAATGCTGAAGCTGCTGGTACTGCATCATTAAAATCTGTATCAGCTGTGTTTGCCTATTCTAAAACAAAGGGGTTGTTTGCAGGTGTATCATTAGAAGGTTCAGCAATTGTTGAAAGAAGAGATGCAAATAGAAAGTTTTATGGAGGTGGTTGTAAAGCCAGGGATATCTTGTCAGGAAAAATCGAAGCTCCTCCAGCTTGTGACTCTCTTATGGCTGTTTTGAATTCAAGAGTTTTCAGTAACAGGTTAGATGATGATCTTTATGATTCTGATTATTACAACGATATACCAGATGAGTTTTCCCAGAGTCCATCTAGTCGTCGTGGATCCCGTGCAAACACAAGAAGACCTAGTACTTATTCTGATGATGAAGATAATGATTATTATTCTGATGAATATGATGATCGTACAACTTCTCGAAATAGAAACTCAACAAGAGCAACATCTTATGGAACTTCAGCAGGAACAAGAAAAACATCTACTTGGGAAGATGACTTATATGATTCAAACCATAGATCAAGAAATAATGATGTTGATAGGTTAGGTTCAAGATTAGAAAATACGAGAATTTCAAATGCAGGACCATCTCGTCCTCCAGCTTCTTCGAAACCAAACTTTGGCGGTCCACCAAAAGCCAATACTAACCAAGCAATTGCGTTATATACGTTCAAGGGAGAGCAAGCTGGTGATTTACCATTCAAGAAAGGAGATGTTATTGAGATTATTAAAAAGTCACAAACCGTTGATGATTGGTGGACTGGTAGAAATAATGGAGTTACTGGAATTTTCCCTGCTAATTATGTTGAATTGATCTAGAATTATATAGCTTTGTTTCAGTTTCTTTATATAGCTTTATGTATAATTTTACCTTTTTTTTTATTATTATTTTCTTTCTAAATTCTGCATTACTTTAGCTGAATGGAAGTTGTTAATTCTGTTTAAGATATCAGACATGACCAGGAATCTTGAATATTGTAAGTAAATTACGTGATATTTTGTATTTGGGCTGTTTGAAGCAAATTTCCAAGAAATTAATTTGCCAATCAGTTTAAAATATGTTATCAATTGTTTCTGAGGAACATTACTGTTAATTCCCCAAACTGTAAAGGAGATTCTTGGAAAGGGGACCTTGTATTTCACTATTTGTAGATTCATTTCTCTCATTGCTTGTAAAATAATGTTATTCTTAATGGTAATGACAGAATCAACACCATTGGAAAGAACCATATAAACTGAATATACCGGAGCTACCAAACGAAGCAATTTAAAATAAAATTGTATAGTTTTACAATGAACTAATAAACCTCCACCTTCTAAATGTTGAACATAATCAATTTTATCTTTGATATCAGAATACAATGATCTCAAAAGGGTCAGGTTGTATTGTAGTTTAACAAATATTAAAATATAGTCATTCCATTGTGGTTTCAATTTTAACTTCCAACGACAAGTTCGAACTTTATTATATTTTGGTTCCAACAATACATCACAGAGGGCCATCTTAGCAGTAACTGGAAAAATTCTAAATTCATCATTATTTGTAGTTTTTCTAGGTTTTTGGATAGGATTTGGTTGTTTTGTTGCTGAATTTGTTTGTTTGTTGCAAAACACGTCAATTGGAGAAACTTCTTCATTTGCAAAAGTTTTATCTTTTAACCCTAAGAATGACCTGATTGATCTATTCTTGAGTAGTCCCATTTCATCCTTTTCCATATGGATATGGCGTTTGTATACCGTTGATGGAATGTAGTTGATTCACTGGTTTATCGATTTGTTGTAAAAAAACCCCTCCCCACCACCCAAAAGAAAAAAAAACATGAGAATTAGCCGCTCAGAAAAGAGAAAAGATTTGCAACCAGAATTATTTAAACCTTAACATATATACAAACATCTATAGTCTAAGCAAGTTTAAACACTTGATTTAAAAAATGACTAATTACAACTTTTCCTTCTCTGAAATTTGGATCTTCATGTCTTACAATCAGTGCTGCATGAGCTAATTTCGTTTGTCTTAGAATAATTGGAAATTTATTCCAAGCAATCTTATTCAAATTTTCCACAATGAACTTTTGGTCTTCATTTAAAGCAAGAGGAACTAGTTTATGTGTGTCAGGTTGAAGGGCAGAATGAACATCGTCAAAAAACGTGTCTTGAGTATCCTGAGCTTTATCCAAGATGTCATGTTCCAATTCACTCAAGATTGATTCTTCATATTCATTTCCTCGATGTTCCTCATCTTCAAGAATTTCTTCTTCAATATGTTCATATAAATGGAATAAGCTATTGGAAGCATCACTAAAGAAATGATGAACTCTATTATTTAATTTAACTCTTTGTAGTATCGAAGATACAATGAAGGAAATTGCCCAAATTGGAGTATACAAAACAACATCTAAAACTACCTTAAGCCATCCTACAAGGAACCAAAAATCTCTAGTTCTCTTATCTTCATGAAATCCAACTTCTTGATAGTATAATGGCTTATTAATGTCAATAACTGTTGGTTCATACCCTCTAATATAAGAAGCATGAATATTAGCAGGCAGTTTATTCACTAAAGAATTTACTGGATCAGTTGCAGAAATATACGACGTGAACCAAGAACATCTCTTATCATTAACCACATTGGCATATAAAGCTTTGTATTTGAATGATTTTAAACTCTTGTAAAAAATTGATTGTGGGTCAGACATCCACACCAACAATGGTTTATTGAATTCTCCTACTTTATCTTTAAGAAACAATTGTCCACCAGTAATAGCTAGAAAATGAGGGGCGCACGTATTATAAAGCTTGATCAACATATTATTTGCCAAGGGATTAAGTACACCAACATGTGGGGAACAAAATGTTACAAAATTAACAGGAACAATATCATTAAAATAGTTTTGAGAATATAATATCCCAATGGCATATCGGGAAATTAATCCACCCAACAGATAACCTATTATAGAAATCTTGACCACCTTATCACCTTGACTAAAAATTGACTTTGTTACTTCTTTAATTTCATCCGAGATTCTTTTTCCATTGACATCAATTCCATCATAGGTCAAGTATCCCAGATGAGAAGCTGTTTTGTGAACCCAAAGTTCCTCATTTTCATGTTTTGTAGCGAGATTTTGGGTAATTTGGCTTTGTAAGTAGGAAAGATGAAATGGGTTTCCCCAAATTCTAAACAACCAAATTAGTATTAGAATATTATTATGAAAGAGATTTCAACAGGTACTTACCCATGAACTAGAATTACTAAATGAATTTCTGTCATGTAAAAATTACTCCTTAAATTGTTAAGAGCCGTTGAGAACCAAGGGTAGATGAGCGCAAATATATATTTATAGATTAACTTTTATATTTAAACATGAGAAATTGACCCATAACGTAGATGCAGGTTTTAACAAAAGGGCTACTTTGTTGGGGAAGGAGAACCGAGTATATTTCAGTTTTAAATGTTAAACAAATTTCCCGAATAAGGTTAACAAGCCTTCAAAAAAAAAATCATATGCAACATTTTACGTTGAGCACACAACATTTTTTGGAGTTCATTTAAATGTAAGATATAGCAATCATTCTCACATTTCATATAGTTAGGGAGCAAGAGAACTTCAGCTAATTGTTCAGATTCGATAATCACATATCTCCGGGGGTTCGTAATCTATTTACATGTTTATTTCTTATCTCCTTATATACAATTACCTATAATGATACCTGTTGCTACACCCACATTTAAAGAATCAACCAAAGTATCGTCTTGTCTTAATTTAGGTATACCAACAAGATAATTAGATTTTATTTTGATGTTTGTTCGTACACCACCTCCTTCACTTCCAATAACCAACATTACTGGTGCCTCATGTAAAAGCAGTCTCAATTCTGACAATTCTAAAAATTTAGATTTCAAATTTTCCATAATCTTATTGTCTTTTCCTTTTAAATCAGCTATTTGATCTTCATCTGGTTTACCACTAGTACTTACAAGTTTCCAACCATTATCACGAACATCTTGTAAGAATTTCAATCCATTATCGGTTTGATAAATATCCATTTGATCCATGGCCCCAGCAGATGCCTTATTGGCTACTGGTCCTAATCTGGCTGTAGTATGATCTGGAACAACAACAAAATCAACACCAAAGAAAAATGCAGTTCTTAATATTGACCCCATATTTTGAGGATCAGTGATTTCATCCAAGTAAAGTGCTAACGGATGAAGGTTTTCTTCTTCACTTGATCTTGCTACTGGAATAATTTCTTCAACAGGTCTATTAGTAGCGTCATCAACTAAAGTCAACTTATATTCTCCATTTTTAGACTCTCCAACAGATTCAATATAGGGTATAGCCAAACTGTTTGCTTCTAATACAACACCATTGTGTACACCATTCTTGGTTAACAAATTCAAATCACCTTTACTTTCCTTCTCAACAATTCTCAAATCATAAGCTTCCTTAGCCAACTTTAATATACTAGGATCTTGACAATTGTGAACATATAAAGTGTTTAACCCACGCTTATTAGCAATAAGAGCTGATTTTACAGCATGAGTACCATAAATATATTCAAACACAGAATCATATTTACGTCTATAAGTAGCACCAAAATTTCCTTTAGATTGTTTTCGTTCATTTCTTCTTTCTTCAAATACTTGTTGTCTCTTTGCTTCTCTAGCAGCCAATTCTCTATTAACTCGAGCCTCTCTCATTCTTCTTTGTCTTGCCACTTTTTCATTCAACTTTTCTCTTTCTTCAGGAGTGATATTGCCATATTTCCTTTGAAAAAACTCATCTTTAGAAATATTCATACTTTCCCAAAGTCTTCCTGTTTTCTTGGTTAAAGGTAGATTCTTTTCAAATGATCTAACCTCATTTGGATTCAGATAATGTGGTTTAAATACAGGTTTTATATCATTGGAATGTCTCTTAAGCAGTGAAAAGGTTATAGAGAAGGTTCTCTTTGAGTATATAGACATTCTATAAGTATCTTGTTGTGCTAGCAAGAACTCTTTTAAATAGTTTTTTTTTCTGTATTCGATGAGACTACTCTCTACAGGGAAAATATATACAAGTAGATATTAATTAATACTATACGAAAGAAATCTATAATACAAAGTCTATGATAAAACACCTTTAGTACTTGGAATATCATTACTTCCAGTTTTTGAAATAGCTTCTTTAATCGCAATAGCTAAAGCTTTGAATGCACTTTCTGATCTATGGTGATCATTAAACCCTCTTAAACAATCAACATGCATAGTGATAGCAGCAGATTGAGCAAAACTTTCCAATACATGAGGAATCATTTCAGTAGACAAGTCGCCAATTTTCTCTCTCTTTAAACCCAAATCTATAACAGCATATGGTCTATTAGATAAATCAACAACTGCTCTACTCAAGGCTTCATCCAAAGGAGCAAACCCACTACCAAATCTCTTAACTCCCTTAATTGGACCAAGAGCCTTATTGAATGCCATACCTAAAGCTATACCTACATCTTCTGAAGTATGATGATCATCAATGTGTAAATCACCAATACATTCAACGATTAAAGACCATCCTGAATGTTTAGCTAAAGCATGCAACATATGATCTAAGAATCCAATACCTGTTTGAACATTAATTACTTGGGCTCCAGAAACCTGTTTGGCATGATCATCATCTTCAACTTTGTTTTCAAAAATTGATTCTTCAAGAGAAATAGGACCACCATCAAGACTGATAGCAATTTGAATCTTTGTTTCGTTCGTTATTCTCTTAATAGTGTATGATCTGGTGGACATTATTGATAATTTGAACTAAATACTGACTTGAAATCTAATAGTTTTGACTGATCTTGAAAAAAAAAGAAATATCCAGAGTCCTTAAGTCATTCCCAAACTCGAACGGAGATTAAAACATCCATACACCTGGTAGCACCAAGCAAAGTAAAAAAAGGACATGTAAAAAACGAAATGTGAAATTTACCTCACCTACACAATACATTGGAATACACTTTTAAATCCCAAGACATCGTGATTGGACTTGAAAATACAATTTTAAATGCATAGATGTATACATATATGGAGTATCTTCAAAAATGTTTTTATAAATCCACAAATTGGAACGAGGATAATATCTTCTCCAATATAACAGCAACTTCTCAAGCTTTACTCGAATTCCCCTTGCCCAATGGAATCAAAGTTGATACATCATCAAAGTCTACAGAACATCTGGCATCGTCGTTTACATTATCCAATTTCCATTCTATAAATGGTTCACTTGCATATTTGTATTCGTCGATTCCACTTACAAACACTATGGGAACCAAAGAAATTTCACTTCAAGATGCAATTGCTGGTTTCAGAATTATAGAACCTTCATCGAGGAATTCCCCAATTACTAAAAAACCAATTGGCACAGATAGAAATTCGTTACTTTATGGAAGAATGTATTTTCCAGGTTCTTCATTAGAAGCAATGATTATAAAACGAATAACACAATATACCCAAATTCTAATAAAGACTATTAGTAGTCCACATTTAGAAAAAAATGGAACTATGATTATTTACTTACAGAATAATACCCCAAAGTATCTGAGAGAATTTATATATTCGACAGACGAGTCTTTACTTGGATTTAGATGTTTATACAATTTTGGAGCATCCCAGAATTTAAATCAAGCATTGATACCTAAATTTGACAATTCAGTAGTTTCACTAGGTACAGAAATATGGTATGCTGCAAGAACTATGAGTCCAGGTATGTCTACTGCTTTTAGATATTCTACAAGATCAACATCAACTGGGAAACCTTTAACAATGACGTTGGCAATTAATCCTATAATTGGTCACATCTCTTCGACATATACCGTAAAAACATCAGTGGCATCCACGTTTTGCTCTAAATATGATTTTAATTTGTACTCGTATGCCAGCAACCTTTCTTTGGGATTTGAATTGTACAGTTATGGGAAATCAAATAATTTCCCAACATTTAAAAATCACGAAGTTGTTTTGTCATCACAAGAAAATAGTTATTTAAGAAAACATCACAAACAGAACAAACACCAAGAAGTTTCATTAAATGGATACAAACACCATAATAGTGTGATTATAAATCCAATTGAAGACCAAGACAATGTTTTTCATATAAATCCCACATTATTACCAGGGACCTCTCAAAAGCTAAGAAATACCAGAATTCAACCACAATTTAAGAATGAAACTGTAACAGCAGCATTTCAAAACCTTGTCAATGAAAGTGATTTTTCAAGTGTGTTGAAGTTTTCCACTAGTTTAAATGATAGAATGATTAAATTACTTTGGGAAGGTAGAGTAAAAGATTTTCTCGTAAGCACAGGAGTCAAGATATCTTTAAATCCAACAACGAATATTCCCGAGTTCAACAAGTTAGGAATTGCATTTTCTTATGCTTTTTAAGAATTACGAAATTATATATAAATTAAGTTAGTTTAGAATTTGTATTATTATCCGGGTAAGTAAGTTTTTGCCAAATCGAACGAAAAAAAAAAAACTGAAAATTTTGAACTGTTTTCACAGTAAACCAAACTAGAACCCCCAACCGCCCCCTGTAAATACTTGAAGATGTCAGCTAATCAAGAGTTTCTCAATTTGGTGAGAAATTCCAAGTTTGTTCAAGTTGCTACTCCTCTTCTGAAGAGTATACCTGCAAATGTTAGAATTCCTACTCACCAAATTATCTACACACCAAAGAGCAGTGCAAAGAGATCCATTTATGGTATTAAAACTGCTTTACCACAACAAATGGGAAGTTCTTACTTTTCTTTCAATGATATTGATAATTTCACAGGTATGCCAGATGTCGAAAAAAACCCTGGAAAATATTACAATAGATTAAACTTTCAAGAAATGGGACTTCCTACCAAGAATTTGTACTCAGGAGTCAATCCCTTGTTTCCAAGAGAATCCACAAAATCCGAACCTACAAATAGAGAAGAAATATTAGTCAACTATTTGAATATGGATAAAAAGGTACATACCAGTGAAGTTCAAAAAATCTTGAGAAAGAATCCAAGTATTCATAGAGAATTTAAGAAATGGTTAGTTAAAAACCATCCTGAAGCTTTAGTTGCACAATCAAACTCTGACGTCTTGGTTAATTTAATGAGAACTTTCTTACATGAATCTAAGGCTGTTTATAAGAAGGAATGGAATTTACTTGATTTTGGTAAAAAGGAAACACATCTTCAAGTTCTTGGTACTGGTGGATTCAGTTATAACCAAAGAGGAAGATTAACCAATACTCCAAATGGTATTAAACATGATATAATTGCCCCAGGTAGACTTGTTACTCCTAAAGATGCTGCTATTGGAGGATTTGTTGCCCTGGCTCATGAAAGTTCTACATCATTACAACGTAATTATGCTAGAAGTTACCCAGGAAAACATACATTACAATTTTCCATGCCATTTAAATTAAATGAAGCTGTAGTCACTAATGATGGTTCTGTGAGAATTTCAGCAGAAGGTGTCAAGGTTGGTGATTGGATGAAGAAACAAAGTCGTGTTTATTCTCCAACAAATCCAAATTTCCAATCTACTGGAGAAAGACATAAATCTGATAATGAAAGTTTAGAAAGTTTATTGAACTTGATTCTTCCAAAATAAGTTCCTTGTACATATATTTATAATTACAATAATACATATTATTCATTATTTACTTTTGTAAGATCTTTTGCCTTATCAGTTTCTTCAGTTTCTTTAGTTTCTTTAGTTTCTTTAGTTTCTTTAGTTTCTTTAGTTTCTTTAGTTTCTTTAGTTTCTTTAGTTTCTTTAGTTTCTTCAGCTTCTTCCACTAGGGAAGTATTGACAGGTTGACCTGCTTCGTTACTGATCTCCACTACGACTGTAGTATCATTTACAGGAACTTGTGTTTCCGATGTATTTGGCGCTCTTTCAGATGCTTTCACAAAAGAGTTTTCACCAACTATATCATTTCCCTCTTCTTTCTTAATCTCAACACGAGCTTCATTCTTTGATTCGGATTCTTTCTTAGCTTTCTTCTTGGCAGTTACGTCCTTATCCTTTGGCTTTCTCTTTTTAGGTTGTGATGGAGTTTTTTCTACTTGAATAGTTGGGATTCCTGGGAATTTCTTTTCTTCTTGATTTAACTGCATTCTGATATCTTCAGCAAGGTCTTCATCAAGTTTCCCATCCATTTGGTACCATAAATAGAAAGTAGAAATTCTTGTACCAGTAGTTAGAATACGCGTCATTCTTTCTTGTACTTCAGCTAGAGGCTTAACACTGTTTGTAAAAATCGGAACAAACCTTGAAGGAATACCATGGATAGTAAATGAAAATGCAGTAAATTTGTACTCTGGTTCTACAGGAGGTTCGAGTATTTTTGGAACAACAGGTTTGGACTTTCTTATTGGTCCTCTCCTCTTCTTCTTAGGTCCCCGTCTCACGGGAGCTTTTCTTTTAGCAGGAACAGATTCAGGCTGATCAGGTTGATCAGGTTGTTCCTCTTTAATTTCTGGCTCCTCTTCATCTTGCTCTTCATTGTCTTTGACTTCCATACTTTCTTCATTAACTGAGGTACCTTCCACTTTCGATTGTATGCTTTCGGATTGATCAACCTCTGTGTTTTCTATGACGTCTTTGGTAGCCTCATTTTCTTTAGATTCCTGTTGGTCAAGACTTTGCTCTTTATTAAGTTGTTCTTCTTCAAGTCTCTTCTTTTCCTCCTCTGCTTTCTTTGCTTCTTCCTCTTCTTTTAATTTCTTGTTATATTTAGCAAGTTTATTCTCATATTCATCCACCTCATTTTGATTATGGATCCAAAGAAAACTCACCAATATATCTTTATTATCAGAATTATCCCCACCCTCGGCATTAGTCATGGTACTAGGAGCTAACACTTCACAAATTGCATTCTTTGGTATCATAAATCTGACATTTGGATTTTCAACAAATTCAAATAGTAAAATAGCGTCCATCATATATCGTTCTTGAAATGCTGTTAACCTTTGATCTTTTGGAATTTGTGATTTCAATAGCTTCTTTGGTTTTTTCTCTTTTGGTTGCTTGGGAATTTTTGGTGCTTTGGATTGTTTAGTATCGTTAAGTTCCTTTGGCTTTTTTTCCTTCTTTTCCTTAGGTGGTTTCTTATCTTTAGGAAATCTCTTGCCTTTCTTGTTATCGTGTGGAGGTGGACCCATTTCTCTTGCACGTTTTATATATGCTTGGAAAGTAGATATTTGTTCTGCACTGGCTTTACCCAGAGCAACAATTTTCATCAACAGATTTAAGGATTCGTCCTTCCTTGCAATATAGTTTAAATTGGCAATCATTATTTGATTTTCAATTGAGCTCATATTATTAGGATCACTTCTAGTTGGCGCAGATGAGGATGGACGAGGTGGTGATGGTTCTCGAGAAGGTATTGGCGATAAACTTGAACTAGAGGTACCACCTCTTGCAAGATTGGAAACACCTCCTTCGTTTGTCAGTTTTTGATCAGGAATTTTCATATCAACTACAGATTTTCTAATATCTAGTTCTTTATCACTAATTTTCAGTATATCTATCTGTTCCAGTTGTTGCTCCTCAGGTTCTCCTGTTTTGGGTAACTGTTTGTCTTGTACTTCAATTTTTTTATCCTTTTCAGATATTACCTTCATATCTTCCAGCTTTTCTTTCATTTCCTCTTGTATAGCTTCAGACAGTTCCACATCTTCAGAATTTTTCGTATGATTCTCTTCTGGTTTATCCATTTCATTCGCTTTTATCTTGTCACTTTCCTGGCCCTCGTTGATACTTTTCAGTTCTTCCTGACTATTCTGACCTTGATCAACTCTCCCTCCCACATTCAGATCACTTGTTTGTACACGATTTTGTTTCTCTTCTTCTTCTTTAAGTGCCTTTAATCTTTTCTCTTCCTTTTTCGACATCTTTTCAGGACGTCCATCTTTCGCAATAAACAATCTAATTTCAAACATATGTGGTCCTAAACTAATACTGGCATCACATAACTTAACCATGACATCTCTTGCACTTACTTCATTGCCCAAGATAGTCTTTCTATTGATTAACATATCTTCTTTTAATGATTTGGGTAATGGTTTATCTTGTTCTGCTAATTTTTTAGCATATGAGCTTTGTTTGACCCAATATAATTGAAACATAGGACACATATGAGCATAGTAATATCTTGACTTCATCAATGATCTATAAAGAACTCCAGTATCTTTTATAGTTAGCGGTTGTTTTAGTACATCTTCATAATGACCATTTGGAGGTGGATTGAACGATACAGGCAATCCATTCAATACTTCAAATGGTCTTACAATTACTCTGGATAATTGTTCCTGTTCTCTCTCAATCTCTTCTCGTTTCAGTGAGGTAATTCTTCTTCTTATTCTTGGTGGCATTGTATAGAGTTCATTTGGTCTAGATTTGTTGAAATATTGAAAGTTTACATTTTTATACTATTTTTCTACTGTGAATTCTTCTAGTATGAACAAAAAAAAATTACATACTATATAAAATCTATAGATTCTCTTCAAGGGCATCTAATCCTTGATTGAAGAGCTTTATCATCGATTCTAATTCACCCACCAAGCGCTGTTTACTTGTAGAATCTAGAAAAAAGTCACCATTGATCGAAGGAATAACTGGAAACTTTGAAGTAGTTACATTGGTTATAGTTGATGTGGTTGCGGTTGCAGTTGCGGTTGCAGTTGCGGTTGGAGTAGCTGCACTGAATGAATTCCCTCTAGGAAGAAACACATTAGGACCTGCAGTATTTGCAATTGCAGATGGTGTACCAGAGACGGTTTGCAGTGTAGTGGTGTGAGCTGCTGTCTTTTCTTGAATCAGAATACTATTACCATGTGATCGTTGTACAGGAACAGGAGCTTCAATATTTCTTTGTTGTTGTTGTTGTTGTTGTTGCGTCTTTTGATTTCCTTCTTCTCCATCTTCAAAACTAAGAGGTGTAAGGTTGGGAATCTCTTTCTCAGTCACTGGTGTCATAGAAACCGGCATATTTGCCGCTTGAGCAGGATTTATACCAAATTGATTAACATTTTCATTATCAGGATCATTCGTTAATGCTGATAAACTATGAATAGTATTGGAAGGTGTTGGCATTTGAATATGAAAACCTGGTCTATTTCTCTTGGTTTTTGACGAATTAGCTTGTTGTGATGATGTAGAATTCACAGATACGGGAATGGCAGGCATAGAATGTTGTGAAAGTAATGGTGGTGGTGGTTGTTGGGTATGTGAATGAGAAATTGCTCCTTCAAGTTTGATAACACTTTCACTTGGAAGTTTGAAATTAATTGGTTGCAATAACGGATTTGAAGGGGTTTGTAATGCTTTCATCTTTGATGGTGAATTAGATTTTGAAGTCATATTTGTTGAATTTACTAAACCAGTTGCCGAAGGTGGTTTAGGAGAAGGAGTTCGTAAATTATTAGCTGCCATATAAGGTGGTGTATGTGGTGTAGGTTGTGTTAATTGTTGTAAATTAGCACTACTTCCAATGGTATTTGAAATCGTCTTCTTTCGAGGTCTTGTTTCTATTGGTGATGTGTTTGTAGCTGTGAATCTTGATTCTAAACTTGAAGATGCTGATTGTGAATGATATAATGAAGGTGGCTTATTTAAAGGTGGGTGCGATATAGAACTTGTAGAAGGGGAGAATTTAACTAGATTGTCCATATCAGGAATTTCAATTGTGGGAGATTCCATTCTTTCAGTTGTAGGAATAATAGGTGCAGGTAATATTGGAGAAGTTTCACTATGATCAGGAGTATCTTCAAACAACATTTGTAATGATTTTGGAACATCTGAAGCAGTTATTGATTTCCCATTGGTGGTTAATGTTGCTGAAGAACTATGAATATTACTTAATCCAATTGTACTTTGATTTCTACCAACAGTAGTACCCACCTTTAATGTTGGTAAAGTTTGATAATCCCCTTGAGTATCATAGTTCATATAATTATCTTGTACATGATCCATATCTATATCATTTTCAATAATATATTCTCGACTACTTAGAGAATCGAAATCCCATTTCACTTGAATTTGGTGATTATGTGCAGTTTTATTATCCACTTCTGATTCATCATTCGCTGGAGTTTCAGGTTCTGTTTGTTCATCTTCTAAATTAATAAATACTGAATTTCGAGCAGAATTTCGATCCCTCCATAATAAATATCTTGATATAACTTCACGTAAAATCAGTTTTGGATGATTCTTGTATAATTTAACCAATTTACATTTAAATAAATCGTCAGCTGAAGGTCTTTCATCAGGATTTTCATCCAAACATAATGCAATACATTCCTTTAATGCTGGAGAAAATTCCCTACCTTCTAATCTTGGAGGTTTCAGTTTTGAAATTAATTGCATAGCCCAAGAAGCATCTTTTTCACAATAAGGTGGATTCCCAGTAGCAATTTCATATATAGTTATACCCAAAGACCAAATATCAGCTTTACTATTATAAGTTTCCCCAGTTCTTATAACTTCAGGAGCCATCCAATATGGAGTCCCTGCCATAGTGGTTCTTTTCAAGGCATTTGAAGTTATCTTGGCAGCAACTCCAAAGTCACATAATTGAACATTTCCTTCTTTAGTAATCAAAACATTAGCTGCTTTTAAATCTCGATGAATAACTGACATCTTATGTACTCCACTTAATGCAATCAATAATTCTCGTACTATAACCCCAATATATCGTTCTTCTAAAACACCTGCCTTAAGTAAAGTTCTTAATGAACCTCCAGCACAATAATCCATAATAATCCAAAGCTTAGTATCATTTAAAATAGAGCCATAATAGTGGGTAACATTAGGAACATTTTTTAATTCAGTTAAAAATTGGATTTCTTGTTGAACATCAATAACTTCATCTTCTTCAGTATCTAAATTAAGAACTTTTATTGCCACTACTTGTTTTGTTTGTTTATTATAACCTTTATAGACAATACCAAACTTCCCTCGACCAATAACTTCTGTTCGTTTATATAACGAAGACGCACTCATATTGTTAACCGTTTTAATTAAAACGTTTTTATTAAAACGTTTTTATTCTATTAAAAGGAGAATCTTATATATACAATAATGGTACAAGTCTGAATCTTATGTATTTGATGTCGTTGTAAAACGTGAAGAGTTGTTCTGTTTTATAGTGCAATTATTTTTCTGTTTCCATATTTAGTTTTCACCGGGTTATATACAGGACAATTATATCAAACAGATAAAAAAGGTGGAACGTTTTTGGGTGGAGGTGGTTGATAGTGGGGTTGGTGAATCTACAAATATTTACATATTAACTCTGTATAGTAATAAAATATAAATGTACTATATATCTCGATATCCCATTGATTTCCTAAGTTCATTCTGTTCAAAACTTAACATTCTTTTAGGTCTCACCATTGTAGATTCACTTATAAGAGTAGTATTATCCTCATTTGAATGTGAAGATCCCACTTGAAACAAAGTATCAGTATTAGTACTTCCTGATCCATAAGTTGAATAACGTTTCTTAATATCTAAAGAATTATCTGATGAAGATTCCGTCAATAATCCTGTATGTTCATCAACATGAATATTTTCACCAGCATGAAATTTCAAACAAATTAAACTATCATCAATTGAATCCATGCTGTCACCACTATTAATTATTTCAACATGTTCTTCATGTTGTCCAAATGCACTATCCCAACTTAAAGTTACTACGCCACATAAAACTGCAAATAATCCAAATAAAATCCAGCAAAATTGCGAGTTAGTCATTCTATGACTCACTAATAAAGAATTAAAAACCAAATCATTGATTAAATTAACCAAATTATACACCAAAAAGCAAAGTGGATATAAAATGGCAGTTGAAATTTGCGCCAATCCTAAATTGAATGCAGTTAATTGAAGACCTATTATAAGAAGCATCGTTAATAATAATAAAATAGGTATGGAGTTCTTCATAGGAAAGAAACGTGTTCTTTCATTTAATATTATTTCCACTATAACATCGATTATTGATTTAGCAAATAAAAATGTATGTGCTGTAAGAGTTCCACTAATGATTCCATAGTTAACACCCTTTGCAAACTGATATTTATTGCCTAGTATTATCAAATTTGTTTTAAATGTAGTTGTTGATTTATTTCGTTCTCGAATTATTCGACTGTTTAGATAAAATCGACTTATCAACAATAGTATACCCATCATAACAAAAGTAAATATAAACCAATACACAAATGATGGCCTTAATAGTTTATGTAATATTTTCTGAAATCTTTCATCAACACTTGGTGGAGGAGAAGGTTGTGGTAAGGGAGGTACATTACCATTATATGCAATAATAAAAGCCCCTATAGCAATTATAAATGTCCCAGACCAAAGTTTTGTTGTGAAATTCTCTCCTGGTAACATTAAACAACTTAATATGGAATTAAATATTAATCCAATACTTTGTAAAGGTGATAGTATAATCAAGGGTAATGTGGTAATTTGTATTAATGAACCTAATACATTGGCTATTATGAATAATAAAAACCCAAATAACCACATATTTCTTCTATATTTCATTTGTTGGTGGTTTAGATGGATATGTCGTTGTTCATGAGTATATAGTAGATGTGATTTTCTTTGTAAAGTGATACCTAGGGATTGAATTGCTGAAGATATAACAGCAACTGAACATCCAAGGATGATCGAAGATGGAGAAGATTCACTCATGTGTTCTTCGTGTGTAAAAAAGTGAAATGGGCGAGTGTGGTGTGAGTTGTGTGAGTTGTGTGAGTTGTGTATAATATAGTGTGATCTTAAAAGGAATATAACACAGCAATTATTTTGTTTATCATATAAGATTTCACTGTAAACGTATAAAATTAAACTTTAAAAATTTGTGGTTAAGTAATACTATGACAAAATGACACCTGTTTAACTAAGTGGTGACAACTTTTTTTTTACTAAGAAAAGGACTGTACTGTAGTAACGTATTCTATTTATAGGGTTAGGAAGTCGTTGGGCCAAGTCAGCCCTATCTAAATTATTGTTTTCTTTCTTTTTTTTTTTTATTTATTATTTTTGGGAACCTCTAAGGGGGGTTGCTGTAATAATTTACGTGTTAATTTGAATATCTAGATCACTTGTTATATTGCCATATATCTTTGACCACATCTAAATCTACTATAAAAGACGATTTCAATGTTTTCAGGGTAATTACAGCTTAAACAATTTTATATATTAACATTCTATCAAGTCTTTTACTATGTAAGATATTGGTAGATCTAGATTTGTTGTAAAAATAAGTCAACGCCTCACTATTTCCTAATCAGGCGAAAAATGTAACAACGATTTACCTATGATTTAAAGTTGACACTACTGTTAAGGGTGTTATACAGACAGAGATACAATGTCTAACCTATCTGATATAGAAACAAGGATATATACAATCATAGATCTTCTCGATTCTCTGGATTTAAACAATTTAAGTCTAGGACTAACGACTTTACAACAACTATTCCAAGATCTATTACCTTTTATTACAATATACCACAAGAATAAAACTTCACATCATCAGCATCTACAACCACCAGTTGAACTAAAACGATTCATAGATTTGCAAGATAATTTTCAATATAATATATGTGAACATCTAATCAACGTCTACAGGTTTCCCAATATAACTACACCAGTAGAGATGTTATTACAATGTAATAATTTACTTCAAGGGTTGGTTTTAATTCATCCAAATTCACGTAAACTATTCCACAGGACCAAGAATATGAAGGTAATTCTTGACTTATTGGAGGCAAGTGAAAGTATAAGTATAGAATTAACAATGTCGATAATTACGACATTAATTCATATTTTACTAAGTAATTTTAAGAATTATCGCGTTTTTGAAGATAATAATGGATGTTCAATCCTAATACGGAGATTTAAATTATCTTCTTTTGATATAAATCAAAAGAATATCAATTCAAAAGAGTCAAATCATCAAAATTTAAATTTCAAAATAATTGAATTTTTAATGTTTTATTTAATGGATGAGAATACAAGTGATAATCCAAACCCAAAGACAATTCAAGATAAATCAAGTTTATTTAAACAAGATTTCCCTGAAATTGACGATTTAATTGAAAGTTTAAATGTGTTGAAAGTTTTATAGTATATCTATATTTCGTCAGCAAAACTAAATTCAATATCAAAATTCTTTGCAAATTTAGCTTCTTCTCTAATCATAGTTTCTTTAGAATATTTTGATTTAACAATTGGGTTAGGATTATCTGCCACGAATTTCAATCCATCAGGGCTGATATTACTCAACTGGGTAGCATCAGATGTTCTCAAAGAATAAATAGATTGTCCTTGTATAGACGTGCTTTCTGGTTTATTTGTTTCACTAGGTTTGGCCTTGTAAATAGAATAATCATTCATTTTCTTATACTTGGGAACCTTCTTATACTGTATTTTATGAATTAAATTATATCTTCTTTGTTTTAAAGTCAATTCTGCAGGTTCATCAACTTCATCTATACCTTCCCATTTCCCTCGTTGATTATCTGGTCTATCGCGTACTTTTAACCCAATTAATTGTCTTTGCTTCTCACTCAAGGGTAAATCATAACATTGATCTTGTCCTTTAATAATTCTAAATAAAGGGATAATAATATTAATTACAAATAAACCAATTAATACTTTACTTGCTATTATTAGATACATATTCTCAGATAGACTTTCATATTTGTTATTCCAATACAAATCATATGGTTGGGATTTAACTTTTAAATCATATAAATACATTAATTTTGTAGTCAGGGATTGAACTAATAGGAATCCAACTAAGAATAGAATATTTTTGAAAATCTTCACTACACAACCTTCCAAATCAATCTGTCTTGCCAACGCTTCTTTCACTACTGGACTTACCCAATCTCCAGAAGGATTATCAGCATGAAAATCATCAGAAATATCTTCATTTTCCTGTTGTTGATCCTTAATACTCTTTAATAACTCATTTGTATCATATGCAACTTCTGATTTACCAACAATAATAGGAATCTTGTTTTCTTTATTTGTGCTATTACCAAGTTTAACATTAGGTGGGAGAAACAGCTTTATTCCATAATAACTATCTTCATCACTAGCAGGTGGAGGTTTATAATATATTGGCTGATCTAAATTTCTAATTTGTTTATCCAATGCTTCATTCTCAGCCATTTTAGATTTCATTGAAAGTTTAGTTTGCAATATTCTGAATTGTGCTTCTTGTAAAGGTGTTATATTTATATTAGATTGTGAATCACTTGTTTTAATTACTGGTTTATATACATCTCTTTCATTTGAACTTTCAAGAAATGATGATTTCGCTATACTAGTTTGAAAGTCTAAGCTTGACATTGAATTGTTGGGTAATTTCTGTAATGGTGTTGGAAGCGCTGAATGCTTATTTCGATAAAGTGAGTATTTGGAAACATAGGGAGATCTATTTTCATTTTCTGCATTTTCTGCATTTTCTATATTACTTATAGTTTGCATTAGACAATATAGACCTTGATCATAGAAGTAGCAACATGGGTCATTTCAGAGAAGTAAAAATGAGGAAATGAAAACAATTTATTTATGGTACAATGCACGTGATACAATGGTATATAAAACACCCAATTCCGAGGGATGTCTTGTATTCTGATTACTGCTGTTTGAAAAATAATCAGAAAACAATTTAGTCCAGTAAATAAGTTGTGAAAAGTATTTAGAGAATGAATTCTTTCCTAAAAGGCAAATT
Source organism: Spathaspora arborariae UFMG-19.1A (assembly GCA_000497715.1). Taxonomy (NCBI): domain Eukaryota; kingdom Fungi; phylum Ascomycota; class Pichiomycetes; order Serinales; family Debaryomycetaceae; genus Spathaspora; species Spathaspora arborariae. Next base: position 653,587 of record KI547136.1, read on the forward strand.
TGAACAGTTTTGGGATTAATTATCAAACCCTAGTGAAAGTTGTTAACTTAAGCTTACCCGGATACGTTCAGTAAAGCTTTTTTTTTCAGTATTTTTTTTTCAGTTTTTCTTTTTCAACTATATTTCTCCCATCCATCTCTATTTCTTTTCACAACAATCGAGAAGTTAGTAACCTTTGTATTTGATACTGGTGTACTTGTACACCAGATCGTTGAATAGAATAGTATGTTTCAATACTTGGATCATTTTGAAAACTTTAAATGATGAATCAAATGTTTACACAGACCTGTACCGAGTTCTCTTTCGAGTTCTCTGAAGGACAACGACATGCCTCTAGCTGACTTTTTATTTTTCATAATCACAATATTTTAAGAGTTTGACTAAATACTAACTATTTAACTGTAGCTAGCTAGTTCGATTTAGAGTCTATAGAAAATAAACAACTTCAACAAAAATATAGTTTCTTAAACTCTTGTAGAGTTATACTTCGTTACTGTTCCTATCGCACATAAAAATAAGACAAAGGTTGAAAAAAAAACTCAGTTAAAGGTTTTATTTTACATTAAACTATACATTATTAAAATTACAAGGATAGTTAGTTACTCTTTCAAATACTGTGAATCGAATTTGTATATTGTTTTGTTTTTATGGTTAAAAAATTAAAAAGATGCTGAAAGTAAATAAATATTTGTTATTTATAGAATTATTTATTTCTTAGCAGTTAATCTTCTTAAGTAGAAAGCTAATTCTTCACCTTCTAAGATGTAACCATCACATCTACCAGATTGACCTGGTCTAGAAGAGATAACAGCATATAATCTACCAGCACCGAATTGAGAGTCAACAGCTGGTTCAATGGCAGCAGCACCAGATCTAGCAGCTAACTTTCTTTCAACCTTTCTTGATCTCTTAACTTCAGTGGTTTCAGCTGGTTGGTTCTTCTTCTTACCTAAAGAAGCACCATAATGGTTTTCATACCATTGTCTGAATGGAGTGGCATCAATTTGAACAACAGCAGACTTGGTTAAAGTGTTAGTTCTAACCAATTCATTGTTAGATGGATGGTAGACGACACTAGCAATTCTGGTCTTTCTGGAAATACCTTCGGAAGCCCAGGAGAAGTTACCAGTTTCGATTCTTAAAGCTCTGAACTTTTGGTTACCACCTCTGGTTCTAACAGAGTGGATTCTCTTTGGACCAATCTTGGTGTTGGCAGCTTGTCTACCTAATTCGAACTTTCTCTTTTTTCTGAATTGGGCTCTCTTGGCACCAGTAGCAGATCTCTTGTGACGTGAATCTCTAGAAATACCCATTTTTCCTTAACCTAGAATAAGTTGTTAGTATAAATGTTGAATATGTCAATGGGGAAGGGGGATGTATAAGGTAATAGACTATTATTATTAAATCTAATGATGGTTGTTGGTTGTTGGTTGCTGGTTGTTGATATGGATGAAGAAAGTGGTTGAATATTTAGTTTCATTTCACTGAAAGTTTTCATGTAGTAGACATTTGAATAAAGCTATTGAAATAATAATATCCATCTCTTTATCTAGTTCACTTTATGCTTTAACTCATTTTATAGAATCATATAACTGACATATTAAGTACATTCCAATAGTCCTAGTTCTCTTGACAAGTATTTCATTAATTCTTCGATAAATCTTTACAAACTCTTTCCATCTATGTTTACTGAAGAATACTATTGACCTTAATGACCCTTGGTATCTATATGGTATCACACATACACTTTAGAATATCACTGTTAACTAGGTAAAAGAATGAAAAAGTACTTTAAGAAAAGAAAATTTTTTTATTGAATCCCAGAACGATTCTGATGGTAAAAGTGAAATTTTTTTTGTGTAAAGTGCGACTTTTGCTTGTTACTGTATGTACAAATTTAGTATAGGGAAAATTTCCTATAGTTAAAAACTTTTGTTAGCGCGTGAACAACAACAAAAAAAAAATTGCTATGGGAAAAATTCATCAACTATGAGAGGTTTGAAAACCATCCTGCATAAAGGCCAAATCCTTAGTCAGGTGCAAACTTAAATATTAGGGTTACAAACCTAATCATGTGACTATCTTCAATTTCTTTTTTTTTTCTTTTTCTATGATTCAAATATTCTATATCATCAAGAAATACTACACTAACTCATTAGTTTACAGTTCCACAACTACAGGCTCTAGCGTATAATACACGCATCCAGAGAATAATAGATTTAGCTTCAGTTCGTTTTGATCACCTTTAATACCTTTAATTCATCTTTTTATTCACTAATAATCATGTCAGAAGCAATTTATGACGAAATAGAAATAGAAGATTTCACATTCGATCCAATAACTCAATTATTCCAATATCCTTGTCCTTGTGGAGATAGATTTGCTGTTGCCTTGGATGATTTAGAAGATGGAGAAGATATTGCGGTTTGTCCTTCTTGCTCTCTTATGGTTAGAGTAATATTCGAGCCTGAAGACTTGGAAGAATTCCGAGAACAATTAAAATAATCCATAGAGGAATCTATTACAAAAAGTTAGACTAAACTCTTTATAAGTGCAGTTTTCATTGAATTGGTTATTGTATAGACGTCATCAGACAAGATGAAGCACATTATGGTCGATTCTTAGGTCAGAAGCAAACATATCGTTCTTCAACAGGTTCAGTTCATTACGTTCATTGGGTTCATATGGACAACTAATAATCTATTTGGGGTAATTTGGAAAAGTCCAAATGAAATAAAATGGGAATTTTTAAAGGAAATGGCTGGCAGAGCCGGGTTAAATAATTAATTGTATATTTATTTGTTTCATTATATAATGTTTTAGTTAATCGTTAGACTAACTTTAGAGTTAACTAGTGGTAGTCGCATTCGTGACACAAAAAAAAAGTAATCTGGAGAACATGCCCCGCGATGTATTTTCAACTTGTACCTACATTTTTCCAAGTGCAAAAAAGATTACACCTTGTAATGAACTCTAAATGCTATAGAAATCCAAATATATAAAAATAACGACAACTGCAGGACTCGAACCTGCGCGGGCAAAGCCCAAAAGATTTCTAATCTTTCTCCTTAACCACTCGGACAAGTTGCCAGATTTATAAAGAACCCCAGTTTGTTGTTATAAGTAATTTAGTAGCGATTCGAAGTCTTTCAGCAAATTTAACAATAATTAGGATATAGGCCTTTAAATACTTTAATTTGAATAGTATTGGTTCTACCCAGGTTGAGAAGTATCAACATTTGAATTGGATAATTTATCTAAGGCAGGTTAAGTTAAATAAAAGATGGTTCAAAAGTTCTGATTATGCTATGTCTGAAATATTTATTTTCCATTACATTGGGTTCCATCCTCTATTTCAAAGCTTTCTACATTTCTATAGGGAGAATTTGAGTTTTCGAAGTAAATGTTCTTAATATGTAATTAGCCACAATTATGAACATTTAGGTTACTTGAAAATAATGAAAGTTTCATCTTTCATTAGTTCGATGTCATTAGCATTACAAATTACCGGAAATTTTTTTTTTCGGTTGGTTCTATTAGAATTGAAATCAAAATACTGTTGAATCGGGAGATGATAAGCACACAGACACAAAAACATCTTAGAATACCCATAGGGAAGCTGGTATTTCCACGTTATTGAATCTTAATGAAAAGCCCAAGGTTTAAAACTTAACCAAGAGGAGGTCTGTTTAGAAATATGGACATACTAAGTAACATATTGCCTGGAAAACCAATTACGAAGTGATTCACACGGCATTTTCTTCAAATTATTCCAAAAATCAGGCCAATTATTATTGAAACTTGTTCTTGACAACAACCTAATTCGGCAATATTATAGTATTTTCCGAATTGTTTGACAAGTTGATGTCGATTAATGTGCATCCGTGCAAGATAGTTGATACGATACACTTATCTTATTTGGCATATCTGATAAGGAGGTCAAAAGAACCCACAAAAGAGCACACTCAATACAAGCGCATTAATTGTTTATCATAGAGACCATGCATGTACTTACCCCACGATTCCCTTAACATTCTTTCAAACACCAAAGTATAATTGGTTGCAAAAATAGTGGGAAGAGAAAAAAAAAGAGAGTAGCGAAAAATCTTGAATTTAACCGACAGTGCATTATATAATAGACGTTTTTTTCGGATGTACATGTCCCCACAATTGAAAACAATTAGACGGATACACCTGCCCCACTTTTTTTTAAATGAGTGCATATTTTCAGAAAGTTAATAATTTTTTACATTGTTTTGGAAAACAAAGAACCCCGCCCCCAATAATATGAACAAACTTTCTTAATTCCAGATCCCTATTGTTTAACTCTATTCCCACATTCTTCCAATTAATAAGTAATTGGTAAACCCGGGAAATTGGTAAACCTTATTGTGTCAACACATAATTTACAAGGAAAACCTAACAAAAGAGACACAGACTAAGAGAGCAGCGTGATTTTCTTGATTGATGTACAGAGGTTTATGATAAGAAGTTTTTGGAGGGGTAAGTTAAGAATCAAAACAAACCCCCGTTTTAAGATAAAACTAAAAGAAAAAAAAACAAACACTGTTGCCCGTTGAAATACGAAAAAAATAGTGCAATCCCACACACAGAAAAAAAAAATAAAGATTAGCCATGATACAGATTTATCTCCGTTAAGAACCGTGGATGATACAAGTGGATAATTCGGCTAGCGTTAGATTCCTGGGAAAAAAGTGTTCCCGGAATCACGAAACTACAATGGAAGAAGTATAGCAAGGGGATTTAATTTGCTCATGCAACATGATTGGTGAATGTGGTGTACCTTCCTTTATTAAGTTTCTTTATAAAAGCTTATATTTTATAACTTACCCGAGTGGAGAACAATGTCAGTTCCAAAATAAATTAAAAAAATCCCCCAAAAACAAAACGTTCACAAATGGGTTGAGATCTGGTAGTTTACAGTTCTACCAGCCGTTCGTAGTTTCTGAGGAATCAAGGATTTCAACAAACTTCGAGAAAACCTTTACAGAACATATCAAAACCATGCTTTATTTCTGGTCAATTGAAGACGATAAAAAAAAACTTCAGTAAAAAAACAAACCCCCTACGTGGGTTTGTTTTTATGTACATTAAAACGTTAAAGAAATTGAATTCGTAACCTTGCATTTTTGCATTCTGTAAGTTCTATTGTTTTTTCTTTTGTGCGAGATACGATATTCGTAACATTGGTAATGAAATTCACTTTTGTGACACCGGTAATACGATGTAGATAACAACGGTGATATGTGTTGGATGTACTGATAAAGTGAAAAGCTTAAAGGATATAAATCTGACGATTCTGGTGAGCAAAAAGGATTTGTAAATTTAGATTACTTCAAAAATTAGAAAATTACACAAATCTTAAATTTGTCTGGGGAAACCAGCGTTACAAAAACTCACAATATCAGCGTACAAAATTGATTCTAATCTTTTTATCATGAGTGAACTGACGACCCACTTGTGAAGTAAACTAATCATATAAAGAAAATTCGAATGATCATGAATCAGATTTACAAATGTATGGTCTGACTAAATTATTTGTGAAAAACGAATGGCTTGATGGAACTGCTTTTTTTATGCACCACCGCCTAAAACAAAGTTAAACTAAAAAAATAAATAAAGCCATCAAATGGTGTGTGCTGAGATCCATTATTAGTCGCCCAACAAATATACGTGTCACCACTACACATCCTAACAAGAAAAACTCATTAAGAACATCAGTAATAAAACGTTCCTGGGTTCGACAGCATAGAAAAATCAGGAAGTATTACCATAAGAGCTTTGGTCTAGGCTATCATTTATTGATGGCCCAGTGCTTCGTAATATCGGTTACGAAAAAATTCATGCAGAACAAGATCGGTTTATATTTCCGTTTCAATGAAACAATGTGGTATCCCTGCTTCTCCCCTGTACTACACCCACGGACTCTACCATCCGCCTTATTTTTCTATTTATAAATGTATAAACTCAAACAAGCCTATTACTTATCTGAGGGCAAAGGATATAACCAACGTAACACTGTTGTATTCCTTGCCATATTTTCCTCTATTAAGCTTTTGGAAAACTTTTTTTTTTTTTGAGAAAGATATTTTTTAAAAATATGATTATTTTTTAAATTTTGGCATTTAATTCTTTTTTTTTTTGAATTTAATTTCTTATATGCAAGTCTAGAAAATTAAAAAAAGAAGTTTCAACACACACACACACACACACAACAAAAATACACAAAGAAGAATTACCACAAATAATAAAACTCAAACGGATAAATCCCCTCAGAATCCCGTTCCAACGAAAAACCTTCAAAAAAGTTTACTTTTTCAAAAAAAACAACACCTCAACGTAAACCAAATACCGTTTCTACCTTTCGACATCCCTCAGAATAAACAAAGGTTCCCTTTATCCAAGAATTTACTTGATTTAACAACCCATTTCCTACTAGCAACAATAACCTACTTACTACCCCAAAAAATAATCCAAATTAAAATCTAGGCAAAACAACAACCAAAAGAAAAAAACCCGTTAACTATTTTTTTTTTGCCTCACCTCAAGTTTGAAACACATATTTCTTTTTGGGAAATAGAAAAAAAATAGACATATACAATTAAAATAAATAGACTGACAGTTTTCCACTAACCGATATTTGTCCCTTAAACTTCTGTTTAGTACATATCCACACTTTTGCATTTATTCGATAGGAAGGGATATTCCCACATAACTGACACTAGTTTTTTTTTTTTTTTGCATCTGTTGTGTGTTTCACAGTTTACACATTTACCCAGCAGTTTATAGAAATATCACCAAGTGTAATTAGAATACCCTTGTTACAAAATTTTTAAGTAAAGAATATCTCAAATTTTTGTTTTCCCTTTTCATACAAACTACCTGAAGTCTGAAGACAACTATGTTTAAGAAACCAGAACAATATCCTTATCCTGGGAGCCCAAAGGCTCGCACACACACGCAAATACAACACCACCCAGTAACAACACATCAACTCCATCAACAACAACAACATCAACGTCAACAACCACACCAAATTCATCAACATCAACCTGATTTACATCATTTCACTCCTCATACATTACCTCCTTTAGGTGTACACAGACAAATGCAAGTAATGCCTCCTGGAATACCTGGAAAACAAGTTATGTCCACCAGTCATGTTATGGGTCACCCTCACTTTCAACAGCCACCACAACAACAAATTGGTCATCATCAACAGGTTCCCTTACAGATGAATGGAATAGTTTCATCTAATGGAACTGTATCTGGATCTGTTCCATCTAGAAGAGGTCCATGGTCACCTATGGAAGATAAGAAATTATTAGAACTTATTACGATATTTGGACCTACTAATTGGGTTCGTATTTCCAATAATTTATTAACACGTACTCCTAAACAATGTCGTGAACGTTATCATCAAAATTTAAAACCTACATTGAATAGATCTCCAATAACTGTAGAAGAAGGAGAATTAATTGAAAGTTTAGTAGCTAAATATGGAAAGAAATGGGCAGAAATATCTCGTCATTTAAATGGAAGATCAGACAATGCAATTAAGAACTGGTGGAATGGTGGGGCAAATCGTAGAAGAAGAGCTAGTTTGGCAACAGTGTCAAGTAGTGAAAATAATAATGAATCTGATATCAAGAGGAATAATTCATTAAGTTCTCCTACTACTGCTGTAAATGGATTTACTGAATCTAAATCAACTATGTTACCACCTCCACCTACTGGACCTATTAGTATGCATTCCTCAAGTACAAATACTGCTAATAGTACTGCACCTACTTCAGCAAGTTCTACTAGTGGTGTTAGTCCTTCTTCCTCCGAAGCTACTTTAACAGCAGGAACGACGACGACGACAACAACAACAACAACAGTCAATGAACCAAGTAATAATCAACACCCCCAACTCCCACAAATTTCATTTAATACATCAATGTTTGGTAAATCAGATAAGAATGGAACTAGAACATCACCACCACCACCAATATTCGCCCCACATTCAGGACCTAATTTAAGATCAGCCAGTTTTGATATAAATTCCACCACATTACCCCCTATAACTCAAAGTAATAAACGAAGACTTATTGAAGATCAATTTAATAGAAGACATTCGTTAGCTAATCCACTTTTACCCCTTCCTAATCCTTCAGGGAATATCCATCCTAATGCATCCCATCCTAACTTATTAAGTTCATACACTACTGTTAATAATCCAAATGGGAATGTATCACCATCATGTTATGGATCACCTTTATTACTTAGTAATAATGTATCACGAAACAATTCTATATCACATTTTGAATTATTGAATAATTCAACATGTAATTCTTCAAGAAGATCAAGTTCAATTGCTCCTGATTTCTTCCCTAACCCTTTGACTAAAGATTCTACAACTCATAAAAGAAACTTGTCACAAAATTCATTGTTTAATTCTCCTTCAATGGTTCCACTTACTAGGTCCCTGATATCTTCCAATGTTAGATCCGATGATCGTTCAAATAGCAATACATCAATAAATGAAACTGTAAAAGAAGATGAAGAAGATATGCTTCCAAGAGACGAAGTTAAACAAGAGGATAAAGATATCCAAATGGAAGAAGAAGAAGAAACATTTTCTACACCTAGGGCTAAAATCAAAATGTCTGTATCTTCGTTACTTGATTAAAAGGACTATTAATGTATTTGTTGAACTAATAATTAATTCTGTTTGTCATGTTGTATTAATATGTGATTGTTTGTGTTTGATATGTGTTATCTCCCACCAAAAAGCAAAAAAAAGAGAGAGAGATAAAGTTTGTATTTACTGGTTTGGTTTCTTATGTCTATGTGTTGCTTAAAAACAAAAAACAAAAAACAAAAAACAAAAAACAAAAAAAAACAAAAAAACAAGAAGCAGCAGGAAGTAAACTTCCCTTTTCATTTCGTATTGAATGTAGTTTTGACAATTGGTGTTGATTTTATATAGATTTTATAAACTTTTCTTTGGTTTTATTATTGAATAATATAACAAAATTTTTTTGTATCTATTGCAGTAAGGATGTAAAATGTGTTTTGTAGGGTATTTTTCGGTTGTCCCATTTTTAACAACAAACAAACAAGGGACAACAAAGTAAAGCTTCTAAGTGGCAAAAGCAAACAAAGAAAAACTAAAGAAGACACTATACTAACATAGACAATTCAATTAGTTTACCAGAACACGATCACGATGGCAGTATCTTCAAGTGATCAGAAGGCAATCCTTCAAAGCTGTATAGCTAGTATCAACCATCAATCCAACCTTATGAAGCAAAACTTGAATGAACATAAACTTCTTCCTGCTTTAAAACATTGTTCAAATTTTCTCAATGAATTACGAACCAATTCATTATCTCCTAAACAATACTATGAGATCTATATGTTAATCTTTGATTCATTGGAAATCTTATCTGGATATCTATTGAATAGTCATAATTCAAAACAAAACAAATTAATGAAAGCAAAGGCTTCAGACGAAACGCAAACTCCATTTTTAGCTGATTTATATGAAATTGTACAATATTCTGGTAATATAATTCCTAGATTATATTTGATGATTGTGATAGGTACAACATATATGTCAACAAAAGGTGCTCCAAGTAAAGAACTTATGAAAGATATGATTGAAATGTGTCATGGAGTTCAACATCCAATTCGAGGATTGTTTCTTCGATATTATTTACTGCAAAGAATTAAGAATTTATTACCATTTTCTACAGCTAGTGATTTTCATGATACTGTAGAATTCTTGATTGCTAATTTCATAGAAATGAATAAACTTTGGGTAAGATTACAACATCAAGGACATTCTCTGGAACGAGAATTACGATATCAAGAACGTAAAGAATTGAGGATTCTTGTAGGTTCAAATTTGGTGAGATTATCTCAAGTTATTGATGATTATAAAGGTGAAGGGGAAGAAGAATATTCTAGTAGTAAATTTTATCATGATAAGGTGTTTCCTACAATTACTGAACAAATTATTCAATGTCGTGATCATTTGGCTCAAAGTTATTTAATTGATGTTTTAATTCAAATATTCCCTGATGATTTCCATTTTGCTACATTAGATCAATTATTAAATGAAGTATTTCTTAATCTTAACCCCATGTTGAAAAAAAGTGAATTGGTGACCACGTTAATTGAAAGATTTATTTCATACAAGAAATATGTTTTTGATTTATCAGAAGATAAAACTGGTAATGTTCCTAAATTATTTTCAAAATTTTGGTCATTTTATCTTAAATTAAACCAATTAGAACCAAATTTACCTAGTGAAGAACATTCAATACTTTTACAATCATTCATTAGTCTTTCACTTACATTTGATCCTGATAATTTTGAAAATTTAGATATTGTTTATAAATATGTTACTAATGAATTAACTAATGAAGAAAATTCAAGTCAAGAACAAGAAGAAATGTGGGTTACTTTATTAACGGCCCCAATTCGTCATTTTACAACAATTAAAACATTGTTTAAACTTGAATTTTTTCATGATTTTTATTTAAAATTGAATAAAGAGTTTCAGAAGAAGATTTCTTTAGCTATTATTGATAAGATATTAGGAGATAAACTTGAATATCTTTCAGATACTTTTGAAATTGATGGTATTTTTAAATATCTTTTAGTTTTAATTAAAGATAAACCTGTGAAAATGAATACTGCTACTGATTTAGGAGTTATGAAAACAATCAAGATTAATAATGGGGAAAAACAAATTACTCCAGAATTTATTGAAACTCAAGAAAAGATTTGTAAAATTATTCATTTAATTGAGATTCCTGAAGATCCATTAAAGACAGTTTCTCAATTAATGTATATTCGTAAAAAATACTTGAATAAAGAAGTTGGAAATCTCATATATACATATCCTACATTAATTTCCCGAATTCTTTTTAAATTAAAATTAGTTGGTTATGTTAATATTGAGCAAAAAAGACGAGGAGCAAATGATGATTCATTAGATTTATTAATAACATCCAATTTTAAAAATTTATCAATTATAATTGATGAATTGTATTTGCATCATCAAGAATTTTCTTCTGATATTATTCTAAACATTTATTTGAATGTTGCTACAGTTGCTGATCAACTTTACCAAGAATCAATTTGTTATGAATTATTTACACAATGTTTTGTTGTTTATGAAGAGAATCTTATACTTAATTCCCATCAATATAAATATTATACTCATATGAGTCCTCATGATGTAATGGGAGGATCATTAGCATACCAATCAATTATTGCCATTGCAAATGTTCTCACAAAAACTAGGTTTTTCACAAAAGAAAATTATGAGAATTTAATTACAAAAGTGACGCTATATGGTTCGAAATTATTAAAGAAACAAGATCAATGTCGTAGTGTATATTCTTGTGCTCATTTATGGTGGTGGAGTGAGACATTATTACCGCCAGGTGAAAAATCTGCCACAGTTGCACCACAAAAGAAGGAAGAAGGAGAAGGAGAAGGAGAAGAACAAAAAACCAAAAAGGAGAATCCAGAAGAACCCCAAGATAGCGAAGATGAATTATTACTTTATCGTGACGGTAAACGTGTTTTAGAATGTCTTCAAAAATCACTTAGGGTGGCTGATTCATGTATGGATCCCTATCTTTCTCTTAAACTATTTATTGAAATTCTTGGTAGATGTCTTATTTTCAACGTATATGGAAATGGTCATATTGATTCTCGATATATTAATGGATTAATCGATTTGATTAAAACTAATATTGAGAATTTACGAGATGATGAACAAGAAGATAAGGAAGTTGAAGAGGAAGACGAAGAAGAGAAAGAAATAATTTTGTTTAAACTGAGTCAAAAAGTATTTGAAAGAACTTTAAATTATATTTCGCAACAACAAGAAACAGAAGGAAGATTTGAAGGAATAATTGTTTGATAGAGTTAGTTATCATTTGAACAAAAACAACCAGTAAACTTGTTCTTGTAGAATAAGATAGATATACAGATAGACAGATAGACAGACAGACCGACAGATGGACAATTAACAATGTATCACTAAGCCTTGTCAATCGGTTTAACGCAAACTCTTTTTCTCTTGATTACGTAATGGGAATTACCTACATCCGAGACATCCCATTGTTAAAAGAAAAGGAATAAGGAAAACAAAAACAAAAACAAAATAACCCACATAAACAATTAAAACTCTCCTGCCCCCTGTGCCGGTACACGACCCTTTTTTTTGTCATTCTAAATAAAGAACTCAAAAAATCCCTCTGTTATTTTTACAGCCACCGCAATCTGTACTTCCCCCTTTTTTATTTAAAAACAATACGATTATATAAATAGTTGGATCTTTTTCTGTTTTATCAATCACAGCTGTTTGTTTGTTTGTTTTATAACAGGTGAATTTGTATCAATATGAGTCATCGTGCTAGAGATTATTCCATTTGGAATATGCTTCACTATGGCCAAGCACCGGAACCAGTTCCAGAACCAGTTCCAGAACCAGTTTCAGAAGAAAACAACATTGTACAAACTGAATATAGTGATGAGGATATACCACCACAATATATTGAAGAAAAGCAAGGATTATTGAACGAGTATAATGACGAAAAAGCAGAATATACTACTGCTGGTTTAGATTTAGAAAAAGGTGGACCTATACAAGAAAGAGAAAGTTCCATGAGGGAAAAAATTTACAAAATTTTATTTACTTTGATTTTAATTCATCTTGGTATATTCATACTCACTTGTGGTGTTGATTTTGGCAAAGCAGCAGTTTATTGGTTTAAAGAAAATGAAAATCAGCCAGAAATTATATTCCCTCATCAATTTATCAATCAAGCAAACAAGAATGTTTTCAGTATTGCTGATATGGAATCATATACTGGCCCTAGAAAAATCATTGAAGTTTCAAACCCTAATATCCCTCCAAAACATTATGGATCCTCAGTTCATTCTGCAGTATTGATTGAGCATACATTTGGACAATCTTGGGGATCGCCTGCCATTCAAAAATTCACACCACCACCTTCAGATATTGAATTTGATCGTGTTGTTTTAACTCTTCATACCGAAGTTGAAGGTGTTCAATATGATAGACTTGCAAATTTGTTTATTAATGGTGTACAAATTTGGAGAACTTCAACTATGGAACCTGGAGGCAGAAAAGTAGTTAGTGATTTTAAAAAGGATGTTTCTACTTATTTGAAATTATTTAAAAGTGATGCAAATGTTATGTTTCAGTTAGATAATATTTTGACTCCAGGATTGACAGGGAAATTTAAGATTTTATTAACTATTAATTTGTACAAGAGTAAGAAGTGGGAAAGAAAACATGGTGACCATGACCATGACCATGATCACGACCACGACAGTGATGAAAACGAAGGAACCCCTTTAGAAAGCGTAGAAGAGGGAGAAAAGCATGAAAAACATGAAAAACATGAAAAACATAAAAAACACAGAAAACATGGAAAGCATGCCATCGATGAAAATGAAGGAATTCCTTTGGAAAGTATAAAACACGAAAAGCGCAATGGACACAGAAACCATGGAAATCACGAAGAAAACGTACTTCAAAAATACAAAAAACATGGAATATTTGGAATGCATGCTATTCATCACATGGATGAAATGACCGAAAAACCAGATAAACCACCTAAGAAGGGAGGTAAAAAATGGAAGAAATTTGCTAAAGAACGACATTTATTCTCCATCAGAAAACCAGCAGATGAAATATACTCATTAACATTTAATGAACACTCAGATAAACCACCTGTACTTTATATCCCTCAAGATAAACTCCGAGTAAGTTTACCAACAGTACCCAAAAACACCACTCGTCTTATCATCTCTATTTTCACTTCAGGAAATGCCGCAGAAGAATTCTGGTATACTAATGTATTGGATAAGTTCCGGGATAAATTCCAAGATCATGGAAATCAGTTCATTGGTCGTGGACCAATACGTATTGTCAATGTTTATTTTAATGGTGAGAAAATTGCCGTACAAACTCCACAACCAGTGATTTTCACTGGTGGTATATCTCCAGCATTATGGTCACCTGTGGTTGCTATTGATGCATTTGATTTACCTTCCATTGATATTGATGTAACTGGGTTATTACCCTTATTATGGGAAAGCGATAAGGAGAGACTCTTGGAAGTTGAAATTAGTAATGGATTAGGTGAAACTGGTCATGATGATTCCTCCAGTATTAATCATAATTGGATTACAACAGCTAATTTATTGGGATATCAAAATGAACACGTTGTTGATGCTAGTGGTGAAGTCGTGAATATTGATCATGCTAGTAAAGCCCATGTTGTTACTGCCTCAATTCCATTTACTCATTCATTCCAAGAAATTATAACCCTGACATTTAGTGCACAATTGATTAGTAAATTGAGTTTCCTGTTAAAGAATGGTACTTCTTTGAATACTACTTTTAGTGCATACACAAAAGCTAAAGTTTCTAATATTCAAAGTTATTTACATTATGGAAATACTCAGAGATTAGTTCATGCTGGTACCTCAACTAAATCTGTGCTTATCCAAAATGATGATGTTCCAATTGATGAAGTTGATGATATTAATCATGGTCATAAACATAAGTTACCTTCTAATACTATTCATGCTGTTAATATCACCCAACTTTATCCTCTTGTCCTTTCATTAGATGAAAAGAGACGTGCTAGTCAACCAGATGGAGAATTTGAATTAGAATTTGATGTTAAATTAGTCGGTGCAAAATCGGTCAATGTTGACTTTCATGGACATAAATTCCTCAATTCTACAATTTCTCAAAATGGTACTTCAACTTATGTATTAAGTTCCAAGGGAAATCATGGATTTGGTAGTTTAAGAACTACACTAGAAGCTACATTTGGTCCTCGTAAATTTGCCCGCAATTATAAGCGAGTAGTTGATACTACAAATGGAACTATCGTATCCGATGAAACTGAACATAGTAGCTTTACCAAATTAGTTGATGAAGAAGAAGTTAGTGTTGAACAAAAAATCATGAATGTACTTTTAGAAGGAATTGATCATCAAAGACATTTAGTTAGAAGTATTATGCGTTGTCTTCGTGAAAATATCCCTGATTGGCCATTTAAAGGTGGATGCAAGCACAATTGGAAGAAATGGATACATAGACAAGTTTTAGCTTGGAAATACAAGTATATTGGTATGTCCATGAATGACGAGAAGAAGAAGATTAAGCATAATTTTAGCAGATTACATAAACTTGATTAGCTTAGTAGTTTTTTTTTATATATATATAGTATTTAATGTTTTTAAATTTGTTTAACCAAATCCAGCCCATTCAATAGAGAAAGCAGTAATTGTAGGATAAGAGAATAATTCATGAACAATGTCTAGTTGTTCCTGTTTGTTTTCAGGTGATTCCATAATAATCATATTCTTTTTAACCCCAGTTGCTAATCTACCCCCAACAATAATTTCATTTACATCTACAAAATCAAATTTAACAATTGAATATGAATGATACCGTAATGGATCTCCAGGATATATAACCAAATCACCACCAAACTTTAACCCAGGACTTATAAAATATCCTTTATTCTTCAAATGTTTATATTTATGGTAATTCGATATGAATTGATGTATAGATGTTTTACAATTGGGTGAACTTAAATATTTCTTAATATAATCTTGTAATGGTACTTTACATTGTTCAATTAAATCCCAATTATAATCCTCAAAATCATTTCTAGTAATTAAAAAGTCAGATATACTGTTGTTTTCAAGGGAGATTAAATTGTTATTCTTATAATCACCTCTCATTGAATCCTTAGTTAAAGTACAATATTTAAGCCAATCAACAAGAACACATACGTCTTGCTCAAAAAGCCAAATGACTTCCCATATCATTAGCTTCAACGGTACTGACAAGAATACATTTTGTTGAGGATATTGAGCAAGTGTTCCTATTAATACTCCGAGAATAGAATACACATCTCGTAATTCTCTGATTGTTGTAGTGTTAAATATTAGAATTTCTGGATTAGGAGAATCTATGAATGGTAGCACAATCGGTTTGACTACTGTTTGTTTAGTATCAGATTCATCTTCTGACATTAGTAGTTTGTTGAGTAGATGTTTGAGATGGGAGCTGATGGTGAAAAATTGTATTGTCGCGAATTTTGCGACAATACAATTAATATGAAAGTATTTGCTACATATGGAACAAGCTTCCTCTACAAAGTTAGGGTTTCTTCTAACGAACGTTATTAAGCTATCTATAAGTTAAACCTATATATACAAGCTATTCAATCAGTATAACCCTGATCATCACTTGATCTATACTTATCTTTATTTTCAATAATATGTTTGGAATCAATTTTATTACTAATCCCCATTAAAGCCTTAGACAATGCTTCCGTAGTACCAATCATTGGTCTTATTAAAATTATAGGAGAATTCTTAAGCACAGCAACAACAGAATCTTGAAAGGATTCCGATTCATTTAATTCATTCTTTAATGTAATCAATTGTTTTTTAGTTACTTTTAAATTATTCCCAATTGATTTATATGCTAGTTTAAACCCTTGTTTTATAGTTTCTGGTTGATTTGAATACAAACTGACTAATTTCTGTTCAAGATCTTCACCATCGGCTTCATCATAAGCATATAAATCATATTCTTCTTCTTCTTCTTCCTCTTCTTCGTCTAGTTCATCTAAATCATTCTTTGATTTCTTTTTCTTATTCTCAGAGGGTGCCAACAAGAATATCGATTTACTTAATAATTCCTTATCAATTCCATGCTCTTCATCCTCGTCCAAGTCAAGATATGAGTAAAGTTTACGACCATCAATTTCCTTATTCACTCGATGAGCACGATTATTTAAAATCTCCGAACTTAAAAGTAAATTCTTAGGTGATTTAAATTCATCCATATGATCATAATCATTAAAATCATCTTCCGAAGCACTACTCTTTCTTCGTCTAACTGGAGCCCTCACCGAGTTCCCTTCACCTCCTAACATTTCTTCACCCTGTTCCAACAATACTTGTGTTCCCAGAGCTAATTTCACACCAAGATTCAATAATTCATATCCTGTAGTCTTGGCAAATGATTGTGTTCCCTTTTGAATACTTCTCCATACACGACCATCCTTTTTATATTCTGCAATGGGTACAGCAATTAAATCCTTAAATCCACTACCAAGATTAACCACCGATCTTAACGGTGATAAACCTGAAATTATCCCAATCACTTGACTCAGTTGAAATACTGGCGTCCACGCTTTACCTAAACCTATACCTAAATTAGGCATTCCTAAAATTCCATATAATTTAACTTGTGGTAATGTAATTGAAGAGCCATCCAAGATAAAGAAATTTGCAAATTCGGCATGTTTTCCTGATCGTAATCCAACAAAATCAACTTTCTTTGGTTTATAATCAAGTTTAATTTTGAGTGGATTCATGAGAAATCGTTGAATATAAGGGATTTCATCCGCAGGTAAATCAAACCTTTCATCTTTAAATTCAAGAAATCGAACTAAGAAATCAAGCGTGTCTTGATCAACATGTAATCGTGAAGGAAGTATCGAAACATTCATCATCATTTCACTAGAAACAATCAGAGGTTCTGGTCGCACATTCAATATTGAAATATGAATCATACTGGTACCAATTTCTCGTTCGCCTAAACTATTCATATATGTCAAGAATTTATTCCAAGTTGACGTGGGGACATTATCGTATATATCAACATTGCCTAATCTTATATCTATTGAACTTAATAATTCTTTAGTCATATTGGGATCAGTTTTATCGATCCTGGGATCTCGCGTGGAAAACACGTCAATATTAATTTCAATTTTCTTTAAATCAATATATATCTTATGTGTAGTTGATCTCCGTAATTTCAAATTCTTGTAATTCTTTCCAGGTACTTGTTTCTTTGGTTCTTCACTATCATTCATCATCGTAGTGTTTATGGCATCAGCCACTTCTGAAGGATTGGCCTGACGAGGGAATGCAACATGAATGGATTGGAATAAAGTTTCTTCAAACATGCTTTCATCATCAAATTTCACAGTGGGAGAGTTTGAACCTTCAGGACTAGTTGATGTTGTTGACTTCGGTTTCTTTTCAACTTGATTTTCAAATCTTTTTAAACTAGCACGAATGGTTTTCCTAGTTTCCTTCCAATCATATCCATCATATATAAATATCTTTGTTTTAGAAAGATTGATATTAACCTTGAGTGGATCAACTATGAATTTCAGTTGAGTAATTCTATCAAAATGTTCTTCTTCAAATACTAAACTTGAACTATGTGAATCGTCTTCAGTATCATCATGAATACTCAACTCGGCCATAGCATTTGCAAAATCTGAAAAGAAAGTCGTATCCACTTCATTCATTAAATCAACTTTCTTGTCAAGTTTAATTTTAATTCTATCTTTTTCTGTAAAATCAAGGGGGAGTTTTAAATCATTGATCAATTGAATAACAGTGTTTGTTGAATCAGCACATAAATGAACTTGTTGTTCATCCGAGTTAATTTTCACATCCACAAGAGATAAATTATCTCTTATTCCCAATCGTTCATTTCGTTGTTTAATTTCTTCAATATCAGTATTGAATGTAATTCCAAGGTGTGTTACATTACTCTTACCAATTTGAATATAACCTGAGGATAAATAATGTTCGAGTGGTGATATATAAGGAGATTTCGATTTCGATTTCGACTTCGATTTCGATTTCTCGTCAGATTGATTTTCATTGCTCTTATCATCAATTAACAAACCTGAGATGTTTCTAAATGAGCATTTAATATAAAATTGATTTATCCCAACTGTGAAATCCGAATTTCCTTTCTCAACAAAAACATACGCTTTACAATTTAACCTTCCTGGTGTGAGCCCCACAACACAATCATATAAAGTATATCGTATATCAAACCTATTCAGACTAGATTTGGTATTGGGAGTTACCTTTTCAATAATTTCTTCTTCAACAGTATCGATAATTGATTCATCATCATTTAAAAGGGTTAACCATTGTGTATAATACTCAATTAGGATATTGCGAATGGTGATTTCCAAAGTAGTCGACTTATCACTTGATTTTTTACTGCGTAATAAAACCATGGGGAATTCAAATTCATCAATTGGTTTGTCTTGATATTGTAATATAAAGTTTTCCAGTTGTGTTTCATTTTGTCGAATTACTTTTAAATAAAGGATATAGCCAAGTATATCTTGTTTGAATTGATATAATGAAATATCAACTAGTTTAACATTCAAATCACCAAACTTTGGAAGAACTTGTAATAAACTCAAGTCAATTTCTTTGATTGTTATGGCAAATTTAGATAGATTGAATCGATTAGTGGGTAAATAACTAGGACCAATTCCATTAAACCCAGGACCAATTCGTTTATTTCGTTTTAACATGGATGCACCCAATATAGAATTCTCTAGTTTTCCCATGGCTGGTCGTTCATCCAATATTGAATTTTCTAAAGAATTCGATTGTAATGATAATTCACCAAATTTACTAATGAAATCAGATATTCTTCCAATTATGACTTTTAACTCCTTCAAGGGGATTTTTCCTGTAATCTTTTGAAGAAGTAAAGTGATATTTGAACTCATGGCTACTGATCTAGGTAAGGCATTACTATTGGAAGAACTAAGGTACGCCTTGAATTCATGAAGTTTTGTAATTAATGTAATATCAGTAATTGTTAGTATACCTTCTTTGAAAACATCTTGAATAATGCTATTCAATATGATTTTCGAAATTGTTAATTGATCTTGTAACAAGTTATATTTTATAGGAAAGATAATTAATTGTAGTTGTAAATCTACATCAACTGTAGTAGTTATGAATATTGAACCAGTTTGTAAAATGAGTTGATCTTTACTAACTGGCCTCTGCTTGAAATCTTTCGTTCTCTGGTTTATATTATCAATTGTAGTAATTAACAATCTAAATTCATCATGAATCGTAGATAATGCAATTATGAAATTGGATAAAATTAATAAACTAGGCAAATCAAATTGGAAATACCCTGTCTTGGCACATAACAATGTTGTTTCAAGAACATCATCGGGTTTTTTAAATACTTCAAATCGAATGTCAGCTTTGGCAGGTGTGGTTGATGTATTTGAGGATACACTTGCTGGTGTACCTGGTCGAATTATTCCACTTGAATCTAATTTATTCTCAAAATAAAACACATCATATGTTTCTCCTTTGGATTTGCGTATTATTCTAAATACCTCCACTCCTCCATATAACAAAAGTTCATTCTTTTGTTTGATATTTATATTATGAAGCACGATGCTTATTCCTTCCGGACATTCAAACTCGCCATTGTCCCGCAATGCCGAAGAGGTACTAATTGTTAAATCATTAATCTTGACTCGTTTAAAGAAAGGAGCATCTGATACTGGTTCAGTTTTCTCTTCCGTCTCTTCTTCTTCCTCCTCACTATCATCTTCATACATGGGACTCATTTTATTCTTACGTCTATTTTGATAATGTTTAATCTTTAAACTTCGAGTTATTCCTTGGAATATTGATATAATAGTCGGTGTCAAGGGTGTAAATGCCAAATTAATACTCCCAATCAATACTTCTAAATTTGTTATATCTAATAATCCTTCAAATTCTGCTGTGAAATAATCCATATGGAATACAATTGGAGGAGAGTGATTTGTTGTTTCTTGTTTATTATCTATTCCTTCTTTTGAGATATTTGATTTTTCAAATGATTTTGATGTTGCTGACATATACATTGTACTTGCATCTTCATGAGTAAATACCATACTATCCATTAATGATTCTTCACCATAATCATTGTCATTAGTATAATCTTCTTCTTTTTCTTCTTCTTGTGGGTTACATGTAGGATGCGTGTTTGATTCCAGTTGTCCTGGGTTAACATTTGGTTTTAATACTTTTAACCTTACTCCTGAAACTTGAACATTTCTAATTCCATTAATTGTGTTTAAGATTAATTCATCAATTTCAAGTACTAAATCAGTTAATTCAGAGACTATTTTTATACTTATATTGGTGATTTTTATGGATATTCTCAGAAGAGCAATTTCAACTGCTCGTTGAACAACTCCACCTAAAGTAGATTGTTTAGTCAGAGATTTTCCTTTATCTTCCTGCTTTTCCTCACTAACTTCCTCTTTTGATTCGTCTTCCTCATCCTCATCCTCCAACATAATAGTATTGGCTAAATCAGCAGTACTTTGGGCCAACAGAAACTGCACATGACTAGCGATATCCTCATCAATATCAAAATCAGGAGATACAACAATCTCAACATCTTTACCATCTAAATTAACCCCTCCAATACCTGTAGCACTCAATTCAAGAGTACCAATTAATCCATATCTTAAATTACAACCAGGTAATTTGCCAACTTTTTCAGGATCAATAGAAATTTCTTTAAGAATGACATTATTTAAGGAAACTTCTTCAAGATTAGGTAAATCTATTTCTGAAAATAGTGAAATTTGTTGAAGTAAATAAAGAAGAAGTCGTTTTTGGATATTTTGTGGTATCCATTGAGGACTCATTGGTCATGCACTGTAATGTTATTTGTCAAGTTGTTTTTGTTTTTGAATTTGTCTTTTGGTTATGTTTTCTATAAATGTAAAGGTGATTTTTGTGTATGTCGTTTCTTGTTTATAGTGTTAAAAAATCTTGAAGGAATAGCTTGTTATATGTTTGCCGTTGATTTGTGTTGGTTGTTACTGTTTGAGGTCTAATCTTTCTTTTTTTTTAGTGTCGTTAGTTATCTCCTGCATATTGTTACACCCCCCATATTTCAAATAAGTACCCACAGTACTTTACTACATGATCTATTAAATTTTACATACTATACAGATGTTCCAAATGGAGTTGGTTTCCAATCTTGATGAACTTCAAAGAAATAAAATTTTTCTTCATCTTTCTTAGGTTTCTTTAGTTGTTCATTATCTTCTTGTATACTTCGTTTAACTGAAGAATTAGTAGATAATGGTACTGGAGTTGGTGACATCGATGGAATATCTCCCAAGATCTCATCTAATGAAGGTGGTAAATCATATGAAGCTTTCATAGTTTGTAAATTAACCAAATGTTTTTTCCAAGTTTCTAATTCTATTCGTTTATCTTCCTTATAAAAATTCTTATATTTCTTATTGGTTATCACTGAGATTATAGTTGATATTAGTTTTATCGTTGATGAACAAGAAATATCTGAAGGTAAATTGTCATATACAAGATGTAATCTTTCAATTATTAAACTTAATAGGGATGCTCTATTGGTAACTTCCAACTCTTCAATATTATAGTCCAGAGTATTTGGGGAAACAAGAGCCTCCTCAACGAGATAGTTCAACCATTCTACAAGTTGTGTAATCTCATCAACATGAGATATCTCATTATACTGTAACTTTTCAAAAATTAACTGATCAAACTTTTCTAATTTCTTATCTTCTCCAGTCAACACCCCCATAATAACAATCATACATCTAACTTTAAACAAATATCCTAATTCATCAAATAATGGACGATATAACTTCACAACCAAGGGATTAAATTTAAGTTTCTTATCTTGAACTCGTTCATGATTATATATTATAAAATATTGATGTATAAGTACTCGAACAAACACCACAGGGTAAATTAGGCCTATTTTGCGTTTTGTAAATACAAATGACTTTAATTTAGAAACACATTTACTATATTTCATTGCAATTTCATTACTATTATCACCAAGTCTAACAACAACATCCAAATTTTGTTTTCTTAATTTCTTGTATATTTTTAGATTAGACACCACTTGAAACCTATCTAAATCAGATTTAATTTGTCCAACTGTTTCATTAACATATAACATCTCACCTTGGCTTAAACCATACTTCAGAATTTCTTCATCAAACACTTCACTTATATCTTCTTCAATATGACACCAATAATGGTCATATAACCAATTTAACGCCAGAGTACATCCTATTCTTAACATGGGTAAACTAGGTAAACCTTCATGAGTAGCCATATGTCGTAATTCCACGAAATAACTTGGTAAATTAACCAGTTTAGCTAAATGATGTAAAGGAATAGCGTAATTTGATTGTTGAAAGGGATCCAATAATCCATTAACAAACCTAATTAATGCCATAGAATATGATAATTGGATCACTGAAGGGTCATTGGTATCGTTATCACTTAAGTGAATTGATGTAAGTAAAGAGGTTGCTTCTATCCCATGAGGGATTCTTGTTCTTGATGACCATGATTTTACTTTCGCGATGGCTCGTTGTCGATTATCTGATTCTGGAGTGAAGTTATAGAACCAGTCTTTCACAGTTTTGAGTTCGTTTACTGATTTATAGGCGGTTATAACTGGATTAGTGTTCATTGGTTGTTGTGACCAAGTTGCAAGGGAGTTTTTTTTTCAGTCAAAGAATTATAGTGAAGAGAAGAGCATCTTCTTAAGCTTTGAATTGAATTAACAATCAACAACGACAAGCGTTTAAAGGTGGAACAACTACATATTACATCGGAGTTATCATCAATAACAGGAAAGTAGGAAATTATTCTGTGATTTTTAAACTTATACTCGAGTTACTGATACTTCTAGTATTACATTACTTAATACCATAAGTAAAGAAACTTACCAATTAACTAATAATGAGATTTGAAATAAAATTTGTATTGTCATCTGCATTGCCATCTGCATTGCCATTTGTATTGCCATTTGATAGACTAAATAATTCAATATAGAGATCACGAGTAAGTGAAAGTACCAACAAAGATTAATTTCGAGTAAAACATTATTCACATTCTGTCACAACAGCCGCACGAAACAATCATATGAAAAATACGATAAATTACCCACGGAATTAGTAACCAATTGAATAGACGATAAAACAACACAACATACATATGTTAATGACTTTTAATATATCTTACTCCATATTCTCTCTTCTGAGCGGAGTTATATAAATAAAGTTAAATCCGATCTATACTCCCTTGTGAAAACTCAACAATTTTTCTCTAACAAAGTGTACCGCGGTAGAAATAAAAAGAAGCGTCTGTTCTCCGTCCATCAACCCCACAAAAAGAAAAGTCACAGTACACGCTTCACATCACGCCAAAGTTACACCAGGGTTTTCTATAGATCTATAAAATTTATAGTTTTTTCTTATTATTAAAAAATTTTAAAAAATACCTTTAACTAAAGTTTAAAATTCATACCCCATGGTTTATAGTCTGTTTGTGTCTGCCCCCAATCCAATTCTAGATTTCGAAGAAGCATTTCGAGTAATTAAACTCGATGATACTCATTACAAAGGTGCACATCCACTTCGACTTCCTGTTCAAATTGGACGAGGTGTCTATGGAGGACATATGATTTCTCAATCATTGTTAGTAGCCATCGAATCAACTCGAGATGAACATACAAACAAAGTATTTATTCCTGATTCATATCATTGTTTCTTTATTGGTGCTGGTAATGATAAATATCCCATGAGTTATACTGTGACGAAAATATTCGATAATGAATATATAAGTAAACGATATGTATTAGCACATCAGAATCACAAGAATAAATTGAATTGTATTGTCACGTTAAGAAAACCAGGCACAAAAGTATTACATGATTTAGATGTTAGTGTTCCTGTACCTAAAATACAATTGAAATATCCTGATCCTGATAAACTTCATCAAATTCAACATACTGATTTTGTAAGAAATGCATATTCTAAAGAGTTTATCGATTATCGAGAATGTCCTGAAGAGAAGACACAATATGCTGCTGATCGTTGGCTTACTGTTTTCGCAGGGTTAAAGAATCACCCAGAACCTGGAGCAGCTCATGTATCTATCGTAGAACATTTACCTAATTCAATGAATGAGATAGACGAAGTAGAGAAATCGATCCTTAGACCTCAGGACACACAATCTTTTAGAGATCCTCTATTCAACTATGTTGGATTAGCTAATCTTACCGATTCAGCATTTATTACCACCATGCCACGAATCTTACACTTACCTTGGAACCCTAGTATTGAACGAGCAGGAACATATGACAGCCAAAAAGACGCTCTATTATTAATGAGATCTTCATTAAACATTTTACATATATTTCATTATAATGCTATGAGTTTAGATCATCATATGTATTTTCATAATGACGATTATGAACCAAATGATGAAAGCGCATTTGATGTATGCAAAGAATGGTTAACATTCACTTATCAAATGAAAAGATTACTGAATAGCCGATTATTATGTCGAGGTTATTTCTTTAATAAAAACAAGAAATGTGTCGCTACAGTAATGCAAGAAGGGTTAGCATTAGTTTATAGTGGTGTAGGTGATACTGTAGATCATTCTAGATTATAATACAATATATTTATCATGTGAATAACGGAGATATACGAGTAACCTCGGAGTAAATGAGGGGAGAGGAAAGGAAAGATAACAAAGATTGTAAAACCATCAGAAGTTTCACCTCGGTAACATCATGCATGTGATAAATCCGGTGGGGGGCATCAAACGGTTTTAGTTTCGGTTACTCCGCACACAAAGAAATTTCTTTTTACGGAAGCAACCACATGAAACATAAAATGGTAACGATTTCCCAAATACAACAGTTAGATCTTTTTATTTTAAGTTAAAACATCATGGAACAACTCAAGAAGATAGTATACTCAGAAGAAAACCCAGTTGCCAAACTAGAAACCAAATTTTCTCTTACAAAACTCTTCCACACTGGAAACACCACCACACTTATAGGAAACTATCCACTTGAATCGTTTCGAGAGAATGCTAGAGGAACATATGGAGGAGAATTAATCTCCCAAGGATTAAATGCTGCATGGGAAACCATCCCTCATGAAAATTTCCATCCACATTCACTACATTGTTATTTCGTTAAACCTGGTTCAAATACTACACCTATTCGTTGGGAAGTTATTCATGTTTCTGATTCAAGAAATTTTGCAAATCGAATGGTTATGGGATATTTAAAAGATAAGTTAATATTTACAATACAATGTTCATTTGCTAAGGATAACGATCAAGCTAAACGGGAGTTGGAATACACTGAAAGTAAGGCTATGGGAGAACCAGTTAAATCTATTCCATTTAAATTCAAGAAAAGTCCAAATCCAAGGTTTTTCCAAATGAAAGAGAAACTAGAAGATATGGAAGATATGATTTATGTTGAACATACAAATGAAAATTTAGCTCATGCTATACCAAAAGAATATTTTCGATATAGTACTCACATAGACTTGAATAGTGTTGGGAATAAAGAATTTGGATTATTTGTTAAAGTACTTGACAATTATAAACTAGGCAAGGACTATGCACATCAGTCACATTTAGGACTTGCATTTGCATCTGATTCATTATGGTTAGCTACAATACTTAAAGCTATAGGATTACCCTTGACAGTAGATGAACATGATTTCTTTAGAGTAAGTCTTGATCATTCCTTATATTTCCATGATTTCGATTTTGATTCAAGTGAATGGATTTTCTTAGATTATAGATTTATTAATATGGGAAATAATAGAATTTTAACAATACTTAATTTTTTTAATATTGAAGGAAAACCAATTGCTACAGCAGCACAAGAAGCTTATGGGTTCTTACCACAAAGAATTATCGATGAATCAAAGGAATTACATGACAAGTATACCGAGGAGGAGAGATTGAATGCAAAGTTATAGAATTACTAGATATCGTTTGAATTTATATAGGAAACATAAATAACCAATATGACCCTTATTTATTATTTAGCGAGTTGTAAAGAAGTATTTGCATGTGTATCTCTTTCGGGTATTGGAATCCATATCAGTACTACCCCACAGAGAATTTTTTTTTATCGCCAACTTTTGATTCCTCGGTTTGATTACAAACTATTTAAACAAACACTTTTCCAAAACTTCATTTTCATTTCTCTCTTCCCTTTAAACATATCATGATTCAAAACTTTGTAACTGAAAGTCCCTTCCCCGAAAACACTCCTATAGATGTACAAGAAATCTATGGAGTCACAGAAATTTCACCCAACAAATATCGTGGAAATTACCCACTTCAAAAACCATTAGATGCAGCAAGGGGAGCATATGGAGGCAATCTTGCCGCACAAGCTGTTGTTGTGGCTATTAAATCTTCCCCACCTGGGTTCCGCCCTCACGCATTGCATTCCTTTTTTGTTAAAGCTGTCAATGATCAACAAGTTGTTGATTGGGAAGTTGAACATATAAGTAATGGGCGAAATTTTGTAAATAGATCAATTAAAGCATTCCAAAATGGAAAAATCGCATATACTGTGAGTGTATCACTTACCAAGAAAAACTCACATAAAGAAGATTGGAAAAAATACGAAGAAACAAAGAATGAATCAGATAAACCATTTGAATGGGGAACACCACAACATGATTGGTTTGATAAACATAAAATTGAAAATGTTCCTGGAGGAGCAGCAAATTCTCGATTATTCTTTAATCATAAGATCTTTCCTGAATTAGTTTCTCTCGATTTAACTAAATCGGAAGAACAAATTCCAATTGGCGAACGAAAACTTTCATATTATGTTAAATGGGGGATTGAAACTCAACAAGGATTTAATCAACAGTTAGTTAATGTTGATCAAGATTATCAATATGTAGGATTAGCTTCACTTTCTGATTCAATTTTCTTGACTCGTTTATTAAGATTATTAAGAATTGAAGACGCTGATCATACTAATTTAATTCATTATTTCTCAGTAAGTTTAGATCATAGTATTTACTTTCATGATGATGAATTTGATGTTACTAAGTGGATGGGATTTAGTTTTCGAGCTGCGAAATGTGCCCATAATCGAGTATTGATTGAGGGAGAAATGTATAATGATAAGGGGAAACATGTTGCTAGTATCGTTCAAGAAGGATTAGTACAATTTAATGGTAAAGAGCAAGGTGCTAAATTATAGTTTTATAGCATGTACATTTATTGTTAAATCTTTACTGTAAATTATAGTTTTAAAAATTGGCTGCGAAATTTACGAAAAATCTGTCAAAATCTTAAATGCAAAGTATATCACATGTATCCAACTCTAAAATAAAGCAAGAGTAGATAGACAATTGAATGTGAAATATACCCGATGACAATGATTTGAGTCAACAAAAACCACAGCAACAAAATATTGAATTCACACAGTTAAATCGAGAAACCCATTGCATATTTTAATTTCATAATTATTATTAGCAACTGGCTTAACTGAAAAACAATACTGATTAAGTAAAACTTGATTTAATTTTCGAAAATTTAATTTATACTTTATCGATAACTTGATCTTTAGGAATTGAAGAACACTTTTTGTCATAGAATATCCCAAACTTTACAAATTATAAATCTTATCAAATTCCTCTAATCGGTAATTAACTTTATCTCGATCACAATATTCATTATTACTCAAATATAATCTTTGTAGCAATTCTTCTTGGGTTTTCAACAATTCTCTCTCTCCAGAAAAGAGGGCCACAATGATTATCTTTGACCATTTTAATATGCAAGTTAGGTAATGTATTTGATTTCAACTTTCGTATCACCCTAGTAAATTGAATATTCTGACATATTACTGATAAGTTAATTTCAGGTCAAGATCCATAATACCTTGTTCAAATGTAACAGGATACCGTTCTTGACCCTATAATTTAAGCTCGAAAACTTTCAAGCTTCTTAAATTGAAAACACCATTAACCCAAAATCCAATATGTCAGAATAGATTGGGTTAGAACAAGAATTAAATGAGCAGAGTTAGAATTGCGAAGATAACATGGGGAAACAATAAGGATATCAATGTTCTACAATAATATTGAAACCTCTTTTTAATTTATAAAAAGCATTTCATACTAGGGACAAATTTCTGGAAATACCATCTTGTTAATAAGTTTTGTATTTGATTTAATGATTTGCTATGGAAACTTCTCACAATTAATAATGATATGGTTGAAATAAAATGGGACTAGGAATACAAGGGGAAAGTTGAAGGTTCTCAGATAAACTATGGAAATAAATACAATGGAATAGTTTGACTTTGCCTATACTTGCAAATGGTGTATTGACAATTCTTAAATTACAAACATCTAATTGATTAAGATGATTTAAAATATAGAGAAGAAGATCATCTGGCAATAATTTAATTGAGGTTATTCTTTTAGGTTTGGGGATAATTTTGAATTTTGGAAGGAATGTTTAATTACTCTTGGAGTTTTGAATGAATAACGAGTTCTTCCCACGATTTAAATACTGGTTGCAGTTTTAGAAATATTTTATACCTAAATGTATAGATGATTCCCAACAATGGTGAACTTATCTAAAGTTTGGAAATAATATTATTCTTTCTTTAAATTGTTAAGTTTTAGGAAAGAAGTCCATGAAAAGTTTGATATTTGCTGCAAACTTCTATTCAATTTTGAAAAAAAAACAAGCAAAATCTTCCTGGTTTAACAGAAACTACATTAATTGTGTAATTTTCTGTTATATGTTTGCATTCTAGACCTACAAAAATGTATTATATAAAATATCTAATATTGTTGTCCAACAAAAGAGTAATTGATGTTAGTTGTTGTTGCAAAATGGTACACTTTCTAGAAGAATGAAAAGTTTCCGCAAGCTCCATTGTATCACAAGCCAAGAAAAAATAAAACGGTTTCGTGGAGTAAACTTCCTCGGTTCAACCAATAATTATAATCACAATCCAAACACCTCATTTCCTTTTTACCCACCAAACGTGCAACCCTCATGGAAGACACAACTACACGAGACGTACCACCTGTTGACATACCTAGTGAGCTCGGAGTCACAGAAATATCTCCCTCAAAATATATCGGTATTAAACCATTACGTAAACCCAATGCCAAAAACCGTGGAGTTTATGGAGGTTCATTATGTGCACAAGCTATACTCGTTGCTATAAAATCATCACCTATAGGTTTTAGACCACATTCACTTCATTCATATTTCGTTAAATCAGTTGATGATGTAACTCCTGTTACTTGGGAGGTTATTGAAATTAGTAATGGACGAAATTTTGTAAATCGGTTGATTAAGGGAGTACAATATGATAAAGTTGTTTATACTGCAAATATATCACTTACCTTAAAGAATTCAGGGGATGATTTTTCCTTTCAATCTCCTCGTGATAAAAATTTGGAGACTAATCCTGAAGAATTACCTATCTACGAATCAAACTCAAATTTATACCTTTACTTGAAGGCATTTCCTAAACAGAAGTTAGAGTATGATCCTACACGTAAACTCTCGTATATGGTAAAATGGGGGATTGATAACGAACAAGGTATGCATCAACCCATATCTCCACTTACACTTGAAGCACAATATATGGGACTAGCAGCAATAACTGACTGGATTTGGTTAATTAATATAATGAAACATATAGGAATAGATGCAAATAATGTTCCCAGACATACAGTTAGTCTCGATCATAGTATATATTTCCATGATGATGAGTTTGATGTTACTAAATGGTTGGGATACTGTTTAAAGTTGTGTAGAATTAGTCATGATCGAGCATTAGTTCAAGGAGAGGTGTATAGTGATGAGGGGAAACATATTGCTAGTATTGTACAAGAGAGATTGTTTTTAGTAGGTGGCAGAAAAGCAAGATCCAAGTTGTAGATTTATTTATTATATAAGTTTATACATACCAGTATACTTTTATGTTTGTTGGGAAAGCTCTACCCCACACACTGAATTTTTCCGCGGGATAAATATAAATATCTTCATATGCCGAAATCTTTCACTTTGAACACTTACTTCTTTAGCAACCATGGATAACTTTAATTATAAGCGTGGTGAAACTATTGATGTTCATAAAGAATTTGATGTTGTCTATTTATCCAAAGATAGATATCGTGGTGTAAAATCCTTAGTTAAACCTTCACCAAAAGCTCGAGGAGTATATGGAGGGAACCTTGCAGGACAAGCTATTCTCGTAGCAATTAAGTCTTCTCCTGGTGGTTTCAAACCTCATTCCCTTCATTCATTCTTTGTTCGTGCAGCTAGTGATAAAGTTGTTGTAAATTGGGAAGTTGAAGAAGTAAGTAATGGAAATAATTTTGTTAATCGCTCAGTTAGAGGATTTCAACAGGGAGTTATGGTTTATATTGCCAATATTTCCTTGACTAAACGGAATTCACACAAGGAAGCAAAACAAAAGTATGATGACTATTACGCAAGGATTGAACAGAAGGCAAAGGAAAGTGATGTAGATGAAGACAAGGAAGACGAGGACGACGAGGATGAAGAGCCTGCTCCTCCTAAACCATTTGTATTCCAAACTCCTTATCATGATTGGCTTAAGAAGTATAACATTGAAGAATTACCTGTGTCTAATCATGAATCGAATTTATTAATCTATCACAAGATTTTACCTGAATTTATCAGTTTAAACTTGACACCAGAAGAAGAGACAGTGGGCGTAACTGAAAGAAGATTGAGCTTTTTAGTCAAATGGGGGATTGACAATGAACAAGGATTTCATCAACCTTTAATTAACGTTGATGCCAAATTTCAATTTGTTGGATTGGCCAATCTTTCCGATTCAATGTATTTAGATACATTATTACGTTTACTTCGTATTAAAGATTTAGATTTGAGTAAGCACGATGAATACTTTTCAGTTAGTCTTGATCATACTATTTATTTTCATGATGACGATTTTGATGTTACTAAATGGATGGGATTTTCATACAAAGCAATTAGATTTGCTCATAGTAGAGTTATAATTGAAGGAGAAATGTATAATGAAAAGGGAATACACATTGCTACTGTTGTCCAAGAAGGATTAGTTCAATTCAATGGTGCTGAAAAGGGGGCTAAACTTTAGTTGTATAACCTTTATATATAGTTAAAAAAAATACATTTGGTTGCGCTGACGTTATTTAAATATTTCGCACTTGTAATTTAACTCGCCTTTACACACGTAAAGTATCAGTAACCATGACACAAGAAAGTATACAACTTGACCAATTCAATGAAATAACTTTGCAAAACTTACTCAATCAGCTAACCAAGATCTACTCGTCCAATAATTTACTTGTTCTTGATCCAATTCTTTCCCCTTTTCTTAATAATCTTACTCCATTTAATAAGTTAAAAGAAGCAGGTAAATTTCAAAATATAGTTTGGTTAAATCAAGAAATAACAAATATTCAAACAAATGTGTTTTCAAAATATACTTCTTTGATTATAGTTATTCCTGGCACTCTGGAGAACCTCGAATTATTACATAAATTTATTCCAAATCTAACACATATTAAAGTTAATATAATAGTAAAAGACTTGACAAAACTGTTGGTATATCAAATCAATGATTTATTTGATGGGATACTTAAATTTGAAACTATTATTGAAAATAAACTTGATAAACCTATAACAATAACTACTGGGATTAAGGTGTACAACTGGCTAACATATCCTATATATACTGATGGAGTTTTAATTACTGATATAAATGAATATTCCGGGATTGACAAGTATTTCAAAACACCTTTAATTCAAGTGAATCAATTAACCAAATGTTTGATTCAACTATTTTTTGGCAATAAACCTATGGGGAAGTTTTTAAAATTAAAAAATGTATATGGTAAAGGAAATCATCTGGATTTATTAATTAAACAATTTCTTGATATTAAATTACCTGAATATATTAGTGAGAATTTTTCTAAATTGGAGTGTGAATTTTATGAGAATAAATATCATTCAAATACAAATCTTGTTGTTTTAGAAAGAAATCTTGATTTTATACCGTTGTTATTTAATCAATTAAACTATCATGGAATAATTGATGATTTGTTTGATATTAAATTTGACAATATTGACAATTTACAAGAAGATACTCCGAAATCTTTAGCGAATGATGAATTATATACAGATTTAAAACATTTAAATTTTTCAAATATTGGATCAAGATTGAATAAATTGGCAAAATTTATTCAACAACAATATAAACTGTCTATTCCACAAGATAATTTAAACGATATGAAACAACTTGTATCAAATTTAGGTAACCTTACTATACAACAAGACCTCATTAAAAAACACACAATTATTGGAGAATCAGTATTGAATCAAATGAATGATCAACAAGAATTTCTTGAATTTGAAAATGATTTATTTGAAATGGATTTTAAGTTCCAATTACTGAAATTAAAACATTTCTTGAATTGTAACTTTCCTGAAAATTTCATCTGGAGTAGTATTCTACTTATTGGATATGTTAATGATGGAATTTCTTCCAAGGATATAACTTGGATCTCACAAGATTTACAAGATAATTATGGATTACAAGCTATATTAGCTTTAGAACAATTAATCAAATATAAACTTATTCGAATTATTCATGATACATCTTCAGATTTCTTGAGTAATTTAGGATTAACACAAAAGAAACAACAACAAGTTATTCATGAAGATAATTATCAAGTTGGAATATCTGGAGGACAAGATGTGTTCAAGAGTAATTACACTTTAATAAATAAATTCTGGAATTTACATCCTTTGGAAGAGGAAGAGGAAGAAGATACAACAAACCCCGATCTGCCTAATTTATTAGAACTTTATACCA
The DNA here is from genome assembly GCA_000497715.1 of Spathaspora arborariae UFMG-19.1A. Taxonomy (NCBI): domain Eukaryota; kingdom Fungi; phylum Ascomycota; class Pichiomycetes; order Serinales; family Debaryomycetaceae; genus Spathaspora; species Spathaspora arborariae. The sequence goes on from KI547136.1 coordinate 687,251, forward strand.
ATCCTTCATTCGCATTACCTGGAAATACTGTGCCCTTAATGTACAGACTAGTTGAATCACTTTATTTTCGAGATTTTTTGAAATATAAACCCATAAATAATATCAAGAAACGCCCCAATTGGGACAATCTTGGAGTAAATACAATGTTTACTGGGAAAACGATCGATATAAACTTAGATGATCATCTGGATAACAAAAACATACAAAAAGGGAATGTTATACCTAACCCAGAATATATAATCATAGTAATTATTGGGGGTATAACACGAAGTGAAATCACCTGTTTCAAATATTTACAAGAAAGGCTTACAAAATTAGACAAAAACAAACAAATCATTGTCATATCTAATGGAATTGTCAATAATAACAAACTATTCAAGTTTATTAACGAATAACTTCATAATTTTGTGTATATTAATATATATATATCTCATAATATATTGGTGCTGCTGGTGATTAAACGACTCAATCGTATAGTTCATGCATAGTGTATAAGTACTTAGATAGATTCCTCTGCTTCCTTTTGTTGTTTTAATTTAGCATAATAAGCATCTCTCTTTTTAACAACTGGGACATGTTCTAATTGCCAATAAAGAGTAGCCAATCCAAATCCACAAGCAAACCCAATAGTAATATCAGTCAAAATCTTTCTTTTTAAAGTACCAGTAATTGGAGCGATAGCCATTGTGTGTATATATATTTATGTATATTTATATAATATTTATATCTATGTAAAAGATGTAACAAACGGAGTTTGATGGAGTGGATTTTTTTTTGGATGGACTGTCTCTGGTTGTCTGGCTATTTTTTTCTGTTTGTTAGTAAATGTGAGAAAAGGATTCTAAACCAATGAGATTTTATTGGATTATATAATTGGACCAAATACACGACCTAAAAGTATGGTGGTTTTTTTCTTCTTCCTCCTTTTAATTCTAATTTCAATTTGAAAATATATAACACTATTTTACACTGTTAATAAGTAAACACTAATTGAAATGTTGTCAAGATTAGGATTAAGAGCATCAAACTCCGCTAGAATTACCACAAGAAGAACTTTCAGATCTTCTACTAGAGTAATGAATGAAATTTATGGTACTCCTGCTGAAGGGCCATATTCAAATATTCCATTTAAAGTAGTTGGAAGAAAGATTATTCCATTCCCAGTTTTCTTTTGGGGTATTGTGAGTTTCTTCTTTGCCTTCCCTTTCATTACTACTTATTGGCATTTAAAGAAATCTGGTTCTTTAGCCAAGTCTGATTAGTTATTGTTGCTAATATACTATTCTTTTTTAATTCAGTTCCCTTTTTTATGATTCTTTGCATCAATTACAAGAAGATTCTACAAAATTTATGTGAATATAAGTTATTCATACAGTGTATAATCCATATATATATTTCAAACCTATGATAATACATACAATACAATGCAAATTATTTTTGTAACTTTGGTTAAATGTCAAATCTTACTTTTTTCACTACTCGATTATAATCTCCTGCAATTGATCTTTTCTTTAAACTTGATTTTCTCTCAATTGTCAGTGATATAGGTGTAGGTGACGGTATAGGTGACGGTATAGGTGGTGATGAAGTAGGTAATGATGATCTATGCAGTTTATAATCACTAAAACTTAATTTTTTGGGTGATTCTTCGATAGTAGAATCTGAATTCAGAGATCTTGGTGGAGGAGTAGGTGGTCGTATTCTAGTAAAGATTGGAATTTGCTCTTCTTCCTCTTCTTCTTCTTGTTCTTCATTGAACAAAAAACTCGATCCTAAACTTGAACTGGATATTGTTGCAGAATCTATTTCATTTTGAGAGAGTTCATTAAAATCAATTGACCCAAAATTAAATCCTAAACTATTTTCATTAGATTTATCTTCTTGATTCTTATTCTCGGAAACATTTTCTTGATTGAATTTGCTTTCTTGTCGATATACGGGAACTTTCCCCCATTTATTTATTAATGAAATAAATTTTCTATCATTTTTAATACCTCGAGTTATATTTGAAAAAAATTCAATATCAGGTTGAGGATTAATCACAACTTTATTCTCTTCTAAATATCGTAACTTCTTTTCCTTTTCTCTTAACTTTTCTTCCTTACGTTTCTGCTTATCCTTCAACACTTTAATCTTTTCATTAAATTTCTTTAAAAACTGTTCTTGTTGAAATGAATGCTCATCCAATTCTTTCCTTACTGTCTTCAAATCCTTTTGATATTTAATTACATGATCTTCAAATTTATTATTTTGTACAGTAAATGCACCTAATGATTTAGTATCATCATTATTCCCTTGAACATCGACATATATTGAATCCATAGTTTCATTAATTACCAGAACTAATAAATTCCTTCGTATTTCTATCTCATGAACAAATTTAAATTCTTCATCCTTTTTCTTATCAAGAAATTGTTTATTCTCTTCAAGTTTCCTGTCCAATGCTTTATCTAAAGTAATCACATAATGTAATAAACTTCTTCCTTCACGAAGTAACATATCAGGGGTTAATTTCGCAAGCGGTATACCATCCGTAATTCCTCCAGAAGATTCACCTTGTATTGTAGTCGCCTTAATTATAAACTTCTCAATTTTACTTAAAATCGCTTGGGGGAATATCTCCCCACCACCACTATTCTTCCCCAGAATCCATGTACGAAATAAATTAATTAAGCTTTGTCGTGTTGGAGTATCTGTAACTAAACTATAAGTTTCCACAAAGATTTTATATAGATTCTGACTAAATATAATATTATATGGATTACCAATATTCTTCACTATAGAATCCATTAAATAAAAAGTAAATAATTTTTGTTTCGGTACACATTTCTTTATCCTTTCTTCAACCATCAGACAAATCTCCATGGATTTATCAATATGTCGTTCGGACAACAGGGTTAATTCGGTAATCACGGCCCTAGAATTGATCGTTAGGGAATTTAGGAGATTCCTAAAATTATCGCCATTAAATGCATTTGTATCAGCCATGTTTTTCTTGTTTCAGAATTAGATTTAATTTGTACAGGGTGTAATAGAAATGATGTGAAATTAGACATATATAGGAACCCAGTGTGTGTCCTGGAGTATTTATCAATATATGTATAATCTCCCCTCTCTTTCCTTATGGTTTCACTTTTGGTTTCCCGGAGGTGTGAAATCTATAGAGTTAAAAAAAGAAAAAAAAGAAAAGAAAAAAAGATGTAGTGTATGAAATAGTAATTCGCCAGGTATGTTTTGTATTTGTCGATTGATTGTGTGATACAATCAACAATAGTCGAACTTAATTGTAGTTTCAACACTTGTTTGTGAACATATGATATAACAAGTTTTTTAGTTTTTTTTTTTCCACGATTATTTTCATACTTGTTTTTTTGTGAGGATAGAAAACCTGTAAATCACTACTGTGCAACCTGTAAAAAATAAACATATATTGCTAATTTCTGAAGTATGGAGAATCACCTTGTTGTAAACTTCTATTCAAAGAAGGATCAAATTGTTTATGAATTCTTTCAGTTGAATTCTTTCCCATTGAATGTAATGAAAAACCTAACATCTGATTTCTGCTAGTTGAACTTAATGTAGTACTTCCACCAATTTTCATATTTGCAGTAATTCTTGAAGTTAATTGACTAGTTAATGGTCTTGAATTTTTCTAGGATGGTTGGTAAAGTTATTTATAGAATTCCTACTAGTATTCGAAGACATAACTGATCCTGAACTTTGCATTGGTTCATTAATTTTAGTTGATTCAACAAAAAATGATCGAGGCTGATTAGTTGTTGGAGAGTTCAGTGCTAGAAGACCAGTAAAATTCAATGGACTTACTGCTTGTGACATTATTTCAGCTGATTGTTTGTGAATATTTTCAATAAATTTAATTAGTTCAATAGGATTAATACTTGGTTTTCTAGACCCTTCACTTCTAGTATCCAGTGCAAGGTTTCTCAAATCAACAAATTGGTGGTCTATCTATCATTCAATTGTCTGTGTAAATTGACAGTTTTTTTAAAGAATCTTCAACTTCCAGTTTTTATCCTTGTAATTCAAGAACTTCTTCTTTGACAGTATCAAACAAGTCTTTTATTTTTCTTAATTTATCATTTAGCTTCACATTATTGGATTTATAATAGTTCATTATTTCCATTAAACTACAATATTGAAAATTGACTGAACTAATTAATGTTTCAACTTGTTGAGAGCTAGGAATAAAGAATTGTTTTAATTCAATATTAAGAATATTATCCATAGGCACAATTGGTGCACTTTGTGTTGAACATATAGGACGAGTAATATTATTACCAAACAGATCTAATTTATTAGGAAGATGTTTGAAAATAGAAGAATATCTAACACACATTTTATATGATGTTAAATGAGCCTATGAACTCAAGTAGAGTTTCTTTGAAGGTGTTCTACTTATTTCCTCAACCTAATTGAAATATATTCCACAATAAATATAAGGTTGATCTAAATTCATCTTTTGTTGTTTACTATTTAATTTGGCAGGAACTAAAAAGTTTTGGTTGTAAAAAAATAGTGTTCTCATTTTAGTTTCAACCTTCTTTAGAGAATTTTAAACAATCAATAACAAGATAACCAATAATCAGATAACAAACCCTTTAAGGTAGTATGTAAGTCTGTTTGTCTTCTATTTAGAAATGCTTGTTAAAGAATAATGATATAGATTTATGATTACTATTAGGTTGTAATACAGGTCATAGTTAAGGTATGAAGATAAACAATTTATTTTACAATAATATAACCCTGGTTCTACCTCTTGGTAGGTTCTAACACGATCTACGTTCATTTACGGACTTCCTTGTCCATTTACATGACTACACTGTTGAATTAATAATTTGAACCATTTTCTCCATCAGGTCCGAAACCGGCGTTTATTCCACCATGGCGTTGACTCACAGTGAGAAGAAAAAAAAAACCTTAAATTAACCGCGCTTAAAAGAAGGTTCAAAAATTGTGAAAAATTTCACTCCAGATATCTCATTCTTTTTCCCTGTTCACACTACAATCATGATCAGAGCAGCTCGTTCATTCTCAAGCACTACCAAAACTCTTGCCAAAATCAAAGTCACTAACCCCATTGTTGAACTTGATGGGGATGAAATGACGAGAATCATTTGGCATCGTATTCGTGAACAATTAATTACTCCATATTTAGATGTTGATTTAAAATATTATGATTTAGGTATTCAAGCTCGTGATGCTACTGATGATCAAATTACTATTGATGCAGCTAATGCTATTAAAGAATATGGTGTTGGTGTTAAATGTGCTACTATTACCCCCGACGAAGCTAGAGTTGCTGAATTTGGATTAAAGAAAATGTGGCTTTCTCCAAATGGGACAATTAGAAATATTCTTGGAGGTACTGTTTTCAGAGAAAGTATTATCATTCCAAGAGTTCCAAGATTAATTCCTGGTTGGAAAGAACCAATTGTTATTGGTAGACATGCTCATGGTGATCAATATAAGGCTACTGATTTAGTTATTAGTGAACCAGGTAAATTAGAATTAACCTTTACTCCAGCTAATGGTGGAGCTCCTCAAACCAAAACTGTTTATGATTACAAGAGTGGTGGTGTTGGGTTAGCTATGTACAATACTGATGAATCAATTCGTGGATTTGCTCATTCTTCATTTAAGATGGCATTAACTAAAGGTTTACCTTTATATATGTCTACTAAAAACACCATTTTAAAGAAATATGATGGTAGATTTAAAGATATTTTCCAAGAAATTTATGAAGCTGAATATGCTAAACAATTTGAAGCTAAAGGATTATGGTATGAACATAGATTAATTGATGATATGGTTGCTCAAATGATTAAATCTAAAGGAGGATTCGTTATGGCATTAAAGAATTATGATGGAGATGTTCAATCCGATATTGTTGCTCAAGGTTTTGGATCTCTTGGTTTAATGACTTCTGTATTGATGACTCCTGATGGGAAAGCATTTGAATCTGAAGCCGCTCATGGTACTGTTACTAGACATTATAGACAACATCAACAAGGTAAAGAAACATCTACTAATTCAATTGCATCTATTTTTGCTTGGTCAAGAGGTATTTCTCAAAGAGGTAGATTAGATAATACTCAAGATGTTGTTGATTTTGCTAATATTCTTGAACAAGTTACTATTGATACTGTTCAAGAAGATGGTATTATGACTAAAGATTTGGCTTTAGCTACTGGTAGAACTGATAGAGAATCTTATGTTACAACTACTGAGTTCTTGGATGCTGTTTCTGATAAATTAAAATCAAAGATTGTTGTGTAATCTTATTCTATATACAATAAATACTTTTCTGAAATATTACTTGTAGAAACATTTAAACTTGTTCTACCTTTGCTTCCAGTTCAAGATACTCCCAGAGGTATCTTAACGAATAGTATGATCCTAATGAAATTCCAATTATTTTAAGGAATGGCTTTGAAAATTGTTTATAGAAAACAGACTGGACATGTTAGTAAATTGTTTACTGAAAAGAAAGTGTAGTATACATACATGTGGACTTATTGGTTTCTCTTTGGTAGAATTGAACCTTCTCTGAACCATCAAGTAGCTCCTTCTCCCGAATCTGGACAACATAGTGTTTTAACTGTAAGGCAACATAGTTCACATTTTCATTTTCCTCCGTCGAAAAAAAAATGAAAATCGGGGGATGAAGGACGAGGGGTTGGACTGTCAATCCTGCGCCATTTTTTAAAAAAAAGCCAAAAAAAAACCGGAATATCAAATGACTTACACTTCAAGTGTTTAGTCAAAGCTTATGAAATCTTCTTGGTTGTTGATTATGAATAACTCTTCTGATAAGGAGGAGGAGTTTTAATCCGGGGGATAGCGCGGGAACCGAAATCCTATATTGTAAGATAACAGGGCTGGTGCATCCTTTTGATGTGTAAGCCATTCCTCAGCAGCATAAACATTGAGGAGAATGTGGTATGATGATGTAATCAAGGGTTGCAATAAAATAGAAAAGCGAAATATAGAATTTTTGCGCTAATTTATTTAATTATAAATCAAAGAGGTTCACGCTTAATTAGTTCTAGAACGATAAAACAATGGATGTGAAAAAGAGATCTGTAAAAAAGATTTTAAAAATATAACAGTGAAACAATATTCCCATTGGAACATGTGTTTCTTTTGTTTTATTGTCCAGATGTACATTTCCGTAAGAGAATCACGTCTACGTAATTGACATAATGACAGAGTTTGCTTTTGGTGTTACAGAGAGGCTCACGCAGCCACTATGTTACTCCTGGTTCTAAACAAATAATCTATAATTAGATAATTACGTATGTAACAGAAGGTAAACCCAGTTCAAGCCCCTTACATAATTAAACAATTTATAATCAAAAATAGACCAAAAAAATGACGTTGTGATTATGTATGGAAACAAATTAGGGTCTAAAAAAATAAATCAAATTACATGTAGATTAAAATAAAAAAAGAAACTAAATCCCCGAGACTACCCTTCTGGAAACCACTCCAGAGAATATATCACTTTCTTGGGATTGGATAACATGAAAAAAGAACACGGCATTTTGACCGTCGTAATTGCTTATCATTTCTACCCCTCCCCGTATATTTTTTTATGATGGTTAAAGAGCGAAAACCGAGTTTAAGAAGTATAGACAACCTTTACAACTATAGTCGAAACAAGTAAAGAGTATTCCCGTAGCTTTGTTTCTCGTAATGTGACATAAAAACCTTAAAGTTTTGATATGCAAGTTGTCTAATTTAATGTTTAGATATTAAGCTTTTCAGTAGAGTAGAAAAAAAAACATGAAATTCTTATTTGTTAGTTAATTATAAAAATATTTCTATAAAAATAATTATACAGGTTTTGCATTTACGTAACTGATAGGTGGGGATATTTCTAGACATTTTGTAAAATTTTGAGTCTTAGAACCTTCCATTTGATTGTCTAATCACAATAGAAGTTCTATCATTAATAATATACATTGTTTGTTCTTTCTGCTTAAGTAATCACATCAGTTTAACAACACTTTTTGCCCCTATTGATTGCTTCTATTGTATTACGTCTCAGCCATTTGTCATCTAATTTGGCAAGGAAATTGTTGCGAGGATTAAATCAAAACTGTTTGTAATTACTTTTGTACTAAATGATATAAACCTTTCTCACAAAAAATATTCTAAATTATACCAAAAAAGAAAACTATAAATTTACGTCAATTTATCCTCAGCAATTGCAATATTACGTCTACTTGTACAACAGTTTTTAGCAAGACTTTGGTATATTGACATCACGTATTTGAAAAGTTTTCATCTTACTACGCCTCTACTAGTTCAAACAATAGATTCTTGAATTTTATTCGCCGTTTAAAGAAACAATAATAATAAAAAAAGGTTTCAGACGCAAAGAACTAAGAGAACAAAGAGAAAAACAATAAGCCAAAAACTATAATTACATCATTGTCAAATAACCATCTACGCCTACAAAAAGTACAGTCTATCTATTCGCCTTCCAAGTATAAATAGACATAGAAATATTCATCAACTTGAATATTTTGAAATATCAACATCACTTGTATCCCACTAACTCAAAATCTCCGATTTCGATATATATATATATTTTCTGCAAATTCTCCGATATTTCCAGATTTTGCAATCTAACAGTGAGATAGCCATTGGTTCATAACTGGTTCATTAAAAACTGCAAAAAAATAACAAATACCTTTCCAGAGCTTCCGGTATTTGAGTCAGATTTAGCTAATCATCCCATCATTGATTATCACACTTGTTGTTATTGTTGTTAGCATCCACTTGTTCCTTATCACACACAGTTTTTATTTGTCTATATTTTTCAGGGGGTGGAAAAAAGGGTCATCATATTTCCAGTATTTTTTGGTATTGTTTGACTGATCGTGCCAGTTCCTTTTTTTATATAAAGAAAAAGAATCCTTGATCAAAGGAAGACGTTCATTGTTTCCCATTATTTTGATTTTCTCTTTTTGGTTGTTATTCCCCCCTTTGTTGAGAATAATTAATATTTCCAAGAACCATTTTTTTTCTTCAAGGCGGTATCAAGAAAAGAAAAATAAAATAAGGAAAAAAACAAGATCACACTTTGTTCAATCTCGTTTCAGTTGCATCGAGGTTTTTTTTTTAATAATACATTGTGCATTTTACATATCCCCTCAGACTTTGATTGACACAAAAGAGGTTAAAGATTCAACTCCACCTCTGCAAATACACTATATTACTACTACTACTTGCTAAACGTTCTCAACTAGTTTAGTAGACATTGCAACTCCACTTTTTCAGATTTTAAACCCCGAAATTTTTTTTTTGGTTCCCCTCTATCACCCCGAGAGAGAAGTCGCAATAATTCAAGGTTTCTGAGACCAATTATTAATCACTTACAAAAATATTTTACAACAAGTTACACCCCCGTTTCTCCTTGGATATTGTTCCCAATTGAAGTGTGACATTTCCATATACTAAGTTACATTTAATAGATCTACTTTGGCACTTGAATTCAATTTTTTTTTTGGGAATTGAATTTCACCTTTTAACCCCTTTGGCAAAAAACAAGTCATTCGCACAATTTTTGACACTTTTTTTGCTCATCTCGGACTAAATCTACGTTTCAGCCTTGGTCATTCCCCCCGTCCCCGTCCTATCTCGCGCCAGAAAAAAAGTTAAAATAATTACGAGTGATACAGCCATGATTCCATCAACTGATCATTATAATAATTATTACCAAAGAAGACCTTCTTTACCCTTACCTTTTCCTTCAGCTAGTATAGGATTGCAACCACCATCGGATTTCCATACTCATTCAACAATTCAACTTCAAACTACACATTTATTATCTCCTTTACCTCCAATTAATAGTTCTACTGGAGTGACTGGAAATTCATTTCAATTACCTCGAATTAGATTAAACCATCACATACTAGAGCCAATTACACCACCTTCTAAACCAATCGTATACCCAATAACTCCACCATCTCCTGCACATCGTAAGAGTTCTGGTAGTATTAATTCGTTTGTTTTGGAACCTTCAATTAATTCAAGTCCAAATCAAGCAGCACCAAGATCGACAGTTGCTGTTCAATCATTATTTAATCAACCAAAGAATAAAGACCCATCACCAAAAGTTAAACATTCATATCATCAATCTGTTTTTAAGTATCTGAAGAAAGACAAGTTTAATTCAGGGGCAGCAATGATATCTAGATTCCCTACAACAAATGTTATTAAGAAACAAAAGAATAAACCCAGAGTTAACAAACCTAAACCTAGACTGAAATCATCTAATACTATCCCTCATAATGTTATCAATTACCCAATCACCAAAATTGAGAACAACCCCCATCTTAGTTCAATCTATAATTCAATTGAGATAAAGAAATATTCTACAGCAGCTATTGATCCCTTCAGACCATTTCTTACTGTTTATGAATATTCCGTCAATGATAATTGGGTTATTTGGGATTATGAAACTGGATTTGTTCATCTTACAGGTATATGGAAAGCTAGTTTAAGTGCATCTACTCATCATCAAAAAGCTGATATTGTAAAATTATTAGAATCAACTCCAAAACAATATCAACCTTATATTAAAAGAATTAGAGGCGGGTTTTTAAAGATTCAAGGAACTTGGTTACCTTTTAAATTATGTCGAATTTTAGCACGAAGATTTTGTTATTTTATTCGATTTGAATTGATACCTATTTTTGGTAAGGATTTCCCAGAATATTGTTTAAAACCAGGTGAACGAGGATTTGGAGAATTGAAATTAGATGAAATTACTGATGAACAACAGTTAGATTTACCTAAGCCAATACTTGTATCAACACCTCCACAAAACTTATCTCCAATCAGATCAACTGAAATAATTGAATCACTTCCTAGACCACGTCCACTTCCCTTACCTATGGAAACACCAGATTCATCACCAAAACAACATTTCACTCCCAACACGGCGAACACTTCTTCATCCACAATAACATCTATTTTCACCAATAGCCATAGCACTACATCTAATTCCCCCAATATGTCATATACAGATATGTTAGATATAGTAAATGCATCCAAATGTCTCCAGTCAATAGCGCAAGCCCAACCTTATCATGCAGTATGTGATTTAAAATCAGATGACAGTAGTTCTGAAGATGAAACCCCAAATTATACTATAAAACCAGTAGCGACTCCAGTAAATACTGGGATTTCTTCAGTATTATTGGCTGCCGCTGGAGTATTACCTTCAATAAATGGTGAGTTGAATGTAAGTTCGTTAAGATCAGATATTAAAAAGAATCCTCCAGTGTTTAGAAGAGGTAGTATGAAGATTAATGATTTGTTGTCATAAAGGGAATACATGAGTTGGTTATAGAGGGTTTTTTTAGTTTTTTTTTTTTTTTACAGGGCTAGGTAATTGGGCTAGTGTTTTTAGTATTAAGTTTGTATTTAATTTGTTAATGTTATAATTTGTAACGGAAAATGTTTATTGTAGATGTAACTAGTGTAAAATCAGTATGTTAGTAGTTAAAAATGTCAGTAAGTGGTAGCACCTGTTTTTTTTCGATTTCGATTTCGATTTTGACAACATTGAACTTCCAACATATACATGTACACAACATACATGTATACAACCTACATGTACACAAGCAATTAACAGATTAACAATGGACTATATAGACTTTACAACTTTTAATAAGTCAACTGACACAACAAACAATGGCGACAATGATCTAGTTCCGTTACTACCACAACCTGCACTTTCACTTTCACTTCCTGCCAATATTGAAAATTTAGGTAAACGATTTTCCAATCTTAACAATTTAACTCGAATACTAAAGGGTGATAGCGAAGTTTCAACTACAAGAGAAGGAGATGAAGCAAGTCAAGAGAATGAATTAGCTGAAAAGTATGTCAAGATGTCACTTTCTATTCTTGAATCGAAGGAAGATCAAGCTGTATCAGATGGAACTGGAAGTATTACTTCAGATCAACATATGAATTTAAATGTTAGATTGGCTCGTGTATTGAACGAATCGTTAAGTGATGCTAGTATTAGAGAGATTTTCACATACTTACAAGATAAAGTTGTTGGTGAGAATGATTTAGAATTAATTCAACCTGGATTGGTTGGTAGTATGAATAGAAAGAAATTACGAGGTAAAGTTGAAAATGAATTGATACGTAATCTGAGTTATGTCTTGAAAGAATATGCTCCTTTAGTGAAGCAATTAAAGGCTGTAGAGACCAAATTGAATCAATTGAATGAGTTAAATAGAGTCACTAATGAAAAAATTGTCAAGAATTATCAATTCTCAACTGAATTCAATTCCAAAGTTTCTGAACTAAATCAAGAGAAACAATTGGTTGGATTGCAAAAGAATTTACTTATTTCATTTAAAGAAAAGTTTACATTAAATGAATATGAAGAATTTGTATTAAGCCAAGGAGATTTAAATGACGAATTCTTTACTGTACTTAAAAAGGCAGAACTGATTAACGAAAATTGTTCTATATTGCTAGCAATTGATAATCCTCAATTAGGAGTTAAGATAATGACCAAGATTAATAATATTATTAACAAATCAAGAGAAAGGATAGTAAACTATACAAACAAAACTTTAAATAATTTATATTCTTTAAATTTAAAATCTCGATTAATTACATTACATAAATGTTTCCAATATTTGAAAAAACGATTGAATTATTTTGATGAAATTATCAATGCATTCAGTGAATCACGATCAAAACTATTAATTGAAGAGTTTTACAATCAAATTCAAGGAGATTTTGACCAGCAACAACAACAACAACAAAGGCAACAACCACAGTTGGAAACAAATAGTGTTAAGCAACGGTCAATTTCAAATGCAGATATAGGTCGTCCCATATTCATCAATGCTCACGATCCAGTTCGATTTGTGGGAGATTTACTTGCATATGTTCATTCAGTTGCTGTAAATGAATCAGAAACCATCAAGAATATATTTACGTTTGAAGAAGAACACGAAGAACATGTAAGACAAGAGTTTAAATCGATAATCACTGAAATTACTGATCGAATTCTTAAATCTATATCAAGACCAATTAAAACTAGAATTGAATCACTTATATCTAGTGAAACTAAACTTGCTACAATCTTTCAAATATACAATCTAGTTGAATTATATTCATTTATGTTTTCTAAACAATTGGGAAACACAGGAAATTTCTTGGATACAATTCAAGAATTAGTGAATATGTCAAGAGAAAGAATCATGATAATTATTACAAATAGATTAGCCACGGTACGTACAAGTAATATTGCTAGATTGGAATTAAATCTTGATTTACAACCACCTGAATGGATTATTGATTTTTATTCTGATATTTTACCAATAATTGATCAAATAACTACTCCGACAATTATGAATTTTGAACCAGAAGATATTATCAAATTTATGAAATTAATTATAAATGAACCTATTGAAATTTTCAATCATCATTTAACAACAAATCATTTGTTTCATGATCAAAAACGAGATTTAATAGTTCTTAAACTTAACTTTTTAGATTTAATTCTTGGTAAAATTATGCCTATTAGTTTATTATCGGAAAAAGTATTGGAGGTAAATGATATGATACATGAATTGACTACTGAATTGAAACAATTTCAATTAGATGAATTATTAAAACAATGTAATTTATTCAATTATTACAATGTCACAAGTATGATATGTCCTTTAGAAGAAGATGATGAATTGTTTGACACTTCAATATATGAACCAATAAAGGAAAATCAATTATATACACATGAGGAAATGTCTAATGTGAATGAATTAGTTCAGCAAGTATTACCAAATGCATTAATTGAAATTCAACTGAATCTAATGAAATTGAATTCACCAATTATTGTCGAAGAAGTAATAAATACTTCATTTACTGAATTTGTACTATTCTACAAAAGATTCAACGAAATTAATTCTCAATTCTTGCATTATTCCTTTACATGGTCAGAATATGATTTGAAAACTTTATTAGGTCTTGATAAATAGGTCTATATAACGTTACTATGATCAGGAACGTTACCTCTTCCATATCCATCTTTAGAATAATAATCCATAGGATAATACACTTCATTCATCATAACATCTTTACTCAACATAACCATTGTCTCATAAGGAGTCAATAAAGGTTTATTAAACGCATACCCCCAATCTATAGATAATCTAGGACAAGCAACTTGAACAAAGAAATCTACATCATGAAACATAGCCAATTTCTGAGGGAATATTTCACTAAGAACAATTTTAACTACTTGAATATCTCTTTGACTTAATTCTTCTTCTAATTTATCCAAGATTTGCGGATTACCTTGTCTTCCCAAAGCACCAAGGATTAATCCAACTTTCTTTCCATGTTTAGCTGAATTTATAGCATCTTGACGTACAGTAATCATTTGTTTTTGATCATAATATTCTCGGGTGAATTTCCGAGAATATGGATCATATCTATAAGCAGGAATTTCCGGATTGTGAATCATAGAACTTTCTAAATGAAATCTTCCATCACCAATATATATCATAGCTTTGATATGTTCTTTATCTAACCTTGCTGAAGTACATCCTAATACTTCTCCTTTACTCAAGGGTCTAATTTGAGGAGGGATTAAATAAAGTGGTTTTTCAGTATCATTTTCAAGTGCTTGTTTAACACTATGTATTGTAGGATTAAATTGAATAGTACCAAACACAGCTAATTGAGTTCCTCTTTCGAAATTCAACTTTAGAGTATTGATCAAATGAGTTTCATCAATATTAATAGTAACAAATACATAAAGTACTTTAATTGAAGTAATGTCAATAGGTACAAGACAAGAATGAGCATAATGAACAATAAAATCACACTCAAGTGAACGAGCAGTGTAGTCGTCAATACAACATGCTCCATAACTGACATCTCCCATAACTATAACTTCCACTTGACAGAATTGTTCAAGAATATCACTGATAATAAGGGAATAAATTAGTAAACCTTCAGGCATTTGAAGAGCCACTCGTGACGCATTTGCTTTACGAATATTCCATACGGTTTTATGTATTTCGAAATTATAATTTGAAGGAAGAAGCTTTATAGCTTGGTTGAGATCTTTATCTTCGAGAATATCTGGTGGTATAGCATTATTAACTCGACCAATATGACGATTAGGATTTGCTTTTCTTACTAATGGAGAGTTTGTTGGGTCAGAAGACTCTGAGTCTGTTGGTTTCCGTCCGATAAATCTCCGTCTCGGTTTGATTGCTTTAAAAGGTTCTTCGTTAGTCATATGGGGCAATAGTGATATGTTATAAATCGACATTAATACTTTGTCAGACATTTTTGAGGAGGACCAAAAACAGAAAACAAACAAACAAAAAAAAAAGTCTGATAACCGCACATCGGACGGCTGTGAAAATATCCTAATTGGGAAATGTAACGGCTATGAATCATCAAACGAGCGAAACCTTAGAAGATCTTTAGCTCATCGCTTGCTTCTTCCTCATAAATTTTATTTAAAATAATACAATTGGTATTGGTTGTTGACTAGAAAATGATTACTCCCTTTTTTGAAGTGACTCAAGATGACGAGTTCATTTATATAAATGTGAAAATCTCACATATTCGTTTTTCATCTACTTCAATAGAAATGATTGTTGATAATGAATTATTCATTTTTTCACTCCCACCTTATTATTTACGTATTCGTTTACCTTATTCTTGTGTTGATGATGAAAGATCCAAGGCGGAATATGATTCAAAGAATGAAGTGGTAAGAATACGAATTCCTAAAGAAGAACGAGGTAAAGTATTTCCTGATTTAGATTTAGCTTCTAAATTACTTGCTCGATTGAATGAAGATACCAAGAATGAAAATTCCGGTCCTTTGATTGAAGAATTGGACATTGATAACAACATGGATAATAAACCTAAAGGTGTTGCTGAAGAAGGTGAGGCTTTTGATTGGGAAATCAAACAAGAGATTCCAAATCAACAAGAACTCACTGGGGTGAAATATGGATTTAATAACCAATATGATAAGTTGATAGGTGTTTTTATTACCAAAGGTAATGATATTAATGAACTTGGAGATCCAGAAAATACTTCTGCTCAAGATAGAATTGTTGAACGATTAATCAAAGAGAATATAAAATTCGATGCTGAGATCTATGCAGCTGACTATATAATGGAGAAATATCCTACAGCCGACGATGATAAACTGTTTGCAACTTTACTTGATTGGAAGAATCCTCTTATCAGACAGTTTCTAAAATGGTACAAAACTCAAAGTACTATACCTAAATCTGACAGAACCAATGTTATGGACGTCGAGTTTACGAAAGATGAGCAAGAAAGGATGCTCAACTTACCTCGAAGATCATATTTAATTGAGCAGAATTATAATCAAGAAATCCTTGTGCTATTAATTGGATTGCTTTTTGCGTACCACTTTGAATTACGGGAAACAGAAGGAGATCATAATATTGAAAGTGCATGGACTATAGGAAAACTAGTTCCTCAATTTGCCTTTCTTGATTCAAGGCTTGTTCTGAACCCTGATAGTTCAGATAATATACTTCGAACTGCTGTAATCACCAGTATTAGACGTGCCCTTGCATATCCGTTCCATCGAAACTTTGGATTAGTGATGAAAGTATGGGAAGATGTATATTATAACTTACGAGGTGGAAAACGGTTAATATTAAAAGCATTGCTTGATTTAAGAGAATTATTCCGGTTCCATGATGTTTATTATGTATATGATAAGATTTGGTTAGAAGATTTGGTGGTGTATATGATTAGTGACAACATTAGCGAAACTACAATTCGTAAACTTGCATACGAGATAAAGAAGGAATACTCAACGGTAACTAAAGTAGATATTACCTTTGAAAAAATGGGGCTTGATAAACAAGATGGAGAACATATCGAAGATGATGATGAGATAATCGCTTTAAACTTACAAGAAATTGAATTAATAGCCGAAGAACTGTATCAGGTCTATAGACAACAAACTAATTCTTAATCGTATAACTTAATGCTTTACCAACTATCCCTCTTAATTTAGAAGGACTAGATCTTGCATAGGCAATCAATATGGCAAAACTTATACTAAATACTCCCGTTTCAAGCTTGGTGTTGAAATCAGTTACAGTTGGATCAATAAATGTTTCCAAGGCCTTAGGAACAACAAACATTGATAATTCTTTTCTTCGATGAGGACTTTCGACATATATTGCAAATCCACTGAGCAAGTTGGCAAATTTCACAGCAAACAAATCCCAGAATCTTTGAGATTTAATGCCTGGATGATGGTTACGAATAAAACAAATCATTGACCATCTTATTAGCGAGGATGTTGCCAAAAACAACGAGGATCGAGTAGTGTTCCAAATAAGTCGTTTGATACTTCCTCTAAAACCACGAATAAAAACAAATGCAAACACATTTAACCATGCGTATATACCAAACGCAAACCTAAATTCGTAGTTGAATTGTCGAATGGCGTTCCTTAAACAACTAGTAGTTTGGAATTGATGAAAAATCTTGCATGGTAACTTTGGTTGTTTAGTTAAATCTCCCACTTCACGATCTTGCATGTAGTTTTCGCAAACATTCATGAAATGATCTTGTTGAGAAAGTTTAGTATTCCTTTTCGAGTAGTCCATCTTGCCCTCCCGTAAATATCTTAATCCTAAAGGAATATCAAGATCAATATTAGAAGCATCATTTAACCATTTTCGATAATCAGGAATTAATTTTTCAGGTTCAAAAAACCAAGTATTCATAATAATATAATTTGCAATAATAAATATTACTGCATCACCATGTGTGAAAACCAGATGTTTTCCACCCAATGGTTCAATTGTCAATATTACAGTTTCCAATGCTCTAGTTAACAAAATAACTGACCAATCTAATGTATAAAATCTATCTACTTTCAACTTTTCCTTTTGAAACCTGGGGAAATTAAGCAATGCCGAGAGTAAACTAGCTAAGAAGATACCACCAAACGAAACTTGAGAATCCTTGAGTTGTGGGAAACTCAGGAGGAATTGTTTACAGAATGGTGTGAACGTATTCAAAGTAGCCACCAATCTCATTATAAACATGGGAAATCTAGCAGCATCAAAAGGTCCTAATAAAATTGATAATACATGTTGTGGAATTTCATGGAACTTAAGTTGCGTAATGAGGTACCATATCCGTTTGGTAAGTCGAGGAAGCACTTCGTAGAGATATGCAAAACCAAATGATACAAATGTTGATCTCAGAAAGAAAACATTTTTTATAGATAACTTGACATATTTCATCAATAATTTAGTTGAAATACGTAATAATTTTGCTGTTACCAAGACAGCCTTTTGTAGCTCCTTCTTGGGAAGTCCGATTGAAGTGGGGTATATGAATGGGGCTCCCCTAAGAGTTGAAATTTTCATATATGTTTGACCAATTAATCTAAAACTTGTAAGGATTTCATGTCAATCTCGGAGTTTTTATCGTCAATAAAACTACCCTTTATAGAAAGTTAATCATGCAAGTGTACCAAACATCAGATGATAAGGGGGAAACTTTTTTTCTTGTCTCCCCCACTTTCATTTCTAGGCAAATATTTGCAACAAATACAGTTCTTTTCAATTCAATTCTTAGTTTATTTTGAAAAGATGATCCACATTTAATTCTATAATTTACTTGCGGTGTATGAAAACTTATTAAGCAATTAAACCTGTAGGGAGCTGAATCCAAGAATCCAACTGTTCCGAGTTCAAGACTGAAACATCCCACTCGGAGGAAAACTTAGAAGAATAACTATAAAATAGTGATTTGTTTGTTTACATACAAATCCATTTAATGTTTACGCTATTCGAGGAAACAACACCAATATGGTTAGAACAAGAAATTCTAAATTCTTGAAAAAAAAATACACATAGAAAAATTAATGATAAGTACTCTCTATAAATAGCCATTTCAACTTTATATATATATAAAAAAATCAATAAATATTACAACTTGATTCTGTTGTTTACTCCTCTTGTAAATTACTTATTAGGTGATAATATATCATGGGGATACCTGCCAACATTCAGTTGTTGTCTTGAATGACCAAGGGCGGACAGTGGAGGGTTAACATCTTCAGGAATGATCTTAAGTTCACTATCTTCATGAACAGTTGTGTCCATTGACAGATCCGGATCGACATCACCTCCAGATACGAGCTTGGTCTTTGCAGTGCTAACAGTTGACGAACCAGAGATTGCTTGTTCAGGGATACTTGAAATTGTGTTTGTAGTGTTTGTTCGTTCAATTTCTGGTGGTGGCAATAATTGTCCTGATTCCTTACTGCGTTCTTCACTTGAACCAGTCATTGATTTGTGTCGTTTATGTGATGGGGTTGAATTAATACTCTTGGTTATTCCTGAAGCTTGTGGACCCTGTGGTTTCCAATGATGGAATTGAATAATATGTTGAAAGGATGTCATTGATTCTTGCAGAGGAGGTAGGGCCAGTCTACTTTGTTTATGTAATGGTTGTGCGGGTATGGGTTTGACTTGAAGTGTAGACGCTCCCACAACCATTGAAGATTGAAGATTTTGAGAAGCACTATATTTTCGACTATGTGATTCAATTGCCCCTAAATCTATACTTGATTGGGATCCTCTTCTCGTATGTGTTGGTGGCAAAGATGGTGCTTCACCTGGACCTAAACTGGGTGATTCTGCAGGCATGGAATAATGACGTTGATGACCATGTCCACGAAGTTGAGATCTTCGAGAGGCAGCTGTCGATTGGAATGGGTTTGAAGAATATCCACGATACGGTGAAGTAGGGGTGGCTAAATTGGCTACTGCTGCTGCTCCAATCTTGGCTGGAGAAAGGGGTCTTCTAGTATATGCACTTGTTGAAGATGTAGTTCCTGATCCAAATCGATAACTTATGGGTGGTATAGGACTGGCATTAAAATCGGACTGTATAACGGAGCTAGTACTACTGCTTCTTTGAGGTCTACTATATTGTGTAGGTGTCGTTGCTTGTTCGGGATATCCTGTTTGCAGTAAGCTTCGTTTCAGACCTGGTTGCAGTTGGTATTCTTGTGATATTCCATATAATGGTGGCTGTTGTTGTTGTTGTTGTTGTTGTTGACGTATATTAGAATATGATTGGTTCATAATTTGGGCTTGTTCTTCTGGTAAATCTGGTGGTTGTCCAATACACATTAGGGGTATTAAATGAGTAGGTATTTGTGCTTTTAATGCTGCTTGAACAATGGCTAGATTTTTGTTTGCTGTTTCCACTCTGTAGTAATCTTGTTTTGTACGTTCCTGTTCTGCTCGTAGTTTTATGGCTTCTATGAATGCTTGTTCTGAATAAGGGAATGATGAAATGTTGGGTCCAAGAAGAGACAATATTGGATTAGTTGAAGATGTTGAAGTCGGTGTTGCCACTGTAGCTTGTTGAGTAGAACTCACACTTGGAGGTGCAGGAGGTATATTAGTTGAAGCTGGCGTTGTAGAGCTTGGTTGCATTCCGGAAGATGTAGAAGATGATAATGATAAAGTTGCAGTTTGAGAAGGCATTTGCAGTAGTGCACTCATAGAAATAGATTGCAGTATCTGATGTTGTGATAATGGAGGTAACTGAGAAGTATAATGTATATTTGGGACAGGAGGAGGCGGTGGAGGGTATGGTGGATGAGGTAATTGTAAGGGATGACCAGGGTTATACAGTTCTGTATGTTGTTGTTGTTGTTGTTGTGGATTATCCTGTCTTTTTTTTGTTTGCCTTGACAGTTTTTCTATGAGTGAGTTAACGCTCACAGTAGACATTGAATAAAGTATGGAATTTTTTTTAAGTCACCAGCCAGATAAATGGCGGAGAATGTAGTTGTCAAAATCTAGACAGTTGAAAAGGGGAGATAAAAACAAAAAAAGGGGGAAAAGGAACAAAAAAAGGGAAGAGAAAAGTTATTTGTTAGAGGTCGAATGGAATTTCAACTACCATCGCTTCATAAGAAAATTTTAGAATCACCTGGTTAATAATATACAACGAGTAAAAAGCCAAGGTTGGGGAGTTCAATTAAAAGATTGCTGTTTTCTTAAAAATATTGGATTGCCTTAAGACAAACAAAAAATAAAAATAAAAATATAAAAGGTTATTCACAGGGAATGATGATATTCTAAAAGGCAATATTATTTAGATTAATCTTACGTTTATAGTTTATTCTTCAAGATTCAATTTAATTCGAATCATTGGTACATTAAAAAACAACTTTTCCTTGTAAAGTTAATCAACCAAGAATATTTTCTGGTTGGTGGGGAAAAAAACTACAAAGGGGGGGCGAGGATGAGGGGGGCTGTAAAGGGGAAAACAACGCGGTGGTTGCAATTGGTAAGATTATGATTAATTTACCTGTTATGCTTTTAACAACTACAAAATATAAGTTGATTAATAAAGTGTTGATTTCCAAGGTTTACAAGAACCCTTTTCATTTCCTCCTGATTCCAATTTCTCTATTTCTGACATTTATTAAATTTCATTTTTAGGTCTAAATTGATTTCCTTTTTTAGGCCATTTTTTCGATCAATTAGTGAAACTGTCATGGACTGAATTCTACAGAACAAAGATATTATGTGATTTCGTCATTGTCCATGCATTTAATTTATATCAGATCTTTTGACTTCCTAAATTAGATTAGTTATCTTTTTAAGAAATGTGTTTTTTTTCTATTTTATTTATTATTTACATCCCTGGGAGAGGATCTCCTTAGACAGTTTTCTGTTTGCTCTTTACTTTGCTAGCAAAATTTGAACTGGAAATTCAGATTTGATTAGCATGAAAAAGAAATATGTATGACATCAATATAGGAACATTGATTCAGAATAGGAACAATAACACTATAACAAAGTAATATCAGGTGATACTGCTGGAACTTAGAGTCCTATCGTGAGTACGTAGAACAGTTAATATTTGATATTTACAACAGATAGAGAATTTATTATTTGGAACCCTCTAATTGAGGGGTAGAGAGATGCTATATGATACCCATATGAATGAATTTGTAGTTTAAAAACGTTAAACACATTTGTTGAATAACTTGCTTCCACTACTGCTTTAGCGATCCGCCTTAATAATCCAATTGAACTATTAGAGAAAAATTTTTTTAATTAAATAGCCTTGACAGTTGATGAAATAGGAAGCCAATAAATATAGGATTCCTTTTAAATATTTCTACCATATATCCTACTCAATTTAAACACACACTAAACTAGAAGTTGCAAATCTCCATGAAAACCATGTCACGTGAAATAAGAACCCAAAATTCTTTTTACTTAAAATAGCACTAGAAAAAAAAACACCTAGCATTATCGACGGAAACAAAAAAAAAGAATTACAACCGCGATTTTGATGGTCAATACACATTTCCAATTTGAGCTACCAACGAAATCTGTAATACGATAGAATGAAACCTAGGAAACTCAACGAGTCAACTTTTGAAATACAACATGGTAAATCTAGTGATCCTGTAGTTGAACTTAAGCAAGAATTTGAAGTTAATCTGAATGTTGAAAACAACATAGGTAGAAATTTGAACGACGCCGAAGAGATTGATGAACATGATATGTGGGGTAGCATGGACGACGAGATAACTTTTGATGATGATATACTCGACTCAGGTGATAACTTTCACAATCAAGGTAAGGATATCTTGGAAGATTCGCAGGAACAGGAAGTGGTAGCTAAAGAAGTTGATCGACCAGAAAATGAACCTTTACAAAAGGTTGAAGAAAATCCACGTAAAACAGTTTCTCATGAATTTGATGATAAGTTTGATGATAAGTTTGATGATGAATTTGATGATGAATTTGATGATGAAATCTCCAAAGGAATGTCAGCTGCAGTTAAACATATAGAATCTTCACCATGTGAACTTGAAGAAGAACTACAACCAGAAGAGCAAAGTGTACAAATAAAAGATGATGCAGAACAAATCGATTCAAAAGAAGATATTCAAGATGAACCAGATCTTGAACCAGCGAAAGATAATGACGAAGTCGAACAACTTCCATCAACTGAGACCAGTGAGGACATAATAAGTGAATTAAATCAAGACAATGAGGATCTTGAATCAAAAAATAATGAAGATGTGATAAGTGAGCCAAATCAAGACAGTGGTATTGTAGAAAATTCTGAAGAAATTGAAGAAAAGTCGCATATGCCAATTAAGTCTGATCAAATTGAAACCAAGGATCCTATTAAATCTATTGAACATAAAGAAGAACAAGAAATCAATAATAATTTGGACCAAGACAAAAGAATAGAACAATTACCAAATTCAGTATCAACAGCTAGTAATTCAAATGGATATGATATAACTCAATTTACTCAATTAACCCAAACTATATCCACATTAACAAGCCAACTCGCTCAAACTACACAAGAACGTGATGAAATTCAACTGTCATATGATAATTTATTAAGTAAACTCTCTTCAATGAAGACTATCTTCAGTAATATGAAACAATCCGAAGTTGAATTAGCTGAAAAGACTGAATTAGTTGATAAATTAACAAAAGAAAACCGAGAATTGAAATTACAACTTGAACGAATTACCAAAGACAAATCTGAACAAGATATTTTGCTTTCTCAATTACGTGAAAATAACAATGACTTAAATGGTGAATGTGAACGATTAAGTGATTCCTTGACAAAATCAAGACGAGAATATCAAGCTACTATTGAAGAATTACTGGATGAAAAATACAATTTCGAGAATCAAAATAGTAAATTAACTAAAAAAGTTAATGAATTAAAGACTGAATTGAATGAATTAAATGTTTTGCAAAATGAACTTGAATTGGAAAACAAGAATCAGGCTAATACAATTGAAGAGTTAAAGCAGGTCAATGTTCAAAAAGATCAAGAATTGGAAGGAAGAAACAAAACTATAGAAGAGTTAAACAAAACCATTTTAGAGAATCAAAAACAATCAGAAGCGTGTACTTCAAGTTTAAAACAAGAAATTGAATCTTTAAAAGAAAAAGTCACCCAAGTAGAATCAGAAAATGAAAAACTAACCAATGAAATTTCCAATGATAGCCAACAAATAGACAATTTATCCAATCAATTGAAAGAAATTGACGAACTCAAAGCCGATATTAATACAAAACAACTCTTGATTGGGAAATTACGTCATGAAGCAATTATTCTAAATGAACATTTAACCAAAGCATTATCAATAATAAAACAAGGAGATGGTTCAAATAAGACAATTGATCGAGAATTAATTTCAAATGTTATATTAAGTTTCTTACAATTCCCCAGAGGAGATTCAAAGAAATTTGAAGCATTGCAATTAATAAGTGCATTGTTAGAATGGGATCCTCAACAGAAAGTAGCTGCTGGATTACAACAAACAAAAGGTGGAAATGGTGGCAGAGTAGATAAGAATGGAGTCGATGGTCAACCGCAACGACAAAGTTTTGTTTCTTTGTGGACTGACTTCTTAGAGAAGGAATCCATGGGAAAGTAATCTGAGTATAACCCTAATAAAAACTGATATAATTATAGGATAGAAACAGTCAAAATATATGGAAGACTGAGGCGTTCAACTTGAAAGCATGATAATTTCACGTGTGTACTTGAG
Source organism: Spathaspora arborariae UFMG-19.1A (assembly GCA_000497715.1). Lineage (NCBI taxonomy): Eukaryota > Fungi > Ascomycota > Pichiomycetes > Serinales > Debaryomycetaceae > Spathaspora > Spathaspora arborariae. The sequence goes on from KI547136.1 coordinate 711,921, forward strand.
CGAAGATTGATTTCCCTTCATACCAAAGTATAGGATGTGTGTAAAATATTTAAACTTATAGTTAATGTACATTGGTTTTAAGACAAAAATAAAAAGAAAAAAAATAGAATCCTAAAACTTTCTTCGGAGCTAAGCTATTTTGTTTGTCATGAAAAATAACCGAGTATTTTTTTGGCTCGGTTATTTTTAGACCTATTTAAGTTCATGGGGAAGCCCCCTTTTGTAAACCTTAAACTGGAAGTGAACTATTTCAAACAAAGCCTATTTTTCTAAAGAAAACACAAGAATGGCAAAAGTAAGTATCAATTGAATTATACATCTATTATTTCGAGAAAACATCTAACAATTGATTATAGAAACGGAGCGCACCTAAATCATCACGTCCAGCAACCAAAAGAGCAAAAGTATGTAAACGCTCTTCAGATGAAGAATCAGAAGCAGTTTCTCTGGAGCAAGAAGCATCTAATGAACTCGAAGACTCGGAAGGATCTGCGAGTGAGTCTGATAACGGTCCTGAATCATCCAAAAAACATTCAACTCTTGAAACAATCCCTGACGCCAAACTTCCTGATCTTTCTGAATGTAAAGGAGGAAACTATTTTTCTTGGAAAATAAATCATGCTAATGGCAAATCAATTGGTATCCCTGAAGCAAAACCAAACTGTTTATCAGGTTGTACTATTGTTTTCACAGGTACATTAGAACATTTTGATCGTAAAAATGCCGAACTGTTGGCAAAAAAATATGGTGCCAAAGTAACTTCTGCAATTCTGGGTCAGACTAATTTAGTTATTTTAGGTCATGATGCTGGTGCCGCTAAAGTTCAAAAGATAAAGGAATTTAATATCAAGGCTATTAGTGAACAAGGATTTATTGAATTATTGAGAAGAATGCCTTTGGATGGAGAGTCTAAAGATTCTGAAATTTCTGAAGAGTCTGAAGAGCTTGAGTATGAATCTGATTGTAGCGATTCTGAAACAAAACGCAAGAAAGGTTCTAAATCTTCTATGTCACGGTTAACTAAGGCTGTTCTTAAAAATATCCCTGATGCTAAACTTCCTGATATTTCTGAATGTAAAAAAGGCAAAGCTAAAGAGAGTGATGGAAACTCGATGGATATTCCTTTAGCGCGTCCAAATTGTTTATCTGAGTATAATATGGTTTTTACGGGTACATTAGAACATTTTGATCGTAAAGGCGCAAAGCTGTTGGCAGAAAAGTATGGTGCAAAAGTTACATCAACAATTCTGAAACAAACTAATTTAGTTGTTTTAGGTCATGATCCTGGTCCTAATAAAGTTCAACAGATAAAACAATACCAAATCAAGACTATCAATGAGCAGGGATTTATTGAATTGTTGAAAAGCAATGCTTTGGAAGGTGGATCTAACCAAGAAGAAGAGGACGAAGAAGAGGACGAAGAAGAGGACGAAGAGGAAGAAGAGGAAGAAGAGGAAGAAGAAGAGAAAGAAGAAGAGAAAGAAAAAGAAGCAGATAGTTCTAAATCAAAACCCACCCCCAGTTCTTCCAAGAAACTTTCAACCGAAGAAGTTCTAGACTCAATCCCTGACGCGGAACTTCCTGAACCTGGCACTAAAAGAGGGAACTATACCGCTATAAAAAAGAAAAAAGGTAATGCAAACTCAATTGATATTCCTAAAGCGCGTCCAAATTGTTTATCTGAGTATAATATGGTTTTTACGGGTACATTAGAACATTTTGATCGTAAAGGCGCAAAGCTGTTGGCAGAAAAGTATGGTGCAAAAGTTACATCAACAATTCTGAAACAAACTAATTTAGTTGTTTTAGGTCATGATCCTGGTCCTAATAAAATTGAACAGATCCAAGAATTTTATATCAAGGCTATTAGTGAGCAAGGGTTTATTGATTTGTTGAAAAGATTGCCTGCCTGAAAAGCGAAATTGAAATTAAGTCAGTGATACTTTGACAGAATCAAAAATACCAAGCTAAGGATTAGTGGATGAAAAGTATAACTTGAAGAAGAATAGTAAATGAATGAATTAATTAGTTTCTGCAAGATTACAGGTTTATTGTTTTTTACTAATATGCTTTGTTTTAGTTGCAATGAATGTTTTAGTTTGTTATGGCTTAAGTTGTTGTTATTTACTAATTATTGGTATCAAAGAGAGAAGTATATTTTTTTAGTTATATATATTTAAGTATGTTTTACATGTGATTGAATTTGTAGAGTCTTAGAACTAGGATAAAAGGAATGCAAATCTATCTTATATGAGCTCCGATTCTATTTAGCTGCCAAATATTTGTTACCTTATGGAAGGTACTAAAAAACTGGAACAGAAAAAAAAGGATGAAAATTTACGCGTTTTATTCGTGTATTGAATCAACCCTTTATTGACCTTCAACCACTTAAGTATGGTTAATATAACTGATTTCTTTAGCGGCAAAGGAAAAACGTCACAAGTAAGTATTATCTTTATACTTCATCTAATTTTTTTCTTTTTTTTAAAAAAAAACTAACAATCTATAGAAGCGAAAAGCTGAATCATCTGAACCAAAAGCCAAACGCAAAAATAATTCAACAAGTAAATACTTTCCAAAGGAAGAACCAGAAGTAATTGATCTTGATGACGATGATGATTTTGAATTTAGTGAAGAAAATGATGATAGTTTAGTTGAAATTAAACCAAGTACACCTAAACGAAAAGTATCTACCCCTAAGAAAGCTACCCCAAAAAGAGCAACACCAAGGAAAGCAGCACCAAAGAAGGAACCTTTAACTAAACCAATTATTCCTAAGAAAGCAAAAGTAGAACCTAATAAAGCAGCAGCTCCTACATCTAGTCCAATTTCAGCTGATGAAGTTCTTGCTACAATTCCTGATGCTGAACTTCCAGAAATTGATGAATCAAAGAAAATCAACTTTTTTGCTTTAAATGCTGCTAAGGAGGCCAATGCCTCAGCCACAAATGGAACGATTGATATTCCAGAAGCTCAGCCTAATTGCTTATCTGGATTAACTGTAGTTTTCACTGGTCAATTGCCAAATTTAGATCGTGATGGTGCTGAACTGTTGGCTAAAAGATATGGTGCAAGAGTAACAAAATCAATTCTGGGAAAGACTAGTTTAGTAGTATTAGGTCAAGATGCTGGTCCTTCAAAAGTTAAGAAGATTAAACAATTGCATATTAAAGCTATTGATGAAGATGGATTTGTTGAATTGTTAAAGAGAATGCCATTGGAAGGTGGATCTGGAGAAGCCGCTCAAAAGGCGAAATTGAAACGAGAAGAAGAGGAGCAGAAAGTTATAGAACAAGCAGAACATGATGCAAAAGTGGAAGCTGAACAAGAGGAAAAACAAATAAAGGCCGCTGCTGCCATCGCTACTTCTTCAAAAACAAGTCAAGGAACTTCATTTACTCCACCACCTCCTCAACCTGTTATTCTTGCCAAGGATAAATTATGGACTGATAAACATGCTCCCAAAACTATTTCTCAATTATGTGGAAACAAAGGCCAGATTGAAAAGTTACGTTATTGGTTAGATAATTGGTTTGAAAATCAAAAACAAGGTTTCAAAAAGCCAGGTAGGGATAATTCTGGTACTTTCCGTGCTGTATTAATCAGTGGACCTCCTGGAATTGGTAAAACTACTGCGGCACATTTAATTGCTGAAGAATTAGGGTATGATGTTTTAGAAAAAAATGCATCTGATGTTCGATCAAAATCACTTTTAAATGCCACGGTTAAATCTATATTAGATAATACTTCTGTCGTTGGTTTTTTTAAACAACGTGAAAATAAACAATTGGGAGAGAACTCCAAGAAGATTTGTCTTATTATGGATGAAGTTGATGGTATGTCAAGTGGAGATCATGGAGGTGCAGGAGCATTATCACAATTTTGTCGAATTACTAATATGCCTATGATTTTAATATGTAATGATAAATCATTACCTAAGATGAGAACTTTTGATCGTGTTTGTTTTCAATTACCATTTAGAAGACCAAGTGAAACTGAAGTTAAAAGTAGATTAATGACTATTGCTATGAGAGAAGGAGTTAAATTAGATCCTACT